>CAJNDS010002835.1:0-264257 GCA_905221605.1 Symbiodinium natans
TTCCTAGGGTGCTGTTGGTAGTAGGCGGAGAGTTTTTTGTCGTGCAGTGGCAGACTGGTAGTAAGAGTAGGCTGTCATGTTTTGTCAAGCAAGTGTGTTGCCAGTACTGTTAGGGCATGTCTCCTAATGTCCTGGATCCAAGGTTAGATATTGGCAAAAGCAGAACAATGGGTGCATGCATGGTTTCTGACATTGCAGAGCCGTCCATGTCAGGAGCAGAACAGAACATAAATGTGGTTGTGACATGTGACATGTAAATCCACTGGCTCCCCCCAAAGTCGCCCCGAAAGTGCATGAGAGTGGTGAACAGAACTGTCAACTGGATGAATTTCTAACTCTGATTCAGGCTCTTGGGCACAAGTCTGTTGCTGGACTTTGACAAGCACTCACTTGTCAGAGTCCAGAGTTCCGAGTGCCAGAAGGCATGGACCTCAGAGCATGTCACTTTGCAAGTAACTTCGTAACTTTGTAATCTTTTCAACACTGACGCAGAGTCTCCGAACAGAAGGCACTGCATTTCTCTGCACTCCTGGGGTCTGTGCACTGGACTGTTCTCTGGACTCTGTGATTCTGGTCAGAGTTCTGAGTTACATGTCGCAACTCTGGTGTCACCATATGTCTGCCTGCTGTGACAAGGTGACAGCTGCATCCTTGCCGATGGTGTTCTTCTTCAAGGCTGGCACCCTCCAAGCTTTAAGAGCAATCACTGCGAAAAACCTGGTGATCCATGCAAAGTGGACCAAGTGCCTTGATGTTTTTTCTTGTGAGGCTCCTTAATTAAGCTTGCTGTGGTGCACTGATGCAAATTCAACTACTGCTGTAGCAAATGACAGTCGGGGTGCTTCCATGTCGTGCTGCAGCAAATGGTAGTCAGGCTGCTTCTTTGTGGGCCCTCACTTAGGCAAATGAGTGTCTGGGTAATCTTGCACTGCTAGAGCAGAGGGTCAGTGTGCTTCTTGCTTGTCGTGCCAAAGCAATTTTTTAATGACTGTAATATCTAATGTAGTATTTAAGCAAGTTGTGTCTCGGGTTTCTTCTTGTGCTGGTCCATTTGACAATCGATGTGTCCCAATGCTTCTTCTGGAGTGTCAGGTAGTTTCTCGTCCTTCTGCTGTTTCAGCAACCCGATGAGTTTTCGGGGTGTTTCTTCTGTTCATTGGCTCTGACTCAATGGAGCGGTGCTCCTTCTGGCCCTTCAGCACATGTGTCGACATGATTCTTGTGGCACATGAAACTATCATTCATGTGTGCCCGGGCACTTCTTCTGGTGCTTAGGCAAACGATGCCGGGGAGCCAGCTGTAGTGAATGTTGGGTCACTGCTACTTCTGGCGTTTTAGCACAGAGTCGGTTCCGAGGCCACTTCTTGCACTGAGTGCTTCCGGTGGTACAACTGAGTACATGGACTGTCAGGGTGCTTCTTCTGGTCTGGTGTTTAAGCAAGAGTAGTGTCGGGCTGTTTCTTCTGGCGCTGAAGCACTGGAGTGTCAGGCCCTTTTTGTGTCAGTAAGGGCAGATGGGACTAGGTTGCTTCTTCTGCTGTTTCAGCAAATCTGGGTGCTTCTTCTGGTTGCGAGTGTAACCGTAGGTTTTTGTCGGGCACTTAAGCTACATTCCGTGTCGGGGTGTTTCAACTGCTGCCTAAGCAGGATGACAGGTTGTTTCTCTGGCGCTTAAGCAAAAAGACTGTGGGGGTGTTTCTTGTGTGCTGTTCAAGCAATATGTGTGCCCAGGACATCATCTGGTGCTTAAGTAACATTAGTGTCAGACTCGGACAGAGCGCTGCTGCTTGAGTACCATGTCAAAGTTCCTGAAGCCGGGCCGTTGTTTTGTCTTGTGTCAGGTAGTGCGAGTCCGAGTGCTTCTCCTAGTGCTTAAGCAATGATGAGGGTCGGGCAGGGTGCTTCTTCTGTGTGTTTCTCATTGTTGTCAAGCCATGGAGAATCACAGTGCTTCATCTACTAGGTGCCTGAAGTGAGTCAGATAATTTGAGGGGTCTTAAGGGCACTCACTGTCATTGCAAGTCACTTACCCCACATCAGTGAGGCTGAGGCTCACTTGAAGTCACTCTGTCTGTGCCCCTCCATCCCAGTGACAGGCCAGCATGAGCCACCTTAAGCCACCTCAACACCTGTCACCTGTGAGTCTGTCATGTGCCTTCCCCATGTCTGTGAGTTGAGTTATCAGAGTAGCTAGAGGCCGGAAGGAAAACCGAAAGCTTAAATTTAGAAAAAAAATTCGGTCCGAAGCCCCCCCGGTTTTAAAAAGTTAGTGGCTCCCCGAATCTTAGTGCCAAGAGTTGGGCTTCGCCGGCGGACCCCCGAGACTTGGCACTAGCCAGGGTGGCCAGTGCCTTTTGTCACATCTTCCAAGTATGAAGCTGCCAAGTCTCAGGCCCCGTCGGCCGAGGCCTGAGACTTGGCAGCTTCATACTTGGAAGATGTGACAAAAGGCACTGGCCACCCTGGCTAGTGCCAAGTCTCGGGGGTCCGCCGGCGAAGCCCAACTCTTGGCACTAAGATTCGGGGAGCCACTAACTTTTTAAAACCGGGGGGGCTCCGGACAGAATTTTTTTTTCAATTTAAGCTTTCGGTTTTCCTTCCGGCCTCTAGCTACTCCGGGGGCTCCGGACGGAAAGGTTTTAAGTTTTAAGTTTTCCTGTTTTGGGTTCTTTACCTTCAAGACTGTAGGCAGCTCCAGACCACTAGCTTCAAGCCCAGTAGCTTTCAGCCTGTGGCCCTCTGAAGCCACAGTGGTGTGAGGCCTTCTAATCTGGACTCTGGCCCTTGTACTCTGTACTCTGCGGGGGCTGACTTGAGCATTCAGGGTTTTTTTCTAAGCATTTTTTGGGTCGAAGTTTGAGTCAGACCCATTCAATTGCACAGGAACTGAGACGATCAGGGTGATTGCTACGATTGGCCTCTGCCTCAGCTAAGAAGCCTGATCGAGTTTTGGCAAGTTATCGTTGCAGTCTTCAGATTCACCAAACCATGCACTTGCATGCTGCAGTTCTTTGTGACTCGAGTCCTGAAGTCCCGAGTCCCAGAGTGCCTACCTACCCATGCTCTCGAAGGAAGCGAAACAGAGCATTGCCAAGCTACAGTCTTGGCTAGAGGATACATTTGGTGGCTCCGGTGACCCAGAGCAACCTGATGCCGTGGAGATCTGTGCTATCCTCAGTAATTCATCATCTAGTCCATTGTGTGCCCTTCTTGTGTCCCTCTTGACCCTGCCCCCGTGGCCTTTTATACTTCTGAGACTCGAAGAAGCAACGAGGTGACTACTTGCAAGAACATTTTGGCGCCGATCCGACTGCCTTGAAGAATGTCTTCCTGACAGTTCAGAGGCGACTACACACTATCGACCCATCCTGGATCTTCAAAGCACGACAGGCTGAAGACCGGGTGCCGATGGTAGAAGCAGATGTGACACAGGAGCTTGTCCTCATGCCTTGGCATTTGAGCTTCCTTCCACAACACTCACAGAAAGGCAAGAGCAAGATGGTGAATGTCCTTCGTTGTGCCACAGATTTCTTGGAGAAATCGTACGACAGTATGAACAACCCCATCCAGCTTTGGATCCCACCTACTATGCCCGCAGCAGGTGAGCTCTTGCCAGACTTCAGCCTAGGTCATTGCATTGGCTTCACAAAGAGTCTGGCGATGAAAGCTATTTTGCTGGCATGTTCTGAAGCTGCCTTGACTGATACAGAACTTCAGTCGATTCAGACACAATTGCAGGCGTTGTTCGGCTTCAGGGCGACAGTGCGCACGACAGGGAATGCCAAGTTCGATAGATTCCGCGCGCTCCAGGACAAATTTGCTGAAGCTGCAAGGCCAAGGCCAGATCCCATTCAAGTATCCACATTGCTCATGGCACAAGCAAAGGATGAGGGTCTTGTGTGGACCGAGTGTGCTTCTGCAATGATTCAAGAGTTCAATGGAGGGTCATCGAACGAAGCAAAGAGGCTTTCCGAAATGGAAGCCAGTTTGGTGACAATCTATCCCACCTTGAGCAAAGACACACAAGAACTCATCGATTACCACTGGCAGCTGTACCCGCCACAGAGATCTGCCATTCCCTACAAGGCCGTAGCCGTCGATGTTTTCTTCGCAGGCCGGTATTTTGATTGTGTCATTCTTCAGAACACATTTTGTTAAGATTCATGTCTTTTCAGCAGAAATCAAGTTATGCTTTCTCAGGTGCAAAGTTGAAGACTGGAGTGAAGTCGGATCTCTGGCAAAGCATCCTGCAGGCCGACAATCGCAAGAGGCATTGGTACATCCGCAGGAAAGTGCAGATGTTTCTCTTCAAGCTACAAGATGCAAGACGACTGAGAAAGAAGATCAACTTGACCACTGGTGCCTCTGCTTTGCGTGACCAGAAGGATCCGGAGTCAGCCTGGGGAATTTCCGCGATTTTTGCACACTTCTTGCCCGAAATGCAGAAGCTGGTCACCCCGACGCAGCTGGAAACATTGCAGGTCAAGTTTGCTCGGGGCTACCTCGATGCGGAGCTTCTGGAGAAGTTCCGAGTCATGACCCCCAAATTGCAAGTGCAAAACTTCCGCTTTTTGGCAGATGTTGGTGTCAAGGCAGGACACGACCATCATGTTGTAGGAGAGACCCAATGCTAGAACCATGGAGTGACTGGGACAGCTGCCTAATCTTTGCTCAGGTGCTGGCCTCAGTCTCGCAGTCCCAGAATTCCGAGTCCGAGGCTGACCTGCAGTTGCAGAAGGCAGAGTTCGCAAAGGCAACTGCGAAAGTGAAAAAGGAGGTCATGCAGTGGAACTCTTACCAGGAGAAAAAAGATGAGTTTCAACGAACTGGAGTGACAATTCAGGCGGAGATCGCTGACAAGGAGAAAGACAGACAGCGAAAGGCCGTGGAGAATTGCCAGGACGAGCTCTATCCCATTCGGGAAGTTCTGGAGCTTCCACATGGAATGACTTTTGCTGAGGCGTCCCTGCAAAAGTTCAAGGATGAGCACAGAATCCCGGATGACAGCATGTACCGTGTCTTTTGGATGAACCCCACTGTGCTCGGGTACGACGCAGTTCGAGGTTGTGAGATTGCTGTCGCATCAGTGGCAACAGCTGTGGCAGAGGACCCCCACAAAAGCATTATCATTGTGGCTGCTCCGACGTGTGGGGGTCGGGGGAATGAGCTTCGGCGTGCAATCATAATCCACAAATTGCCTTGTTTTACATTCTTTCTGGTAGACTTTATGCATCTCAGGAGTACACAGAGTCCAGTGTTCTCGAAGCCACAGAGAAGATCAAAGCATTTCTCAATGTACCAGAGCATCGACTCATTGTCCGAGAGTGTCTTCTGGCATTTGATCAAAATTCCATTCCTCCACAATCTCAGCGGCCTGGCTTCCACAAGTTCTTCGTGGCAATCTCAGATTTGTCCAACAAAGAAGGGCAACTTTTCAGCCACTTTGCACAGAGCAGTTTGTGGAAAAGGCAGATGCTGCCAATAGTTATCAAGAACACGGTGACCCCAGTGCCCATGTTGGCCATCAAGTCCATGGTTGACCCTCGTCGGGGATTCTCCTCATCAATGGCAACATCAGACACATCCAACAAGCCTGCTCGGAGAAAGCAGTGGATTGCTGGCTACCCAGTGCCCGCAGCCTTCCATGATGCATTGTGGCAAGGCATGAGGGCCCCAGACAATGCAGGTGCCGCTTGGATCGATGTGTTTGCCTATGACCACTCACTGCCCGAAGCTCTGATGCGCCGACGTGCAAGCCCTTCACTTCCTGCTCCCCAGACCATTTACGTGGGCATTGTGTGGGCAGACTGCAACAGCCGGGACTGTGCACACAAGGAAAAAGGCACTGCTGTGGATCCCAGAGTCCAGAATGCCAAGATTGCGAAGTGGTTGCAGTCTGCAATTCGACGAAAACTGCAGAGCTTGGCACAGGAGAAGGTCATCTCAATCAAGGACTGGGTGCCCCTGAGCCCGTGGAAGGACACACGTGACCCTCCTGTTCTCGTGGAGAAAGACTTCGTGGCTCTTTTCCCTGGTGCTGCACAGAACCTGCCCTTGCGAGAAACCTTTCTCAACGACATCGAGGACAAGCTCAAGGATGAGGACCTCAAGAAGCAGTGGATGACTTTCGTCCAGGAGCACAATGACGCCTGGAACAAGAGTGGCAAGCCACACGTGAACTCTGGCGAGAAGCGTGGTTGCGAGGGTGACAGCAATCCCAGTCCAGGCAAAAAAGCCAGAGTCCTGACTCCAGAGTCCGAGAGTCCCCAGACACTGGAAGCTCTGACAACATCCGAGGGTCCCATCTGCCAGATTGACAGCCTGGACGCCAACTGCACGGTCATCTTCACGAACAAGGGTCACATCTGGGTGCACGCAAAGAAGGATGTGGAGCTGGATTCAAAGTTCCCTTTGGCATTGGCATATGGCAAGTTCAAAGTCAACGAGGACAGGTTCTTCTGATTTTTCTGGGACTCAGAGTCTTGGAGTCTTTTTTGTGATCCGTGACTCTGACAGGAGGCAACTGCTGCGGCGAAGGAGACGGACAAGGGCAACATGCAGATTGGCTTCTCTTCAGACACAATCATGGCTGGAGTTCGCAACAACTCCGACAACAAACCAGAGGGTTCCCCAGTCCAGACACTGCGATCCTGGCTGCTTGCAATGGAAGCCAAGAACATGGATGTGAAGAACATAGAGTTTGCTTGTCACTCTCTGAACCCCAAGATTGTCAAGGAGCTTTGTGTTGTCATGGAAAAAACTGTGCCTGAGTTTTGCTTCCTGAACTGAACCCCCAAATAGCCCCTGCGCACAGGATGATGCTGGGGACGCCAAGGAGCGTGTGTTTGAAGTGAAACAGTCCGAAGCTTGCATTTTCGTTCCAAGCCCGACACCCCGCAAATTGGGCAACAAGCGGTCGCACCCTGACTGGGACGATGTGGGCAGTGTAGCAATCTTTTCTGCAGAAGGAGGTTGGAAGGATGGTGTGCAGTCCAAAGGCTTGGTGTCTCTGGTTCAGAGGTGGGTGCTCAATGATGGCGACCAGGGGTTGATGTGCAACCCAGAAAAGCCAGGAATCTATCTCACCGGGCCCATCCAAGTCCAGGCCAACCACCTTGTGCGTCTCACATGAAGTCAGGTCACTCTCTCAATGAGTTTGGCTCTCAACACCATTTTGGCCTGGAGCTCTGTTTCCGATTCTGGATTCCAGAGTCCCAGAATTCAGTGTTGACAGTCTTAGCTTCGAGCAACCGTCGTGCTGCCATGCAAAAAAAAGGTCATTCTTGAGTGCTGTTCCGGAAGCCCTGTGATCCATTGTTGCACAACATGCATTGGCAGATGCTCACACCATGCAGCCATTTCTTCTGCTGAGCCCTGTGATCCATTGTTGCACATGGCATTTGCTGGTCGTGCTCTTGGCCGAAACATGTCAGATGGCTCTGAGAACTCGGACTGGTATGAGGCTTGTTCAAAGCCCATCACTGAGTCCCAGAGTAGCAGAGTCCCAGCTCCAGTCAGCTTGGCTCAGCCCACTGCTCTGCCCCGTACTTCTGCGGACAGTGAAGGGCTTGCGAAAAAAAGGAAGACAGATGCTCACACCAGTGCCTGGAAAGATTGGAAGACTCCAACCCTTGGACGCGAAGCACCGACGAAAGTCTCCACACAGGAAGGGAAGGCGGGCCAAGGCATGCTGCAGAAGCAAGCCCTTGCAGCATCTATGGCTGCACAGAAGGCTGCAGCTGCTGCAGAAGCCTCCATCAAGCTCGCAAGCTTGGCCAGCCAGCAGCTTGAGAAGGCAAGTGAGGCCAGTAAGAAAAGCCAGCTGACACTCGCCAAAGCTCAGAAGCCGGACCCAAAGCTTCAAACTCCGACGACGAACAAGTCTGCCGAGGCGCAGCAGACACTGCCCGTCGCGAACACTGCCAACTCGGAGGACCAAGATCCAGACACTGTGACTGTGGATGCCGAGGATGGAGTGACTGGTGGTGAGCCGGCTGCAAGTGGCAAGAAAAGAGCTCCACGTGGCACGATGGACACATTTGCTGGTCGGACACCACCGAAAGGCGAAGAGAAAGCCGCCACCTTCTTCATGAAGAGGCGCCTCTTTGAAGAGACAAGGGAGGAGCTTCAGAAGAAGTTCCCGGGAAAGAAGATCACCAGTGGAAAATCCAACAACCAGGAGACCTACTGGAAGCACGTGAAGATCCACATCGACAAGAAGAGCAAGCAGAAGAAGGGCAAAATGTCACAGGTGGAAATTCGCGAAGCCATCAAGGAGGCTGCACAGCTCTGGAAGGGTGTTGTCAGCAAGGAGCTCGAAGCCATCCACAAGTGAGAGATGCTGGCACAGACTCCATGTTTTGCAAGGGGCTGTCTGCAAAAGACAGAGTCCCGAGTTCCGTCTTCTGAGTGTCCAGAGAGTCCCGAGTGCTGAGTTCTGATTTTCAGCTGTAGCTGTGCACATCTCTCGGCACCATCGATGATTGTTGCTGCCTGAGAAAACATGTGTCACTGCATTTCTCACTGTCATGGATCCTGGATCATTGTTGACATGTGACTTCCTTGCTTGTTTGCACACTTGGCTGCTTGAGGCACAACAACACATCCCCGAGCAGTTTTTTGGCTTGCAAGGGAATCATGGCACACAGTTGGCTTTCCCCGACACCTTCAGGCAGGCCTTCCAGCCTGGCTAGCCATAGCTATTCATGGCAAGCTGTACAAGTTCAAGAGGAGCGAACTGAGAGCACAAGTGCGACAGAACCAAGCTGGCTGACACCTTCTTGCAGCCGGTCTTCAAGAGCACCCTCTGCAGAGTCCAGAGTCCCGACTTCGGAGACTGGAAGTGTGGCTCACAAAAGGCAGCGACTGGATTTACATAGTGAGAAAAAGATCCCCGTGTGGACAACACCCAGTGTTGAAGGTGTTGAAAGGAAGCAACACCATGAGGAGCAACACTCAGCTTGCCCAGAGGCTCACCTTACCCTGGCTATGGCAATATTGGCTGCTGGTGATGCAGATGCATCTGCATCAGACAGACACAAGTGCAATGCAAACCACGTCTCAAAGATTGTGAATGGCCTGTGTCCGTATGGCAGAGGCAAGTCCGGACAATGCACTGTTTGTGAGCCTGGCTTGTCTGTCGACGATGTGCTATGTTTCCGCAAAGTTTTTGATGGCATGGGTGTTTCAAGGCGCGCTGCATTGCTGAGCAATGTGTATTCTCAAGCCCAAAATGGCACAGAGGGCCAGACTCGCTGCAAATGGTTTTTCCTGGGGAAACGATGCTGTGAGAAACGACTGCATGCCATGCTAGAGATGTCACCCAGCACCTACATGAAGCTTCTGAAGGGACAATCCTTTGATGGTCGCAGCCACAATGGAAGGGCCGTGACTGAAGTCAGTGCATCAGTCGACCAGTTCTTCCTGGAGATGTACCATTCGGCAGCGGAGTACCTTCCAGAGGACACAGCTTGTCATTTGGAAGATGTGGACTGGACAGTGGCACAAGAAGAATTGCAGCTAGGCAGAGTCACAGAGTTCCCGACTCCTGAGCAAAATTTGACACTGCTGGGGTGGGATCCTGAGAAGTCAGAATTGCAGACAGCCATCCAGGCTGCCTCAGGGGCCAGCATGCCAAAAAAGTATGTCCAGCACAAGAAAGCTGTGGACAGGCTTTACCTGGCATGGAGGACAGTGCGGATGCCAGAGTCCCAGAGTGCTTGCTGGAGCACATTCTGGAAAAAGTGGCATGACCGTGCCTTGTCTTTATCAATTTCTTTGTCTTTCTGTGTTTGAGACTGTTTGCTTCTGTGACTTGCTTCGACGACTAAGGATGGTGTCACTGCATTGGCTTGCGCAAACCAACCCAGCATTCACAATGCACTCAGTGCATGAAGTTTGCCAGTGTCATTCATTATGGAAATGTCAGTGTCCATGAGAAAAAAGAGAATGCAAAAGCTTGGCAGCAACATCTCCGTGACCAATATGAGGATCGTTTGATCTATTGGCATCTACGATGGCACAGCAAAATGCCTGACTCAAATATCCTCTGCATCATTATTGATGGCATGGACAAGAGTAAGGGAAGCTGGCCGAAGTATGATTTCAGGAAGCCCAAGAGCCTGGACAAGTTTCACAGACCGCGCAACACCATCCATCTGGCGATAGCTCATGGATTTTGCGCCGACTTCTACATTGCCGATGACGAGAACTTCTTCCACGGCGCCTCCTTCTTCTGTGAAATCTTGACGAGGACTTTGGCTCGGGTTAAGAAGATTTGCCAGGAGCAGGGCCGTGCAATGCCGGAACATTTGGTCATCCAAAGTGATAACACGACTGCACAGGCCAAGAATTCGGAGGTGGCTTCTTTCCTGGCATTGCTGGTTCGCAGGTTCAAATTTCACTCGTGTGTGTTGCACTTCCTCCAGGTTGGTCACACACACGAGGATGTGGACTTCATTTTCAGCCTTCTGCTTGCCAAAGTACTTCGCAAGTCCCGAGTCCAGATTCCAGAGGACCTGAGAAATGAGATTCTTATTGGCATGACACCAATTTTGGCGTCAAAGGGTTGTCAGGTCAATGCGGAGCTGGTGACCCATTGCAGGCATTTCAAAGCCTGGCTGGCAGAGATGTCTGTGCACCCACACAATTGCTGGGTTCGACGACAAGGCATTATGTCCCCCCATTCCTTCACTTTCAAGCTCCGCATGGATCTCACCCCTAAGGAACAGCAGCTCTTGCAGCAAGATCCTACTGACAGAGGCTGGCGTGCTCACCCTTTCGATGTTTTCTGCATTGTGAAGACTTTCATGGCTAGCCAAGCTCCAAATGGCCCTCCCGTTTTGCTGATTCCAGAGTCCAGATTTCAGAGAATCACGACCCTTGCACCGACAGCAACATGCCCAGCCAGTGAAGCTATGTCTGTGAACAGGAAAAGACAGCTGAGACAGTTTGCAGATGAACTGGAGTGTCTGACTGCAGAATGGGGTCCTGAGCATTCCATGTTCCGAGCAGCCCAAGAACTGAGAATTTTGGCTGATGGGAGGAACCAAGAGCCTTCTCAGGATGGATACTTGGAGGCTGTGGAAACTGAGCGGCAGATGCCTCTTACAGATTCGGATGGATCCTCAGTTGTCAGCTGCCAGTCTAAGTGTCTTAGTCCACTGTGTAAGTCACATCAGAATGACCCATCAGCAAACTTCAGTTTTCAGGACAACCCCTACTATGCCAACTTGCCTGATGTATCCTGGCGAATGGTCGTTCGGTTCAGAGGGCACTAACCTGCAAGCAAAAAAGATGCCTGCTGTCTGCTCAAACACATGCATGGACACACATGGTGTCATTGCTTCTTGCAGACTCTTGCCATTGCACTGACAAACTTCAGTCGTGTTTCTTCCCGAGGTGTTTCTTCCCGAGTACAGAGTTCTGAGAGTTCTGAGTCCACTTAGTTTCTGTACCTCGTGACATGCCATGCAACCTGTCGCATTTGGGTGGACTGCAGCACGAATCCTGCAGGATTCTGATTTTGCAGCTGTGCCGCGAGACTTAGAAGTTGTCGAGTTCTTTTCTGGTGTGGGCAGCATCGTCACTGCTGCGAGAGAGATGGGCCACACAAGCCTGGCATATGACAAGTTTCGTGAACCTGGCCGAACAGACACGGGCCTGTGTGGATCAGCAGACATTCTGACCCAGGCCGGTTTTCGAAATGCCGTCATTGCACTGATGAGGATTTGTGAGAAGGGTTTGGCAACTTTCTCTCCTGTGTGTTCTTCCTGGGCATTTCTTTGTCTGTCACAGACACAGCGGTCCCCCCAAAACTCCTACTACGGCAACACATCAAACCCTCGAGTTCGAGATGGAAATGCCATGGTTCAGGCCACCCTCGTTTTGATGACCCTTGCTCTTCTACGTGGTGTGCATGTGACACTGGAGAACCCTGCAAGGAGTCTAATGTTCCTCTTTCCTCCCGTGTGCCAGTTTCTTCGGGAACACCAGATGCACACATGTGTGCTGTGGAGATGTGCCTTTGAAACAGGCACGCCTTTTGGGAAAAGAATCTACAAAAAGTTCAAGTTCCTTTGCAGCTCTTCATGGATTATGAAGTGTTGGAAGCCTTGCCCATGTGGCCAGAGTGGGCATGAACCATGTTCCATTCAGTATGTGGATTCCAGTGGGAGGAAGAGACGAACTGGCCGTTCGAGCATCCTGAAAAAAAGTGGTGCCTTTCCTCCAGCCTTGGGCAAACAAATTGTGACATTGTGGAAGTCGCACCGAAACAACATCACCCCGGCTGTGGACAAGGGAAGATTCGATTCCAAAATGTGGTTGCAGCCGGGACTGGCAAGCTCTGGCAGGGCTCCAAAGACTTCAGTGGGCAATGTCACGAAGCCGAAGAAGAAGAAGAAGAGATCACTGAAGACGCGGAACACAAGCACCAGCAGTACGGCATGGCTGAATCCGAGTCCCAGAGGTCAGAGTTCCCATACATCAAAAGTGATAGCCAGGGCAAAAGCCCTAGACTGGATGTCTCCCCAATTGCATCGCTGATTCAAAGAATGTTGTGCGTGTGCTAAGCAGCCCGTCTGGAAAACCTAGGTTTTCCAGACGCCCCCCCAATTCCAGACACCCCACCCCCATTTCCAGACACAAGTGCCCAGGCCCGGACATGAGATCGACGTCGCCGACATCAAGGAGTGTCCTGGCATGGGTCTTAGCTCGTGGGTTTAGGGTTGGGGTTTAGGGTTTAGGGTTTAAAGGATTTAGGGTTTTGGCTTAAGGGTGTCCATTCCAAAGTGGAATACTAGAAAAACACAGATTGCAACCAGTTGCGTTCTGTATTTTTCCAGTATTCCACGTTGGAATTTAAGGTTTAGGGTTTAGGGTTTAGGGTTTAGGGTTTAGGGTTTAAAGTCTAGTGTTTAGGGTTTAGGGTTTAGGAATTGGGATTTAGGGTGTAGGGTTAAATTTCAATGTGGAATACTAGAAAAACACAGATTGCAACTGGTTGCAATCTGTCTTTTTCCAATATTCCACATTTGAATTTAAGGCTTAAACGGTTTAGGGTTTCGGGTTGAGGGTTTAATGGTTTAGGGTTTTAGGCTTAAGGGGTGTATTCCAACGTGGAATACTAGAAAAACACACATTGCAACCAGTTGTGTTATGTATTTTTCCAGTGTTCCACGTTGGAATTTAAGGTTTAGGGTTTAGAGTTTAAGGGTTTAGGGTTTAGGATTTAGGATTTAGGGTTTGGGGTTAAATTTCAACGTGGAATACTAGAAAAACACAGAACGCAACTGGTTGCAATCTGTATTTTTCCAGTATTCCACGTTGGAATTTAGGGCTTAGGGTTTAAGGTACACAGGTTTAGGGTTTAGGTTTAAGGGGGTCTAGGGACACTCAGGGGTTGGTGCCGGGCGGAGAGAAGGGTTCCGGGCCAGGAGACGAGTTGAGTTTCAAACCTAACAACCCCAAACCGAGGGTGTGGAATAGTAATGTATTAACTTTTTTGACAACGATAAGCCTCATGGGTTTTATTCTTGGACTCTGTTTGCTGCTCTTGCTGTCAAAATGCAGGTCGCAACTGGTTGCGACCTGTATTTTGCCTGGTCGTCTAGAATCCGAGTATAAGAAATATCACCCTAATGTGACATTCACGGGCGTTCACGGGTATTGACTTCTTGAAACAGTCTAACCCTACTTCTGTGGGCCTGGCAACATGAAGCCCGACACTGTTCTTTTTTTCGTTCCTCCGTCTGTGAACACAAAGCTAAGCCCTGACAAAGACGACCAATGTGAAACATCATGTGGTCATCAACATGAGTCACACTGGACTCTGGACTCTGGACTCGGAAGTCAAGACAACAGGCCACCACCAGCTGTGCAACCAGTGCAGTTGATCCACTTGCACTCCGCAGCTACGACCGCCCTCTTGTTCAAGCCCCTCCTGGCAATCACCACACCTTTGAGCCTATCCACGTCGGAGACAAGAGAGGACAAACTCATGCCGGAGAACACCAGGGCCACGAGGGTGTAGCTGTCGAAAGCGGGGAGGTATGGATGACTTTCTTTCGACGCCTTCACAGCATCTAGTAGTGCATGTGCACTGGCAATGGTGCCGTGAAGATCGCCGATGCTCATAAAGCCCTTCAGTGCCTCGAACTCGAGGGCGAGGCCATCACGAAAGTCGTTCAAGACCTTATACACCTCTTTTAGTGAGGCAGGTCCTGTGATGGTGTCAGCTTTTGAAGGCGAGGAGGGCCCATCCTTTGAGGGCGAGGACGTGCTTGCAACAGCATTGGCCTTTGAAGGCGGTGGTGAGGCTGGCATGGTGACGACTTCGCCGAAGGTGAATTTGCCTGCAGGCAGATCTTTGACCTTGGTCTTGCTTGTCAAACGTACTGTGCTCACCTTCTGGTTGTCCTTACCACGTTTCGATGCCCTGCATATGGCGCAAATCTTGTCTCGTCGATAAGTCGACTGGGTGCAGCCATCGGAAACACATCGCCAAGGCATCGAAGGTGACGAAGATTGCTTTCAAAAATTAAGACCCAGCCACTGCATGGAGGTTATTGAAGGTATCACTGGGACCCTCGCATAACGAAGCACACCTGTGTGTCAGCCTGTGAGGCCTGTGTGTTGTAGTAACAAGGTGGGTCATGGACGAGGATGGTGAAGATGGTTTTGCACTGTGAGCCAAGGGTCCCTGCGGAAATGTGAAAAAACACAGATCCCAACCAGTTGCCCTCTGTTCTTTTGGCCAAGAATGTCCCACCCCACAGCATCATGCAGCAAGCCAGACACGGAACATAAATTACTGTCTGCATGGCTCCTAGGAAAACACAGATCGCAACTGGTTGCGATCTGTGTTTTCCTAAGCAAAATCACATAAACCCTCTGCTCCAACCGAACACCTACTGTTCCTGCTGAAATTATTAATTCTAAATAACAGGCCTCAAGCAGGACCCCGCCTGCTCTCGACTCCAAGACCAAGACCTGGGCGTCAACAATATTTGTCATTCTGCTTGCTACCTGACCCACACAGGTTTCCTCAGTCCCATTGTACAAATTTCTCAGCAAAAACATTGGCTACACCAACAGATGCTTCTAGTTAGTGTTTGAGGGGTTAAAAGTGGAAATGAAGGCGACCAATGAGTGGGAGCACCAACTGCAGCAAGGACAGGAACAACATGACGAGCTCATGCCTCCAAATGCAGCTGATGGTGCAAAGTGAGATTATTACGGACCTCATGGCAACCCACACCAACTTTCCAGACAAGGAAAAACATTCATCCAGAAGAGCCTGAATGCCAAACCAGCCACTTGATGACAAGATTCAAGAGGACCCGAGTCCTGAGTACACCCCTTGCTGCCCAGGAGTTCCTAGATGTGGAGAAATTCTTGGAAGGCCACTATGACAAACCACCCCTTCCATTGCCCAGACCTCCTCAGGACTATGTGAAACTGCCAAAACGAAGTTGGGAAAAAATTCGCCAAGTTGAAACAATGCCTGAGAAGCTTGGCCCGATTCGTTGAAGAGAACGACACCATGAGGCCCGAGCCAAGAGACCAGATCGAACCGTGAGCCTTCGAGCAGCTTCTTTAGTATTTCAAGATAACATTGGAGTCTTGCAGACATGCTGTCGCTGTTCCAATTACTGCGAGGGGACATGATGCAGAGCAAGAAACATGGGGCTATCTCAATGTGTGGCCTGTCAAAACCACGGTCCAGAGTGCCCTGTTTTGCAGACCAAGTCCAGGACTCATTGCCTGAGGCCCAGACCATCATCTTCATTGACCAGCGCGGGAAGCTGCCGTGTTTAGGGTGACTCGGGACTCTGAACTCTGAATTCGGAGTCCGGAGTTCAGGGTGCTTGCTGTTTAGTGCGGGTCGGAGCAGTTTAGGTTGGAAAGTTACCCTTGAACCGAGTTTGTGTGATGTTCATTTTCACTAAATATGTGCACATGTCTATGTATTATATGTATATATGTACATCTTTACATATGCATATATGTATATATGTATATATGCCTATTTGTATATATGTGTGTATGTGTATATGTATAAATGTATATATGCATACTGTGTATATAAGTAGATATGTATATATGTATATATGTATGTATGCATATATGTATATATGTATATGGCATGTATATATGTAGAAATGTATAGTTGTATATGTGTATATATGTATATGTATATGTATATGTGTCTGTATATGTATATGTATAGGTATAGGTATATGTATATGTATATGTATATGTGTGTGTGGCCATATATGTATATATCTCTATATAATGATGTATTTTCCTGTTAATATTGTCATATTCTTAATTATTATTATTCAATATGTTTTGCGGATCTTAAAATGCCCATTAAGATCCGTAAAACAAGTTGAATAATAACAATTAAGCATAGTTTGAATTTCTACATATATGGCCACACACATACATATACATATACACATACACCTAAACCCTAAACTGTAAACCCTAAACCCTAAACCTTTAAACCCTAAACCCTAAACCCTAAACACCAAACACTAAAAAGCTGGGTGCTGATCTGATGACATGACATGTGTACCACTTAAACAGTGGCCATGTAAGGCAATGAATGTGCGCCACTTGAGCAGCGGCCATGTGATATGTGCCACTTGAGCAGTGGCCATGTGATATGTGCCACTTGAGCAGCGGCCATGGTCAACATGTGCTATGCGCCACTTGAACAGCGGCCATGACATGTGACATGAAAACCCTAAACTCTTAAACCCGAAACCCTAAGTTTAAGCCCCTAATCCGTCGCCAGCCCAGGACCAGGACCAGAACTGCGCCACCTGGGCATTTAGGGTTTCGGGTTTAGGGTGTAGGGTAAACCCTAATCCCTAAACCCTAAACCCTGAACCCTAAACCCTGAACCCTGAACCCTAAACCCATGCTAGGGGTTGAAAGAAAAGGAAAGGTTTAGGGTTTAGTCCTTGGGGGGGGGGGGGGGGGCAGGGGTTCTAGGGTTTAGGTTTTGTAGCTTTTACGAAGAGGGTTCAGGGGAATAGGTTTGGGGATCGGGTTGAGGATTTCTGGAGTACTTTATTTTACATTTCAAAAAAGCACCCTGCTCCGTATGTGATTCACTTAGTTTTCGTAAAATATCTTCACATACGGGGCTAGTGTGCATTTTTGAAATCCCAAAAAGATCCCAAACCTTTCAATATTCAACCCGTTTTAAACACTGAAGTAAAAACATTACAATCCAAGACACACAACCTGCACTGTAGTTTCTTTTCCAAGGTGCAACCCACTCATACCACATGTGATGCCATCTCTAAAACCAGAAGTAAACAATTGACTTATACTACTTGATCTCGATTCACGTGTGGGAGTGGTTTGCATCTCTGAAAAGAAACAAAGTTCCCCTGTTTTCTCCTGGGCATAATTTGTTAAAGCAAATTTGTGTGTGTCAATTTTACGGCCGCCCCGCCCCCCCCCCCCCCCTCCAAATAATTTTTTATGTCAAAGCTTTTGTTCAAAACAAGTTGTTTCAAACTTGGTTTTTTGAGCCCAAAAACGAGACTACTGGAAACAAAAACCAGACTACAGGAATCAAGCAACGTAGGTTTCAGCTAAGCGATGGAAGTGTGTTTTGCAAGGCCGACACCAATGCCTACTCGACTTACATGCCGCTGGTTTATATGCCTACTATGCGCAAGGTGCAAGTCTGGATATCTGCCACTTGGACTGCATGGCGAGTCGTGAACGCCTCCAGCACTGTCGGGGATTTGAAGGAGTCGCTCCTCTCCACACTCAACAGCAGTTGCAACTTCAAAGTCCGTGTGCAGGACTTTCGCTTGTTGCCAGCTGAGGGTGGCAAGGTTGGTGATGACTGCAGAGTGTACTATGCCAAGAGCAAGAAGTACTCTTTGGAGTGGTTACGTAAACCCTGATGTGCGGCGACCCAAGGCTTTTGCTTGTGAAGTTGCGTTGAGGACGGCGAGCTGCCTCGCGTAGTCTAGGCTCTCACTGCGCGCGGCCGAATGGACGCTGTCTTGCGAAAATTCGGCCGGCGACAGAGGGACACCTCTGCCGTACACGGGCGCAATATTTGTACAGCTTCGGAACAGAGCTTCTGCTTTACAATGTTCGCGCAGAAGCGCAATGTTCCGCAGCATTCCTCGCAACAAGCTTGCCGCGTATCCCTCAGCCTCCTCGCTCCTAGCTTGTTCCCCAGCTTCAACTCTTCCAGACCTTCTCATACGGCTACCAAGCTAGCTCGGCCAAGGCTTCAGCTTCCTCTTGCGTCATCCTGATCCAGTAGAGGTCCTGTGCTGGACCAAGATGACGCAAGAGGAAGATGAAGAGTTGGCCAAGCTAGCTTGGTAGCCGTATGAGAAGTTCTGGAAGAGTTGAAGCTGGGGAACAAGCTAGGAGGTGGCGCTGCGCAGCAGCAAGAGCTGCGCGGCCTGCGCGAAGGTTTCGCCGCTCACGGCGTGGCTTGGCTGCGCGAGGAGCTTGCGAAGCAGACCGTGACGCAGTTGCGGGCGCTTGCTGGGGCTGCGGGTGTGCAGGGGGCGTCTACGCAGAGATTCGCGGCAGCCTCGAGTCCGTTCAGAAAGCTGCCGCGCCTTTGACGAAGGACGTTTTCTTTGCCGCCGACCTGAAGATGGTACTTCGTACAACCTGAGCGACATCTCCGACTGGCCTCTCGATGCTGTGGTGGTGCGGTCTTCGAAGCCTGGTCGACGTCAGCACCAACACTTCCGCGACGGGCGTGCAGCAGCGCTGTGAAGCTGGCAAGCGAAACAAAGAGGAGCTTCTTCACGCTCTGTTGCAGTGCATTTCCGAGCAGGAGGCGTTATGGGAAGCTTTCCCATGACGCCTCCTGCTCTGAAATGCACTGCAACAGAGCGTGAACAAGCTCCTCTTTGTTTCGATTGCCAGCTTCATCAGGCGCACTATTGCGCAAGTTGCATTGTATTGTGGATTTGCGAAAGTGTGGGGACGCAGCCCGCGGGGCAGGGCGAGTTTTGACGTCACAGCGGAGGCAGGGCCCGAAAGCGCGGCTGCAGAACCGCATGGACGCCGTCCGGGCTATGTTTAGTATGGACACTGCGACGCACGCGCGTGTGAAAATGCAGCTAGGACCGCCCGGGACGATTGGCACCTTTGTCGACCGACTTGCAAGTAAAGCTGTTTTCTGCGCGCAGGTATTCCATGGCGACCAACATGCACGGCCCTTACTTAGACTCCACCTCTTTTGTCTGTTTTTGTGCTTGTGTGGTTTTTGCTTCTTTCCTTGCACCGGCGCAGGTGCGTGCCGCGACCGGCCGCTGGAGCTCGGCGTTGTCTTCAACGCCGATGAAAAGTCTACAGAGTTGACCACAAGTGCATGGCATTCAACTCCACACACTTGAGTGCCATGCAGTTCCAGTGCATACAAGTGCAGTGTACAAGTGACTATGCAACCATGTAAGGGCATACATTTCTCCAAGTGCATACAGTTCGATTACAAAGAGTCAAGTGCATGGAGTCAACACACGGCAAATCGATGCTTTCGGGCCATCCCTCTTCTAGTGTTGCATCTGAGGCAGAGGGCATGCGATTGTGTTTTGGTGCCAGGAGTTTGTGCCATCATTAAGGCATCCCAAGTCGATGTGCTTAACATCTGCTGTAAGGTTATATATAATATTCGGCCAGAATTGATGAACCTCTGAACTCCTTGAGGTGTTCGTGTCGGATTGCTGAGGTCCAGTCCGCTGGGTTGCTGGAGATGGTCTGCCAGGAGGCCGTACCCGAAGAGCCCCCGGCAGCTGCCCTCTCTGCCTCTTTTCAGGGGCCGCGTTGCATACATTCGCAAGCACACAGGTTTTTTTTCCATATATGTAGAGTTGGTATATAAAGTGTACATACATGATGTGTTGAGTACATAAGAATAGATCCGGTTGCAACACCTCCGTGGAGGTCCTGCCCTGCCCGCTTGGTCCACTACGGCTGCGTGCTGTGGAGGTTTCTGAGTGGGTTTTGTGCCGATTTCAGCTTTTGAGGGGCGTTCAAAGCCTTGGCGGCCTCAAAAGTGAAGCGACTACAGAGTTAATTGGTGTTCGAGCAGCAAGGGGAAACTTCGGTGTTTGGGTGGTTTTGCGAGCAAGAGTCAGCAAGAGTCAGCAAGAGTCAGCAAGAGTCAGCAAGAGTCAGCAACAGTCAGCAACAGTCAGCAAGAGTTAGCAAGAGAGCAAGGGGAGGCTCAATCCACTTCATACAAGAGACTGTGCATGCAGGCTTCCAGCAATCTGCCTCATAGCTCTACGAGGGGATTTTGTGCAGCACGTTTGTGGGCCTCATTCGAGGCGTCCTAGAGCAGCAAGGTCCTGGCCGGGGCGCTGGCATCGGCCCCGGAGCCTGCGCTGGCCGCGCTGACTTCGGCTGCGCCTTCGTATCGCCTCACTGCCACCGCGGCGGGCCCCTCAGATATGACAAAGGCCACAGCAAGAAGGGGGGCGCTAGTGAAAAGAAACAGGAGGTGATCGACACCCGACCATGCAATCCACATAGTCCATGCTGCATAAGGCCGAGGGTCCAGTATCTGGAATCTGGTTGCCTCGCCACTAGGAAGCGTTCCCCGATGTGTCCCGGTGTTTTTTCCTTTGTATTTTGCTGCTCCGCAGCTACGTACTATACTGCTGGCTTGCGAGTTCAGTTGACACGGGAGGATGAAATAAAGTAAGGTGGCAGACTTTCTTGGAACGGCACCAAACGAAGTGATTTAGCAACGCATTGTGGCCCAAGCAAGGCCCTCATCAATCTTCCTTTGATGCAGGTGCTCTTGCAAAATGACGAGCTTATAAAGCAACACGAAAAGGGATCCTCTGAGTGCTTCCCAGGACAGGTCGGCCTTGGACCTCCTTGTAGCCATCCTCATCGGCCAAGAGGTGGACATTGCGTGGACTGCCACAGGGTTCATGTGAGGGCGAAGAAGCACCGAGCACAGATGAGCACCGATGAGCACCGATGAGCACCGATGAGCACCGATGAGCACCGATGAGCACAGGCCATCCAAGCTCCGCTAGAGCTCTGCGCTGCCATCGAGGAGCCGCGATTTCACATTGCAAGCTGCTAAGCATATGCAGCGTACTTCTTCAATCGGAAGCGTGCAGTCATGTCACAGGCCCTCTTGGCCGCAGCCATCAGCAAGAGCGCCGCGGTTCGCCAGGCGCGAGTTGTCGAGACACTGTCCGGCGCCGCTTCAAGAAGATCGCATGGCGCAGCACGGTGTAGCACGGAGGTCTTGGTCCGGCCATGTCTGGAGGAGGCCCAGAAGATCCAAGAAGAAACCAAATTGGCTTAAGCCATCCCTAAGGCATCCCAGAGCAACACAAAACGATGTGATGTGCGATATCAGTACTTGGTGGCCAGGTCTCGGCCCCCACAGCTGCAGGTGGGTCGATGTCGTGATACATATTTCCCCAAGTGTCCTCTCCTTTTTTTGTTCGGAGACTGCAATCTCCCGCAGCTCTCACGTAATGTGTTGTGAGTTGTGACTTGTCCCGCACTTCTACGAGGCTCCATACTGCGATCCGTCCTTCGGGCCGATCGCAGGGAGCTGCGCGAAGTTCGGCACACTGGCCTCGCCGGACCCTTATACTTTTATAAGTAGTTCCTACGTACTTTCTTTGTTACAAAGCAGCTTCTAAACGCAGCATAAAGTTTAAAGGCAAGAAATCCCACGCTTGAGGACTGGTGGCCGGCAGAGCCTGACACCTGGTTCGCTGCACGGCTGCCGCTGCCCCAAAGTGCCCAGCTTCTCTGACCACACGCCATGCCATACCGTAAAGCTTCAACTCCATTAGACGTTCCATTATGAGCATTGCATGTGTCCTCTTTGCAGGCTGGAGGCGTGCCTCCGTTCCGACAGGGAGTTGCGCGCCGCCTTGGCATGCGAGCCCAGGCGGCGATCGTGGAGAAAGCTGCGTTGAAGTCGTTGAACTCGTCTTGAACTGGCAGCCTCTCCTTTTGCAGGTCCTCCAGCCCCTCAGCGAGCGACCAGGCTGGGAGGAAGTTGACTCAGCAGGAAAGGCAGGTCTCAGGAGGGACACAGATACGGACAGAGCCCGTGTAACTTATATTGTCGTCCCTGCACTCTCGTCCCTCCGACCTCCTCGCGCGCTCGCTCTTTTTTGTATCTCTATACGTGTATATGTGTGTGTGGGTGCGTGCGTGCATGCGTCCGTGCGTGCGTGGGTGCGGGGGTGTGTTTGTTGTGTATTGTGCGACACGCGAAGCAGGCCAGCAGCGGATTGCTGTCGGAGGTCTTGGGGCCTCTTGCCAGCCTGGCTCGTGCCTGGCGCTCCGAGCGACAGTGTTCTTCCCAGGCCGGCACCGAGGGCACTGGAGCGCGCTACTCATGATTATTCATCACTCCTGCACTCTCTTTTCTCCTCCGTTCCTCTCTCCCTCGCTTCTTTTGCCTTCTCCTCTCTCTCTCTCTCTCGTTCTCTCGTTCTCTCTTCTGTCTGCTTGGATCTTGATGGGTTGGCCCAAATGGGTCAATATGACGCCAGTTAATTTTACCGCTACGCGACCCGCCTCGGCCTGGCCCAGCGCATCCGCGTGAGCATGGTGATTCCGCAGCGCCCAAGTCGCTGGACCCCAAGCAATAAGGGTTGGGTTGAGGGTTGAGGGTTGAGGGTTGAGGGTTGAGGGTTCCGGGTTTAGGGTTTATGGTTTGGGGTTTGGGGTTGAGGGTTAGTTTAGGGCTCAAGGTTCACGCTTTGGGGTTGAGGGTTTTTTTGGGTTTAGGGTTCGGCTTGGAGTGACCGTAGGGTTGAGCCAGGCCGGCAGGGTGGGGGGAGGGGGGAGGTGGGTGGGGGGGGGTGGGGGGGGGGGGGTGGGGGAAGGGGGTAGGGGGGGGGGGGAGGGGGAGGGGGTTGGGGGGGGGGGTGGGGGTGGGGGGGGGTGGGGGGGGTGGGGGGGGGGGGTGGTGGGGGGGGGGGGGGTGGGGGGGGGGGCCTGCTGGGAGGGGCTTCAACTGCCTCTGGTCCTGGCGAACGGTCCGCTTGCGGACCCCGGTTTCCCAGGGGGGTACCCATTTGAGGCCAAAAAAAGGGGTCCGAAAAAGGGCTTTGGGTGTGGGGGGAGGGGGGTGCCTGTTCTGACAACCTATACACCTCCGGCCCGAGGCCTCGGCGGATTTGGGGAAAGCATGGCATGCGCCATTTGAATTTACCAGTACAACCGAGACACTTGACGGAGACGCTTCAATTCCAGAGTCTAAGTGTTGGTGGTAAACAATCACTGGTCTTGGGGATAGAGCAGTGCTATCGCCGAGTTGTAGCACGCGTGTCGAAAGAGGTTCACTCTCTCACTCTTTCCGACTCTCTCTGACTTTCTCTGACTCTCTCTGCATGACTCTCTCTCTCTCAGACACTCTCTCACTCTCTCTCTTTCTCTCTGTCTGTCTGAGGGCCGCGAGTTTTACCTGTGCATTTAGATCTATCTACAGACTGTACAAAATCTACAAGTCGTACGCGCAGGCGGGGGATCCCACGGCAGCGTTGTGCGCCCTGCTGCAGCTCCTGGCCGAGTGGTGCAACGGCTGCCCGCTGGCAGCGGAGGCGCCTGAAAACTTACAATAGGATAAAGTGTCAGGATGCAAAAGGATCACAGAGGGATCGTCCCACGCGGAGAGTACAGCCAGAGTCAGCCAGAGCACCCTGTAGATGGCAAGGGCAAGCCCACTTGGAGAAGGGGAGTGAAGGGGAGTCTTTGTTGACAGGAGGATGGTCATGTGGTCCAGTGAGCTGGACAAGGGTTCCAGTATGCCTGTTCAGGTCGTGGCCCGCTCCCCGGCGCAGCTTCCGGAGCTGGTGTCCTTGCTGGAGACCTCACAAACCTCGCCATCGATGGGTCCCGATGAAGTGCACGCCTGGGCACCCAGATGCAGAGGTCAACTCGGTCACACCCAAATGGTCACAGTTTGGGAGTACACACGGATACACCAAGTAGGTTCGGGGCCTGGCTGCTTTGGTGCTGGGCACATGTCTTCTGGAGCTCCCGGGCAAGGCGCGGGAAAGGTGCCGAGTGAGAAAGGCGAGTGAGAAGGCGAGTGAAATGTGTGCCAGGAAGATGCCTTGGTCAGCCAGAGTCGGCTCATGGAGATCTTAGCTGCCCGTGTCGGCACTGCTCTGAGTCGCAGCGGGCGGTCATGGCATGTCTACGGTCCCTCCTTACATATTGTCATTATCATAATTTTAACGCTACGCTACCCGCCTCGGCATGAGGGGTTTAGGGTTCCGGGTTTATGGTTCAGGGTTTAGGGTTGAGGGCCTGTTTCGGGTCGCCTACGGGGGGTTACCCATTCCAGGCAAAAAAAGGGGGCCGACGTGTGGCTTTGGGCTTGGGGGGAGGATTTGGAGGGGGGTGCCTGTTCTCACAACCTATACACCTTCGGCCCGAGGCCTCGGCGGATTTGTCCTACATTGCCTTCTACAAAATTGTTTTTTACATCTGGAGGTGTGGATGCCTACACACGCGCTGCGGAGGCAGGGGCCTCACCTGTGTTCATAAGAGACAGAGGATGCAGGACGTCCCGGCGCGCTTTTGAGGAGTTCCTGCGCTCCCTGCGGGGCACTGTGCCTGGTGCCGTGGGCCCAAACAATGGCATGGCCCGCACTCCGCCGCCCATCCTTTTCTCTCCGAGTCTCCCCCCGAGGCTCGGCTGAGCCGCTACCCTGCTGGCCACGTGGCGAACAACGAGAGCCAAATGGGGAGCGAGAGATCCGAGAGAGAGAATGAGAGAGAGAGAGAGAGACCCGTGCGCGCGGGGGGTCCCCTGGGCCCCTCAAGGCCCGTAGAAGAAGAAGAAGAAGAAGAAGAAGAAGAAGAAGAAGAAGAAGAAGAAGAAGAAGAAGAAGAAGAAGAAGAAGAAGAAGAAGAAGAAGAAGAAGAAGAAGAAGAAGAAGAAGAAGAAGACGAGAGAGAGAGAGACGCTGGCTGACGTGTTGCAGTGCATGTGACACCTCCGACTGTAACCGAACTCGGTGGCGGCCTGGAGCGTAGAAGAAGAACGCTATAAGCCTGGCATCTCGAGGCTTCCCAGCCGCTGCCGCTGCACGCTTCCAGCAGGTGCAGGAAGCCATGGCCCGGGGTCTTAGCAGTCTTAGCGAGGAAGCGAGCTCTCTTTTCGTGCACGAACAGCTGTGTTAAAAGGAGAGCTCTCTCAAGAGAGTTTGTTATAGGGAAGTTGGAGAGAGTGAGTTTGCGAATTCAGGTGCGAATCTGGCTGGAGCGAGGCGCGGAGTTTTTGCAGACCCTTGTTCTTCTCAGATTTCTCTGGCGTTGACTTCTGCGTGGAAGAGAGAGAGAGAGAGAGGATATTTAAAAAACAGAAATCCCAACGGCTCTGGTGGTGAGCATTGGACACCGTGAGCACAGACACCGAACCCCACAACCACAGTGGGGGGCAGCGCGCAGGGGGCCGTCACCCAGGGTGTTCGCTCGGGAAGAAAGTTTGCGAAGGGTGACGACTGAGGGGGGACCCTTTTTTGAAGAGCACCCGCAATGGAGGGCCCACACAGACCTCAAATCCATGGCCACCAAAAACGGGGGCCGATCTCTCACCAGTGGACTGACACAGCGGGCCGGCCCTCTCGCTGAGAAGAAGAAGAAAGGATTTCGGTGAGGGATCAGGCAGGGTCTGGGGGTGAAAGCGTAGCTGTACAACCAGGCCACTCCTCTCAGACCGAGTGCTGTCTAGTCTAGTCGCATAACAGGGGGAATGCCCTGACAAGGCGCCGCAGGCGCCCACTTTCACTCAGTCCTCCACAACAACGAGGGGGCACGCCAAGAGTGCGGGGGGGGGACCCCCCATGCCCCAAGGAAGAAAGAAGAAAAATGAGAGAGAGAGGAGAAGGAGAGAGAAAACTTAAATCAACAACGGGGGCTACCACGACAGGATCGCCTACTACCAGATCCCTTTGACACCGAGACAAGTGGAAACACAAAACTACAACGACGTGATCAAGTTCTACCAGACATCGACAGCCGAAGACGCAGATCTCATGAGGGAGCAAGTAGTGATTGAACTGCGTACAGTGTACATTCAGAGGGGTGCACAGGAAGGGAGAAATCGAACATCAGGTTTTGATCTACGGCTAGAAGCTATTGTCTTGGAACCAATGGAACCCTCACCCCCTCGAACCAATGCCCAGCGAAAACCGTGGAGCGTTTATCAGACGGATCAGTGGACGTTGCGCACCCTTCGGGGCGGCCTCCTCTTCGGGGGGGGGGGGGGGGCAGAGAGAGAGAGAGAGAGCCCCCCATGCCCTGCAGAAGAAGAAGAAGAAGAAGAAGAGGAAGAAGAAGAAGAAGAAGAAGAAGAGAGAGGGACTGCCCGCTCTTCACGCCCCAGAGCAAAGCAAAGCAAAGAGAGAGGGAGAATGTAGCTCGCGCCCTTTTGGGGCAGCTCCCTTCAAAGCCCCCCAGACGTGCATGAAGGAAGCGAGAAAGCAAGGAAGGAAGGACTGAGGAGAAAGTGAGAAAGAAAGAGGAGGAAAGAAAGAAATGCTTAATTGCCGCCCTCCCTTCGGAGGGGTCTTGCGTGCAGAAGCACAGAGAGATATAGTTTGAGAGAGAGTTTCTGAGAGTTTGAGAGGTGCAGGATCGCCACATGCCAGTGCCGGCATGGCGGAGGCACGCTCGCTGGGCATGCCACTTCCGCCCACTCTCCCTCTCGCTCTCGCCCTCTCCCCTTTCTTTGTCTTTCTTTCTTTCTGTCTTATTTTGAATTTTTAGTTTTTATTCTTTCTTTCTCTCTCTGTCTTACTCTGTGTGTGTCTCGCACTCTGTGTGTCTCTCGCTCTCTGGCTCTGTCTCTCGCTCGCTGTGCGTGTTCTCTCTCCCCAATGCTTCAATAGTCTCCTGTGGTACTCGGTGCTGTGACACGAAGGAAGCTAGTGGCAAGCGAACATTTTGTCATGACATGCCACATCCGCCACAGAAGTTGGGTCTTCTTCAGTTGTTGTCTTTGCATTCTTTGCCAAGCGCGGTTTTCATGTCGTCGAGCACCTTGCAGGCTTAACTTTACAAGCTTTCTGAGCCAAAAGTCGCAACAATGTTAGTACCGGTAGCGTTCCATGGAAGCAGATTGTTGAGCTGTGCAGCTCATGGGTCAGGAATTCTGATGCGCTTACCTTATTGTTGAGTAGTGCTACTTGAGCGCGCTTGTCTGCGCGCGCGCGCGCGGGTGTGTGTGTGTGTGTGTGTGTGTGTGAGTGAAAATGTGTGTGAATGTGTGTGTTTGCGTTGCTCCCTTGCTTGCTTGCTTGTTTGTGTGTTTGTCATGTCCCGGCATTCTGGTGCCAGGACGTGGCTGAGCATTTCAAGGATCTCATCAAGATGCAGGACAAGGAACTGAGATCTCTGCGAGCCGAGGCGATCGAAGTTGAGATTTGGTCTCCCCATGAAAAAGAACAGAACATGGCTGGATCTCTGGGCATGAAGCTTGAGCCAAGAATCAAAGAAATGCAGGGATGCCCATCAGCAGCAAGTTCCCCTTGAGCCTTAAGTTTAGGAGTTGAACGCCTGTGGCAGCCTGGCTTGCACAAAGAAGCGAGATGCCGTGTGCCACTACTGGTGCCACAGGTTCAGCATCTCAAGGATGAGAATGTCGAGCTGCGGAAGCTCACCACTGACGAGGACAAGACGATCCTTCTCTGGAAGGCGCAGAACAGGGACGAAGTGAACGAAAAGACATCTCAGTGCAAACATGTCAGTGCAAACCTTGTGCCTCCGGATGAGGTGAGGGCGCTCAGCAAACAGTGCGAGGCCCTGCAGGTCCAGCCACGGCCTCGATGGTCCAAAGGGGTGCGTGCTCGAAGCATGGGTTGGAGATGAGTGCAATAGGGCAAAAAACAACCCTTATTCCTGCGCAATGTTCATGTGAAACCAGTGAATCCAGTGAAGGGGAGAAGAAGCGTGCGGTTAAACCCCGCTTATGTAGTCGAGGTGTGATCTCCTCCAAGCCAGTCGCGGCTCCACGGAGGCAAGGGGCCCAGGGCGGGGCTTCTGAAGTGATGGAGTCTGCGAGTCATCCCTGCACGCTTTCTCTCTGGCCATGGGCCATGGGTTCTAGCTGAGTTCCCTCAAAGCAAAGTGGCGTATCCGGGGCTTGAAGCATGACCCGAAGCTGATCACGCCCACCAAGCCAAGTCACCAACCGCCACGCCTTCAGTTTTGCAGTCACTTAATTAGTGCATATTAGTTAGTTCCACGTTGTGATCAGGGAATCGGGGCGTGGATGGGATGGTTTTCGAGGTCTAGAGTTTCAGGCATTGCTCAGCATATGGCCGCCCATAGCCGCCCACAGCTGCCTGTAGCAATAGCATTGCTGGAGAGCAGAGCGGCAGAGCGCATCACATACCTTGGCTGCAATTCAAAAGACGCGGGGTCCACGGCGCCCGAGGTTCTTTAGGGGGATCGCACGCCATAATTTGTGCTTTGTGCCATTTCGGGAGGTATGTTCAATCGTTCGCTTTTATGGCCGACGTTAAAGAAAAAATCACGCTTCTTGCAGGGCGGTAGATCGATGCTAACCCTGTTCTTGCTTCCTGAAAGCGCTGACTTGCCCTTGAATCTGCAAGAGTTCGTTCACCTGCAATTGGCATTTTGGTGTGTGAGAGTCTGTGAGAGTTGGAGATTCTGAGACCACTCGCTGCAGGTGGCTCGCCTCCGCGAGCGGCAACAGCACCGCGCGCAGCGTCAGGAGACAGCAGAGTGACCGCACCCGAAACACTAAGAAGAACAGTCGCTTCAAGTAGAGGCCGTGCCGCATTGTTCAGTTTTTGTGGTGACGCTCGCCCATTTGATGTTGCAACTTTCGGCGACTCGGAAACTCAGATTCCGCCATTCAGATATCAAAGAGTAAGACCATTCATCGCAAACAAGAGTTTCGTTGCATTGGCGACTGCAAATCCCAGCTGGTCGCAGCCATGATAGGCACCGTTATTCCTTCTCGCAGTAGCCTGTGCACTGGCCGATGGGGCATTGTGAGAGTAGCACACTGCTGCTCGGGACATGTCCCAGTATTGTACTTTCCCTTGAGCTTGGGCTTGCTATCTGCCACCTTAAGTCTCGACCCTTTGACCAACGAACCTGGCCTTTGTTCACGAAGCATTCTGACACAGCTGTCTCAGAGCCAAATCCCAAGCCTTTCTCCTTTAGGGCATCTACCTGAGTTTATACGACTCGCCGCTTCTGCCGGAACTTGACAAAACTTAAATGCTCAGGCGTGGTCGGATAGATGTCAGCTGGTCATGGTGTTGGGTTGTTGTTTTGCAGCTCTTCTTTGGAATTCCTCTTCGAGCTTTCGGGTCATGCTGCTTTTGCCTTCGAAAAGCAGGAGCTCGAGCAGCAGCTGCAGGCCTGTTGTGGCATGTCACAGAGAGCAGACGAGCGCACCGTGCATCGCCCCACAAATTGTGCTTCAGATTTCTCTGCTTAAGTGCTCAGATTCCTTTTTCCACAGGTGCTGGTTCTGGCTCTGGATGAGGTGGAAGCGCGCAAAGAGAGGCCTCCGCCTGAGCAGGCGCTGGTGTCTTGTCTTCTGCTCACTCTTTGAACCACCATTCTTTGCCAGTGTCTTTTCCAATGTTTCTCCTTCGGCTCGACAGGGAGACGACGCTGACGCAGGTGGCTCAGAGGCCTGTCGGCTCATGACTCGGCAGTTGAGCATAGTTTAGCCGGTGCTCATTGGAGCTTTGCCAAACCGTCCTTCCCTGAGGGCTTGGCTGATGTTGCCGCCGAGAGGGACGAGCTGCTGGCAGTAGGGCAGCTCAGTCGCTGAAGGGCTGAGGAGTGAGGCGCAGCGACGCGTCGGGTGATGAGAATGTTGCCTTCGAGGTGCTGAGCCAGATCCATCGCGCATGCCCTGAGGAGCCCGGGAGAGTAAAGCACACGAAGTGCAGAGCACGACAACAAGCAGAGGTCTTTTCTCTCCATCACAATACTAGATCATTTTCACCCCGTAGCAAAGAGGCGGCGGCTTTCCTGTCGCCGCTGGGCTTTGCACCTTCGTCCAAGTCGGATCGGGAGGCCGGAGAGCGGGCCGCACTGGGGAACAAGTACTCACAAAGTAGGGCGTTGCCTCTTCCTTGTCTGCACTACTCTTCTTGGTTTGGGTTTGTTGGCATCCCGATTTGGGCGTTTTTGACTGTTTTTGGGTTCTGGAACCTGTAAATAAACGTAAATCTTAGAAGGGGGGGGAAGAAGGGGTGAAACGAGCGTATATATATATAATACGTATATATGTATATATATATATATATATAAATGCTAATATAAATAAATACATAAATAAATAAATATATGTATATATATATATATATGTATTATGTATATAAGCTCAGCACCCCTCCAAAGTCAAAAAAACAAATCCCAAGAGCCAAATTCAACGTTTTCTGGGAGAATGTCCTTTGTTTTGCATGTTTGGGGGGGGGCTCCCATTAGCTTAAGATGCACAGGGCATGGGGTCAAGTAAGACTGTTCAGCGAAGTGCGCTGCGTAAGTCTCAACCTATAGTTCTTTGAAACCGATCGATTGAAGATTGACGTCCCCGCTGAGAAATCTTCAACCCTCAATTGCATTGAAGGTTGCAGATGGCAGAAGCAACTCACAGAATGCACTTGAGTTCAAGCACTTTGTATACAGTTTCTACCAGTTCAGCCCCAATTGTTCGATTTGAGGGATCCTGTTTGTCCTCCAAAATTCTCTCCTCCGGAAGCTCAGGTCACAGCCTGGGAGGCCGCGGCAGAACGCCTGGGCCAGCAGGCGGAGGCTCGGCGGAAGTCTGGGATGTGGGATCCCATGATCCATAACAGCACTTATAAGAACCATCATATGGGATATGACGAGTCCGTGCAGTTGTATAAATGGAGTTCCAGATTCGGCGGCAAAAGCCGTTTGATTAGGCGGTTTGCTTCACAGTTCTTCAAGGCACTTCATTGACATCGGGCCACCAAGCTCTGCATCAGCATCTACTCGGCTCTCGGTATGCTTATCAAGCTGATCTCCAGTCAAAAGTCCCAGGGGGGAAGTACTAGACTAGACTGCCAAGCTGTTTGGAATCTCTTGCTCTTTCTATGTGCTCTGGGTTGTGGAATGGTTTTGGCAGTTGGGCTGGGATTGCTCTTGCTTTGTTTGTGGAGTCGTCGTTCAGTCCTGCCGACATTGGCCAGGTCCTCGCCCTGGCAAGCTGCTCAGCAACTGGCCCTGTCTCCAAGGTGGGTTGCTGTGATATGCCATGCCCGACGTAATCCGGTGTGCATCGGCATGCATTGCCTGGTTTTATTGTAGTGCTGGATCCCCAAGTAGAGTCAAGACCTGACCACCTGTCTCTGCAAGAGAGCATGGTCGGCTCGCAAGCATATGTAAAATACAAATGCGGCTGGAAACATACTGCAACGACACTCTTGAAATGCCACCGAGTGTCACATCAGGAGGCTGCGAGCACATGCGAGCACCATAACCTGATGCAAAAGTTATCGGAGATCCAAATGAATCAGCGTATCATGCAAATGTCCACGCTGCGCCATGGCAAGCTGGTGGGTCATGATGGACACAGCGGCCATAGGAGTGGAGTGATAGGATGTCAGAGACATGCCCACACCCTCCACCTTCTCCAGGCCTTGTGGCTCCCCCTAGGCAGGCAACCGTCACACTGGGCTCACTGTGCCCGGCGCCACCACCGCCACCAGCGCCTGCGGCACCCGCACCCCCACCCTCAGGTTTCAGCGGAGTCTTTAAGTCAGGCTCCACCGTGCCAGCTGCCAAGGCTTCGCCAAAGCAAGAGGCTGCCCAGAGTGGAGGGGGCTTGAAGCACGTGTACTTCGACTTCGACCAGACCATCTCCAAGATCCACGTCTTCAAGCAGCTCGCTGGCTGGGAGCCGGGCGTCGACGCGCGGCACGCGCTGTCCGAGCGCGGGCAGATCCACCGACTGGAGATGCTGAATGCGGCACAGTACGCCTACCAGGGCAGCACAGGCACCGTGGTGCCGTGCGCCGCAGGAACACAGGGGGCCTCTTGGACAGCTTGCGCTTTGGGAGGACTGCTTGCGTATGGAGCTGCGAGAGGTTTGTTTAGATGTTCGGCAGCCTGTTGAGAGCCTTCTTCGCAGCAGCTATAAACGGCCTGCTGCCGACTCGGCCATGAATTGCATCGCCTTTACAGCTCTGTTTGCAATGTGGTGTAGGGTGCAACTGTCTGCGAGTATGTAGTTTCGTTGCTCCATAATTTTTTCCTAAACCCTCTCCCGAATCGACCTCTGAACACAGGGCCCGACCAAATGTGAGATGCTTGCAGGACCTGAGCGTGTGGGGCAGCTGCGCAGCTTCTTCGCGAGCATGAAGGCTTCCGGCACGAAGCTGAGCATCATCACCAAGGGCAACGTGGGTGCCTGCCGATATCTGCTGGAGAACGAAGGGCTGCTGCAGTTCTTCGAGCAGGTCTTCGGCATGCTTGGCCAGTTCTACGGTGAGTCCGACTTCGACCGCGCCAACCCTGAGCCATCTCCTCTGGAAGGCAGCGTTGACTGCGAGCTGCGCGAGTCTAAGGCCAACCTCATCCGCAACTTGATGTCTCGAGCGTCTTTGGGCGTCGACGAGGCGTGCCTGGTTGAGGACGACGCCCAGGAGATTGCATCCGTGCAGGGCATCTGCCGCAGCGTCTTCGTGGCTGAGAGGCGTGGGATGACCGAGAGCGAGATGGATGAGCTGAGACGCCTTGCAGGTGCGAGAGCTTCAGAGGCTGCGGACGCCAAAGCAGAGGCCAAAGCCTTCAGCAAAGTGGCGCCGAAGGCAGCGCTGATAGCTAAGCCGCAAGCTGCTCCCCCGCCACCTCCGCCAGATGGCTTCAGTGGAGTCTGCAAGGCTGGAGGAAAGAGCGTTCCACCCGGCAAGGGGCCTGTGGCACCCGCGCCCCCGCCCTCAGGCTTCAGCGGAGTCTTTAAGTCAGGCTCCACCGTGCCAGCTGCCAAGGCTTCGCCAAAGCAAGAGGCTGCCCAGAGTGGAGGGGGCTTGAAGCACGTGTACTTCGACTTCGACCAGACCATCTCCAAGATCCACGTCTTCAAGCAGCTCGCTGGCTGGGAGCCGGGCGTCGACGCGCCGCACGCGCTGTCCGAGCGCGGGCAGATCCACCGACTGAAGATGCTGAATGCGGCACAGTACGCCTACCAGGGAAGCACAGGCACCGTGGTGCCGTGCGCCGCAGGAACACAGGGGGCCTCTTGGACAGCTTGCGCTTTGGGAGGACTGCTTGCGTATGGAGCTGCGAGAGGTCTGTTTAGATGTTCGGCAGCCTGTTGAGAGCCTTCTTCGCAGCAGCTATAAACGGCCTGCTGCCGACTCGACCATGAATTGCATCGCCTTTACAGTTCTGTTTGCAATGTGGTGTAGGGTGCAACTGTCTGCGAGTATGTAGTTTCGTTGCTCCATAATTTTTTTCCTAAACCCTCTCCCGAATCGACCTCTGAACACAGGGCCCGACCAAATGTGAGATGCTTGCAGGACCTGAGCGTGTGGGGCAGCTGCGCAGCTTCTTCGCGAGCATGAAGGCTTCCGGCACGAAGCTGAGCATCATCACCAAGGGCAACGTGGGTGCCTGCCGATATCTGCTGGAGAACGAAGGGCTGCTGCAGTTCTTCGAGCAGGTCTTCGGCATGCTTGGCCAGTTCTACGGTGAGTCCGACTTCGACCGCGCCAACCCTGAGCCATCTCCTCTGGAAGGCAGCGTTGACTGCGAGCTGCGCGAGTCTAAGGCCAACCTCATCCGCAACTTGATGTCTCGAGCGTCTTTGGGCGTCGACGAGGCGTGCCTGGTTGAGGACGACGCCCAGGAGATTGCATCCGTGCAGGGCATCTGCCGCAGCGTCTTCGTGGCTGAGAGGCGTGGGATGACCGAGAGCGAGATGGATGAGCTGAGACGCCTTGCAGGTGCGAGAGCTTCAGAGGCTGCGGAGGCCAAAGCAGAGGCCAAAGCCTTCAGCAAAGTGGCGCCGAAGGCAGCGCTGATAGCTAAGCCGCAAGCTGCTCCCCCGCCACCTCCGCCAGATGGCTTCAGTGGCGTCTGCAAGGCTGGAGGAAAGAGCGTTCCACCCGGCAAGGGGCCTGCGGCACCCGCACCCCCGCCCTCAGGCTTCAGCGGAGTCTTTAAGTCAGGCTCCACCGTGCCAGCTGCCAAGGCTTCGCCAAAGCAAGAGGCTGCCCAGAGTGGAGGGGGCTTGAAGCACGTGTACTTCGACTTTGACCAGACCATCTCCAAGATCCACGTCTTCAAGCAGCTCGCTGGCTGGGAGCCGGGCGTCGACGCGCCGCACGCGCTGTCGGAGCGCGGGCAGATCCACCGACTGAAGATGCTGAATGCGGCACAGTACGCCTACCAGGGAAGCACAGGCACCGTGGTGCCGTGCGCCGCAGGAACACAGGGGGCCTCTTGGACAGCTTGCGCTTTGGGAGGACCGCAAACTGTTTGCATAGCTGGGAGTGCAGTGTAGATGTTCGGCGGCTTGGTGCAAGTCTGGCGAGAGCTTTCCTTGTAGCAGCTCTCTGCGGACGCCCACAAATTCTACAGTATAGGCAGCCTGCTGAATCTGCTCGCCTTGTATGGTTGTGTTCACGTGGCCTGGTGGCCTGTGGTGTAAAGTCTGTGAGTATGCAGGTATTTTGTAGCGCGTTAGATTCCTCCATCTGCTGCTCATTGCCGAGTAAATGCCCTGGCTTCAAAGCACGGGCCTCTGAAGTAGATTGCTATATACTGCTATGAATGTAAATGGGTCTGACCTTGACCCGCAACATGCTCTATCCTCTCTAGCAGACTCTATCACAGAGATGAGAGACGTTTGCAGGACCTGAGCGTGTGGGGCAGCTGCGCAGCTTCTTCGCGAGCATGAAGGCTTCCGGCACGAAGCTGAGCATCATCACCAAGGGCAACGTGGGTGCCTGCCGATATCTGCTGGAGAACGAAGGGCTGCTGCAGTTCTTCGAGCAGGTCTTCGGCATGCTTGGCCAGTTCTACGGTGAGTCCGACTTCGACCGCGCCAACCCTGAGCCGTCTCCGCTGGAAGGCAGCGTTGACTGCGAGCTGCGCGAGTCTAAGGCCAACCTCATCCGCAACTTGATGTCTCGAGCGTCTTTGGGCGTCGACGAGGCGTGCCTGGTTGAGGACGACGCCCAGGAGATTGCATCCGTGCAGGGCATCTGCCGCAGCGTCTTCGTGGCTGAGAGGCGTGGGATGACCGAGAGCGAGATGGATGAGCTGAGACGCCTTGCAGGTGCGAGAGCTTCAGAGGCTGCGGACGCCAAAGCAGAGGCCAAAGCCTTCAGCAAAGTGGCGCCGAAGGCAGCGCTGATAGCTAAGCCGCAAGCTGCTCCCCCGCCACCTCCGCCAGATGGCTTCAGTGGCGTCTGCAAGGCTGGAGGAAAGAGCGTTCCACCCGGCAAGGGGCCTGTGGCACCCGCGCCCCCGCCCTCAGGCTTCAGCGGAGTCTTTAAGTCAGGCTCCACCGTGCCAGCTGCCAAGGCTTCGCCAAAGCAAGAGGCTGCCCAGAGTGGAGGGGGCTTGAAGCACGTGTACTTCGACTTTGACCAGACCATCTCCAAGATCCACGTCTTCAAGCAGCTCGCTGGCTGGGAGCCGGGCGTCGACGCGCCGCACGCGCTGTCGGAGCGCGGGCAGATCCACCGACTGAAGATGCTGAATGCGGCACAGTACGCCTACCAGGGAAGCACAGGCACCGTGGTGCCGTGCGCCGCAGGAACACAGGGGGCCTCTTGGACAGCTTGCGCTTTGGGAGGACCGCAAACTGTTTGCATAGCTGGGAGTGCAGTGTAGATGTTCGGCGGCTTGGTGCAAGTCTGGCGAGAGCTTTCCTTGTAGCAGCTCTCTGCGGACGCCCACAAATTCTACAGTATAGGCAGCCTGCTGAATCTGCTCGCCTTGTATGGTTGTGTTCACGTGGCCTGGTGGCCTGTGGTGTAAAGTCTGTGAGTATGCAGGTATTTTGTAGCGCGTTAGATTCCTCCATCTGCTGCTCATTGCCGAGTAAATGCCCTGGCTTCAAAGCACGGGCCTCTGAAGTAGATTGCTATATACTGCTATGAATGTAAATGGGTCTGACCTTGACCCGCAACATGCTCTATCCTCTCTAGCAGACTCTATCACAGAGATGAGAGACGTTTGCAGGACCTGAGCGTGTGGGGCAGCTGCGCAGCTTCTTCGCGAGCATGAAGGCTTCCGGCACGAAGCTGAGCATCATCACCAAGGGCAACGTGGGTGCCTGCCGATATCTGCTGGAGAACGAAGGGCTGCTGCAGTTCTTCGAGCAGGTCTTCGGCATGCTTGGCCAGTTCTACGGTGAGTCCGACTTCGACCGCGCCAACCCTGAGCCGTCTCCGCTGGAAGGCAGCGTTGACTGCGAGCTGCGCGAGTCTAAGGCCAACCTCATCCGCAACTTGATGTCTCGAGCGTCTTTGGGCGTCGACGAGGCGTGCCTGGTTGAGGACGACGCCCAGGAGATTGCATCCGTGCAGGGCATCTGCCGCAGCGTCTTCGTGGCTGAGAGGCGTGGGATGACCGAGAGCGAGATGGATGAGCTGAGACGCCTTGCAGGTGCGAGAGCTTCAGAGGCTGCGGAGGCCAAAGCAGAGGCCAAAGCCTTCAGCAAAGTGGCGCCGAAGGCAGCGCTGATAGCTAAGCCGCAAGCTGCTCCCCCGCCACCTCCGCCAGATGGCTTCAGTGGCGTCTGCAAGGCTGGAGGAAAGAGCGTTCCACCCGGCAAGGGGCCTGCGGCACCCGCACCCCCGCCCTCAGGTTTCAGCGGAGTCTTTAAGTCAGGCTCCACCGTGCCAGCTGCCAAGGCTTCGCCAAAGCAAGAGGCTGCCCAGAGTGGAGGGGGCTTGAAGCACGTGTACTTCGACTTCGACCAGACCATCTCCAAGATCCACGTCTTCAAGCAGCTCGCTGGCTGGGAGCCGGGCGTCGACGCACCGCACGCGCTGTCCGAGCGCGGGCAGATCCACCGACTGGAGATGCTGAATGCGGCACAGTGCGCCTACCAGGCAAGCACAGGCACCGTGGTGCCGTGCGCCGCAGGAACACAGGGGGCCTCTTGGACAGCTTGCGCTTTGGGAGGACTGCAAACTGTTTGCATAGCTGGGAGTTCCAAGAGGCAGACCGGTCGCTTGTGCCCGCTTTAGGCTGGTCAGTTGTGCCCGCCTTACGCGGGTCACTTGTGCCCGCGTACGTGCCTCAAATCACAGCAGGGCCGCACTTTGGGCCACCTCCCGCCAAAACGCAGACCTGTCACTTGTGCCCACCTTTCGGTCTTAAAATATGGCAGGGCCACAGGATGAGGTGTTTGTCGGTTGAAAAGTCGCGTCCCTGCCACATCCGGCAGGCTCTCTGCCCCTGCCACCTGTCACCCCATTCAAGTGGACGCCAAGCACTCCGGCTGACCGTGCAGGGCGCATCGGGCAACAACAGTCGTTTTTTTACCCCTCCAAACCCGAACCCTGGACCCAGAAACAACTGACCTGAGGCCTTGCGTGGAAGGCTCCCCTTGGGTCAGATGTCTGTAGACGCCCAGCCCGCCCAAGCCCCCCCTCGCTCCCTTCCCCCTCCACCCCCTCCCAAGCACTGCGGCTGACCGTGCAGGGCTCCCCCTGCGGCTGACCGTGCAGGGCGCGTTGGTCAACAACAGTCGTTTTTGCCCCTCCAAACCCCCCCCCATCCCCCCTCCCCTCACCCGTTTCCAGGGCGGGTGACTGGGTGTGGTGTGTGGCGTCAAACAAGCTTATTCTTATCCCCCCCCCCCTTCCCCCCCCTCCCCCCTCCCCCCGTTGCAGGGCGGGTGACTGGATGCGGTTGTGTTGAGCGCGTCAAACAAGCTTATTCTTGTCCCCCCCCCTCCACCCCCCTCCCCCCTCCCTCACCCGTTAGGACTGGATGTGGTTGACTGGATGTGGTTGTGTTGCCCCCCCCCCCCTCCCCTCACCCGTTTCCAGGGCGGGTGACTGGGTGTGGTGTGTGGCGTCAAACAAGCTTATTCTTATCCCCCCCCCCCCCCCCCCCCCTCCCCCCGTTGCAGGGCGGGTGACTGGATGCGGTTGTGTTGAGCGCGTCAAACAAGCTTATTCTTGTCCCCCCCCTCCACCCCCCTCCCCCCTCCCTCACCCGTTAGGACTGGATGTGGTTGACTGGATGTGGTTGTGTTGCCCCCCCTCCGCCCTCCCCTCACCCGTTTCCAGGGCGGGTGACTGGGTGTGGTGTGTGGCATGAAACAAGGTTATTCTTATCCCCCCCCCCCTCCCCACCTGCACCCCCCCCCACCCCCCCCCGTTGGCAGGGCGGGTGACTGGATGCGGTTGTGTTGAGCGCGTCAAACAAGCTTATTCTTGTCCCCCCCCCCCCCCCCCCTCCCCCCCCCTCCCCCCTCCTCACCCGTTGGGACTGGATGTGGTTGACTGGATGTGGTTGTGTTGCCCCCCCCAGGGCGGGTGACCGGCGTCAAACAAGCTTATTCTTATCCCCCCCCCCTCCCCTCCCCCCCGCCCGTTGCAGGGCGGGTGACTGGATGTTATTCTTGTCCCCCCCCTCCCCTCCCCCCCCCTCCTCCTCACCCGTTGGGACTGGATGTGGTTGACTGGATGTGGTTGTGTTGACCGCCTCAAACAAGCTTATTCTTATCCCCCCCCCTCCCCACCCCCCCACCCCCCCAGAAACGTGGGCACAAGTGACGGGGTACGTGGGCACAAGTGACGGGGTACGTGGGCACAAGTGACGGGGTACGTGGGCGCAAGTGACCCGAAACCGCGTGGGCACAAGTGACCGCGATCGCGTGGGCACAAGTGACGGGGCTGCCGTTCCAAGATGTTCGGCGGCTTGGTGCAAGCCTGGCGAGAGCTTTCCTTGTAGCAGCTCTCTGCGGACGCCCACAAATTCTACAGTATAGGCAGCCTGCTGAATTTGCTCGCCTTGTATGGTTGTGTTCACGTGGCCTGGTGGCCTGTGGTGTAAGTCTGTGAGTATGCAGGTATTTTGTAGCGCGTTAGATTCCTCCATCTGCTGCTCATTGCCGAGTAAATGCCCTGGCTTCGAAGCACGGGCCTCTGAAGTAGATTGCTATATACTGCTATGAATGTAAAGGGGTCTGACCTTGACCCGCAACATGCTCTATCCTCTCTAGCAGACTCTATCACAAAGATGAGAGACGTTTCCAGGACCTGAGCGTGTGGGGCAGCTGCGCAGCTTCTTCGCGAGCATGAAGGCTGCCGGCACGAAGCTGAGCATCATCACCAAGGGCAACGTGGGTGCCTGCCGATATCTGCTGGAGAACGAAGGGCTGCTGCAGTTCTTCGAGCAGGTCTTCGGCATGCTTGGCCAGTTCTACGGTGAGTCCGACTTCGACCGCGCCAACCCTGAGCCGTCTCCGCTGGAAGGCAGCGTTGACTGCGAGCTGCGCGAGTCTAAGGCCAACCTCATCCGCAACTTGATGTCTCGAGCGTCTTTGGGCGTCGACGAGGCGTGCCTGGTTGAGGACGACGCCCAGGAGATTGCATCCGTGCAGGGCATCTGCCGCAGCGTCTTCGTGGCTGAGAGGCGTGGGATGACCGAGAGCAAGATGGATGAGCTGAGACGCCTTGCAGGTGCGAGAGCTTCAGAGGCTGCGGAGGCCAAAGCAGAGGCCAAAGCCTTCAGCAAAGTGGCGCCGAAGGCAGCGCTGATAGCTAAGCCGCAAGCCGCTCCCCCGCCACCTCCGCCGGATGGCTTCAGTGGCGTCTGCAAGGCTGGAGGAAAGAGCGTTCCACCCGGCAAGGGGCCTGCGGCACCCGCACCCCCGCCCTCAGGCTTCAGCGGAGTCTTTAAGTCAGGCTCCACCGTGCCAGCTGCCAAGGCTTCGCCAAAGCAAGAGGCTGCCCAGAGTGGAGAGGGCTTGAAGCACGTGTACTTCGACTTCGACCAGACCATCTCCAAGATCCACGTCTTCAAGCAGCTCGCTGGCTGGGAGCCGGGCGTCGACGCGCCGCACGCGCTGTCCGAGCGCGGGCAGATCCACCGACTGAAGATGCTGAATGCGGCACAGTGCGCCTACCAGGGAAGCACAGGCACCGTGGTACCGTGCGCCGCAGGAACACAGGGGGCCTCTTGGACAGCTTGCGCTTTGGGAGGACTGCAAACTGTTTGCATAGCTGGGAGTTCAATGTAGCTGTTCGGTGGCTTGGTGCAAGCCTGGCCTGGCGAGAGCTTTCCTTGTAGCAGCTCTCTGCGGGCACCCACAAGTTCTACAGGATAGACAGCCTGCTGAATTTTGCTCGCCTTGTCTGGTTGTGTTCACGTGGCCTGGTGGACTGTAGTGGTGTAAAGTCTGTGAGTATGCAGGTATTTTGTAGCGCGTTAGATTCCTCCATCTGCTGCTCGTTGCCGAGTAAATGCCCTGGCTTCAAAGCACGGGCCTCTGGAGTAGATTGCTATATACTGCTATGAATGTAAAGGGGTCTGACCTTTTGACCCGCAACATGCTCTATCCTCTCTAGCAGACTCTATCACAGAGATGAGAGACGTTTGCAGGACCTGAGCGTGTGGGGCAGCTGCGCAGCTTCTTCGCGAGCATGAAGGCTGCCGGCACGAAGCTGAGCATCATCACCAAGGGCAACGTGGGTGCCTGCCGATATCTGCTGGAGAACGAAGGGCTGCTGCAGTTCTTCGAGCAGGTCTTCGGCATGCTTGGCCAGTTCTACGGTGAGTCCGACTTCGACCGCGCCAACCCTGAGCCGTCTCCGCTGGAAGGCAGCGTTGACTGCGAGCTGCGCGAGTCTAAGGCCAACCTCATCCGCAACTTGATGTCTCGAGCGTCTTTGGGCGTCGACGAGGCGTGCCTGGTTGAGGACGACGCCCAGGAGATTGCATCCGTGCAGGGCATCTGCCGCAGCGTCTTCGTGGCTGAGAGGCGTGGGGTGACCGAGAGCGAGATGGATGAGCTGAGACGCCTTGCAGGTGCGAGAGCTTCAGAGGCTGCGGAGGCCAAAGCAGAGGCCAAAGCCTTCAGCAAAGTGGCGCCGAAGGCAGCGCTGATAGCTAAGCCGCAAGCCGCTCCCCCGCCACCTCCGCCAGATGGCTTCAGTGGCATCTGCAAGGTTGGAGGAAAGAGCGTTCCACCCGGCAAGGGGCCTGCGGCACCCGCGCCGCCGCCCTCAGGTTTCAGCGGAGTCTTTACGTCAGGCTCCACCGTGCCAGCTGCCAAGGCTTCGCCAAAGCAAGAGGCTGCCCAGAGTGGAGAGGGCTTGAAGCACGTGTACTTCGACTTCGACCAGACCATCTCCAAGATCCACGTCTTCAAGCAGCTCGCTGGCTGGGAGCCGGGAGTCGACGCGCCGCACGCGCTGTCCGAGCGCGGGCAGATCCACCGACTGAAGATGCTGAATGCGGCACAGTACGCCTACCAGGGAAGCACAGGCACCGTGGTGCCGTGCGCCGCAGGAACACAGGGGGCCTCTTGGACAGCTTGCGCTTTGGGAGGACCGCAAACTGTTTGCATAGCTGGGAGTTCAATGTAGATGTTCGGCGGCTTGGTGCAAGCCTGGCGAGAGCTTTCCTTGTAGCAGCTCTCTCTGTGGACGCCCACAAATTCTACAGTATAGACAGCCTGCTGAATTTGCTCGCCTTCTATGGTTGTGTTCACATGGCCATTGTTGGGGTGTAAAGTCCGTGAGTATGCCGGTTTTTAATCAGTGCCCTGGCTTCAAAGCACGGGCCTCTGAAGTAGATTGCTATATACTGCTATGAATGTAAAGGGATCTGACCTTGACCCACAACATGCTTTATCCTCTCTAGCAGACTCTATCACAGAGATGAGAGACGTTTGCAGGACCTGAGCGTGTGGGGCAGCTGCGCAGCTTCTTCGCGAGCATGAAGGCTGCCGGCACGAAGCTGAGCATCATCACCAAGGGCAACGTGGGTGCCTGCCGATATCTGCTGGAGAACGAAGGGCTGCTGCAGTTCTTCGAGCAGGTCTTCGGCATGCTTGGCCAGTTCTACGGTGAGTCCGACTTCGACCGCGCCAACCCTGAGCCATCTCCTCTGGAAGGCAGCGTTGACTGCGAGCTGCGCGAGTCTAAGGCCAACCTCATCCGCAACTTGATGTCTCGAGCGTCTTTGGGCGTCGACGAGGCGTGCCTGGTTGAGGACGACGCCCAGGAGATAGCATCCGTGCAGGGCATCTGCCGCAGCGTCTTCGTGGCTGAGAGGCGTGGGATGACCGAGAGCGAGATGGATGAGCTGAGACGCCTTGCAGGTGCGAGAGCTTCAGAGGCTGCGGAGGCCAAAGCAGAGGCCAAAGCCTTCAGCAAAGTGGCGCCGAAGGCAGCGCTGATAGCTAAGCCGCAAGCTGCTCCCCCGCCACCTCCGCCGGATGGCTTCAGTGGCGTCTGCAAGGCTGGAGGAAACAGCGTTCCACCCGGCAAGGGGCCTGCGGCACCCGCACCCCCGCCCTCAGGCTTCAGCGGAGTCTTTAAGTCAGGCTCCACCGTGCCAGCTGCCAAGGCTTCGCCAAAGCAAGAGGCTGCCCAGAGTGGAGGGGGCTTGAAGCACGTGTACTTCGACTTTGACCAGACCATCTCCAAGATCCACGTCTTCAAGCAGCTCGCTGGCTGGGAGCCGGGCGTCGACGCGCCGCACGCGCTGTCCGAGCGCGGGCAGATCCACCGACTGAAGATGCTGAATGCGGCACAGTACGCCTACCAGGGAAGCACAGGCACCGTGGTGCCGTGCGCCGCAGGAACACAGGGGGCCTCTTGGACAGCTTGCGCTTTGGGAGGACTGCAAACTGTTTGCATAGCTGGGAGTTCAATGTAGGTGTTCGGCAGCTTGGTGGAAGCCTGGCGAGAGCTTTCCGTGTAGCAGCTCTCTGCGGACGCCCACAAGTTCTACAGTATAGACAGCCTGCTGAATTTTGCTCGCCTTGTATGGTTGTGTTCACGTGGCCTGGTGGACTGTAGTGGTGTAAAGTCTGTGAGTATGCAGGTATTTTGTAGCGCGTTAGATTGCTCCATCTGCTGCTCGTTGCCGAGTAAGTGCCCTGGCTTCAAAGCACGGGCCTCTGGAGTAGATTGCGATATACTGCTATGAATGTAAAGGGGTCTGACCTTTTGACCCGCAACATGCTCTATCCTCTCTAGCATCACGGAGATGAGAGACGTTTGCAGGACCTGAGCGTGTGGGGCAGCTGCGCAGCTTCTTCGCGAGCATGAAGGCTGCCGGCACGAAGCTGAGCATCATCACCAAGGGCAACGTGGGTGCCTGCCGATATCTGCTGGAGAACGAAGGGCTGCTGCAGTTTTTCGAGCAGGCCTTCGGCATGCTTGGCCAGTTCTACGGTGAGTCCGACTTCGACCGCGCCAACCCTGAGCCATCTCCTCTGGAAGGCAGCGTTGACTGCGAGCTGCGCGAGTCTAAGGCCAACCTCATCCGCAACTTGATGTCTCGAGCGTCTTTGGGCGTCGACGAGGCGTGCCTGGTCGAGGACGACGCCCAGGAGATTGCATCCGTGCAGGGCATCTGCCGCAGCGTCTTCGTGGCTGAGAGGCGTGGGATGACCGAGAGCGAGATGGATGAGCTGAGACGCCTTGCAGGTGCGAGAGCTTCAGAGGCTGCGGAGGCCAAAGCAGAGGCCAAAGCCTTCAGCAAAGTGGCGCCGAAGGCAGCGCTGATAGCTAAGCCGCAAGCTGCTCCCCCGCCACCTCCGCCAGATGGCTTCAGTGGCATCTGCAAGGTTGGAGGAAAGAGCGTTCCACCCGGCAAGGGGCCTGCGGCACCCGCGCCGCCGCCCTCAGGTTTCAGCGGAGTCTTTACGTCAGGCTCCACCGTGCCAGCTGCCAAGGCTTCGCCAAAGCAAGAGGCTGCCCAGAGTGGAGGGGGCTTGAAGCACGTGTACTTCGACTTTGACCAGACCATCTCCAAGATCCACGTCTTCAAGCAGCTCGCTGGCTGGGAGCCGGGCGTCGACGCGCCGCACGCGCTGTCCGAGCGCGGGCAGATCCACCGACTGAAGATGCTGAATGCGGCACAGTACGCCTACCAGGGAAGCACAGGCACAGTGGTGCCGTGCGCCGCAGGAACACAGGGGGCCTCTTGGACAGCTTGCGCTTTGGGAGGACTGCAAACTGTTTGCATAGCTGGGAGTTCAATGTAGGTGTTCGGCAGCTTGGTGGAAGCCTGGCGAGAGCTTTCCGTGTAGCAGCTCTCTGCGGACGCCCACAAGTTCTACAGTATAGACAGCCTGCTGAATTTTGCTCGCCTTGTATGGTTGTGTTCACGTGGCCTGGTGGACTGTAGTGGTGTAAAGTCTGTGAGTATGCAGGTATTTTGTAGCGCGTTAGATTGCTCCATCTGCTGCTCGTTGCCGAGTAAGTGCCCTGGCTTCAAAGCACGGGCCTCTGGAGTAGATTGCGATATACTGCTATGAATGTAAAGGGGTCTGACCTTTTGACCCGCAACATGCTCTATCCTCTCTAGCATCACGGAGATGAGAGACGTTTGCAGGACCTGAGCGTGTGGGGCAGCTGCGCAGCTTCTTCGCGAGCATGAAGGCTGCCGGCACGAAGCTGAGCATCATCACCAAGGGCAACGTGGGTGCCTGCCGATATCTGCTGGAGAACGAAGGGCTGCTGCAGTTTTTCGAGCAGGTCTTCGGCATGCTTGGCCAGTTCTACGGTGAGTCCGACTTCGACCGCGCCAACCCTGAGCCGTCTCCGCTGGAAGGCAGCGCTGACTGCGAGCTGCGCGAGTCTAAGGCCAACCTCATCCGCAACTTGATGTCTCGAGCGTCTTTGGGCGTCGACGAGGCGTGCCTGGTTGAGGACGACGCCCAGGAGATAGCATCCGTGCAGGGCATCTGCCGCAGCGTCTTCGTGGCTGAGAGGCGTGGGATGACCGAGAGCGAGATGGATGAGCTGAGACGCCTTGCAGGTGCGAGAGCTTCAGAGGCTGCGGAGGCCAAAGCAGAGGCCAAAGCCTTCAGCAAAGTGGCGCCGAAGGCAGCGCTGATAGCTAAGCCGCAAGCTGCTCCCCCGCCACCTCCGCCAGATGGTTTCAGTGGCATCTGCAAGGTTGGAGGAAAGAGCGTTCCACCCGGCAAGGGGCCTGCGGCACCCGCACCCCCGCCCTCAGGCTTCAGCGGAGTCTTTAAGTCAGGCTCCACCGTGCCAGCTGCCAAGGCTTCGCCAAAGCAAGAGGCTGCCCAGAGTGGAGAGGGCTTGAAGCACGTGTACTTCGACTTCGACCAGACCATCTCCAAGATCCACGTCTTCAAGCAGCTCGCTGGCTGGGAGCCGGGCGTCGACGCGCCGCACGCGCTGTCCGAGCGCGGGCAGATCCACCGACTGAAGATGCTGAATGCGGCACAGTACGCCTACCAGGGAAGCACAGGCACCGTGGTGCCGTGCGCCGCAGGAACACAGGGGGCCTCTTGGACAGCTTGCGCTTTGGGAGGACCGCAAACTGTTTGCATAGCTGGGAGTTCAATGTAGATGTTCGGCGGCTTGGTGCAAGCCTGGCGAGAGCTTCCTTATAGCAGCTCTCTGCGGACGCCCACAAGTTCTACAGTATAGACAGCCTGCTGAATTTGCTCGCCTTCTATGGTTGTGTTCACATGGCCATTGTTGGGGTGTAAAGTCTGTGAGTATGCCGGTTTTTAATCAGTGCCCTGGCTTCAAAGCACGGGCCTCTGAAGTAGATTGCTATATACTGCTATGAAAGGAAAGGGGTCTGACCTTGACCCGCAACATGCTCTATCCTCTCTAGCAGACTCTATCACAGAGATGAGAGACGTTTGCAGGACCTGAGCGTGTGGGGCAGCTGCGCAGCTTCTTCGCGAGCATGAAGGCTGCCGGCACGAAGCTGAGCATCATCACCAAGGGCAACGTGGGTGCCTGCCGATATCTGCTGGAGAACGAAGGGCTGCTGCAGTTCTTCGAGCAGGTCTTCGGCATGCTTGGCCAGTTCTACGGTGAGTCCGACTTCGACCGCGCCAACCCTGAGCCGTCTCCGCTGGAAGGTAGCGTTGACTGCGAGCTGCGCGAGTCTAAGGCCAACCTCATCCGCAACTTGATGTCTCGAGCGTCTTTGGGCGTCGACGAGGCGTGCCTGGTTGAGGACGACGCCCAGGAGATTGCATCCGTGCAGGGCATCTGCCGCAGCGTCTTCGTGGCTGAGAGGCGTGGGATGACCGAGAGCGAGATGGATGAGCTGAGACGCCTTGCAGGTGCGAGAGCTTCAGGGGCTGGTGAGGCCAAAGCAGAGGCCAAAGCCTTCAGCAAAGTGGCGCCGAAGGCAGCGCTGATAGCTAAGCCGCAAGCTGCTCCCCCGCCACCTCCGCCGGATGGCTTCAGTGGCGTCTGCAAGGCTGGAGGAAAGAGCGTTCCACCCGGCAAGGGGCCTGCGGCACCCGCACCCCCGCCCTCAGGTTTCACCGGAGTCTTTAAGTCAGGCTCCACCGTGCCAGCTGCCAAGGCTTCGCCAAAGCAAGAGGCTGCCCAGAGTGGAGGGGGCTTGAAGCACGTGTACTTCGACTTCGACCAGACCATCTCCAAGATCCACGTCTTCAAGCAGCTCGCTGGCTGGGAGCCGGGCGTCGACGCGCCGCACGCGCTGTCCGAGCGCGGGCAGATCCACCGACTGAAGATGCTGAATGCGGCACAGTACGCCTACCAGGGAAGCACAGGCACCGTGGTGCCGTGCGCCGCAGGAACACAGGGGGCCTCTTGGACAGCGTGCGCTTTGGGAGGACCGCAAACTGTTTGCATAGCTGGGAGTTCAATGTAGGTGTTCGGCGGCTTGGTGCAAGCCTGGCGAGAGCTTTCCTTGTAGCAGCTCTCTGTGGACGCCCACAAATTCTACAGTATAGACAGCCTGCTGAATTTGCTCGCCTTCTATGGTTGTGTTCACATGGCCATCGTTGGGGTGTAAAGTCTGTGAGTATGCCGGTTTTTAATCAGTGCCCTGGCTTCAAAGCACGGGCCTCTGAAGTAGATTGCTATATACTGCTATGAAAGGAAAGGGGTCTGACCTTGACCCGCAACATGCTCTATCCTCTCTAGCAGACTCTATCACAGAGATGAGAGACGTTTGCAGGACCTGAGCGTGTGGGGCAGCTGCGCAGCTTCTTCGCGAGCATGAAGGCTGCCGGCACGAAGCTGAGCATCATCACCAAGGGCAACGTGGGTGCCTGCCGATATCTGCTGGAGAACGAAGGGCTGCTGCAGTTCTTCGACCAGGTCTTCGGCATGCTTGGCCAGTTCTACGGTGAGTCCGACTTCGACCGCGCCAACCCTGAGCCGTCTCCGCTGGAAGGTAGCGTTGACTGCGAGCTGCGCGAGTCTAAGGCCAACCTCATCCGCAACTTGATGTCTCGAGCGTCTTTGGGCGTCGACGAGGCGTGCCTGGTTGAGGACGACGCCCAGGAGATTGCATCCGTGCAGGGCATCTGCCGCAGCGTCTTCGTGTCTGAGAGGCGTGGGATGACCGAGAGCGAGATGGATGAGCTGAGACGCCTTGCAGGTGCGAGAGCTTCAGAGGCTGCGGAGGCCAAAGCAGAGGCCAAAGCCTTCAGCAAAGTGGCGCCGAAGGCAGCGCTGATAGCTAAGCCGCAAGCTGCTCCCCCGCCACCTCCGCCAGATGGCTTCAGTGGCGTCTGCAAGGCTGGAGGAAAGAGCGTTCCACCCGGCAAGGGGCCTGCGGCACCCGCACCCCCGCCCTCAGGCTTCAGCGGAGTCTTTAAGTCAGGCTCCACCGTGCCAGCTGCCAAGGCTTCGCCAAAGCAAGAGGCTGCCCAGAGTGGAGGGGGCTTGAAGCACGTGTACTTCGACTTCGACCAGACCATCTCCAAGATCCACGTCTTCAAGCAGCTCGCTGGCTGGGAGCCGGGCGTCGACGCGCCGCACGCGCTGTCCGAGCGCGGGCAGATCCACCGACTGAAGATGCTGAATGCGGCACAGTACGCCTACCAGGGAAGCACAGGCACCGTGGTGCCGTGCGCCGCAGGAACACAGGGGGCCTCTTGGACAGCTTGCGCTTTGGGAGGACTGCAGACTGCTTGTGTACGGACCTGTGAGATTTCAGTTGAGATGTTCGGCAGCTTGTTGCGCCCCAGCAGCTCACGGCGAACATGCAAAAGACATCCTGGTGTCCTCGACATCTGGCTTAGCTTGCCTTTCACACAAAATATCGTGTGAAGTCCACGAATCTGTAAAAGTTCGTGGACGGTGTGTTGGGGTCCACTGGGAACGCATGCAGGCATCATGAGTATCATTTTTATCATCAGATATCATCAAGGGTGGCATTGCTCCGGGTCGCTCGCAGATTTGCAAATGAAGCGCGGTTCCCACATTTGACAAGAGTGCTGTGTTTGGGCCATCGGGAATAACGCGATCGAGCATCATGAGCTCAGGGTGGCACTGTCAAGGGGCGCTTGGAGATTTGCACGGGAAAGCAGGGGTTGTCACAGTTCACAAGAGTACGCTGCGCGGACTCGGACGTCTGCAGACTGCTTAGCTGTGGAGCTGTGAGATGTCATGCAATTAGTCAGTGTCGATTGCAGTGTATAGATGTGCCGGCCTGTTGGGACCTCCCCAAATTCCGCAATAGACGTTCCATCGTGTGTATACAATCGAGATGAGAGATGATTCCAGGACCTGAGCGTGTGGGGCAGCTGCGCAGCTTCTTCGCGAGCATGAAGGCTGCCGGCACGAAGCTGAGCATCATCACCAAGGGCAACGTGGGTGCCTGCCGATATCTGCTGGAGAACGAAGGGCTGCTGCAGTTCTTCGAGCAGGTCTTGGGCATGCTTGGCCAGTTCTACGGCGAGTCCGACTTCGACCGCGCCAACCCTGAGCCGTCTCCGCTGGAAGGCAGCGTTGACTGCGAGCTGCGCGAGTCTAAGGCCAACCTCATCCGCAACTTGATGTCTCGAGCGTCTTTGGGCGTCGACGAGGCGTGCCTGGTTGAGGACGACGCCCAGGAGATTGCATCCGTGCAGGGCATCTGCCGCAGCGTCTTCGTGGCTGAGAGGCGTGGGATGACCGAGAGCGAGATGGATGAGCTGAGACGCCTTGCAGGTGCGAGAGCTTCAGAGGCTGCGGAGGCCAAAGCAGAGGCCAAAGCCTTCAGCAAAGTGGCGCCAAAGGCAGCGCTGATAGCTAAGCCGCAAGCTGCTCCCCCGCCACCTCCGCCAGATGGCTTCAGTGGCGTCTGCAAGGTTGGAGGAAAGAGCGTTCCACCCGGCAAGGGGCCTGCGGCACCCGCGCCCCCGCCCTCAGGCTTCAGCGGAGTCTTTAAGTCAGGCTCCACCGTGCCAGCTGCCAAGGCTTCGCCAAAGCAAGAGGCTGCCCAGAGTGGAGAGGGCTTGAAGCACGTGTACTTCGACTTTGACCAGACCATCTCCAAGATCCACGTCTTCAAGCAGCTCGCTGGCTGGGAGCCGGGCGTCGACGCGCCGCACGCGCTGTCCGAGCGCGGGCAGATCCACCGACTGAAGATGCTGAATGCGGCACAGTACGCCTACCAGGGAAGCACAGGCACCGTGGTGCCGTGCGCCGCAGGAACACAGGGGGCCTCTTGGACAGCTTGCGCTTTGGGAGGACTGCAAACTGTTTGCATAGCTGGGAGTTCAATGTAGATGTTCGGCGGCTTGGTGCAAGCCTGGCGAGAGCTTTCCTTGTAGCAGCTCTCTCTGTGGACGCCCACAAATTCTACAGTATAGACAGCCTGCTGAATTTGCTCGCCTTCTATGGTTGTGTTCACATGGCCATTGTTGGGGTGTAAAGTCCGTGAGTATGCCGGTTTTTAATCAGTGCCCTGGCTTCAAAGCACGGGCCTCTGAAGTAGATTGCTATATACTGCTATGAATGTAAAGGGATCTGACCTTGACCCACAACATGCTCTATCCTCTCTAGCAGACTCTATCACAGAGATGAGAGACGTTTGCAGGACCTGAGCGTGTGGGGCAGCTGCGCAGCTTCTTCGCGAGCATGAAGGCTGCCGGCACGAAGCTGAGCATCATCACCAAGGGCAACGTGGGTGCCTGCCGATATCTGCTGGAGAACGAAGGGCTGCTGCAGTTCTTCGACCAGGTCTTCGGCATGCTTGGCCAGTTCTACGGTGAGTCCGACTTCGACCGCGCCAACCCTGAGCCGTCTCCGCTGGAAGGCAGCGCTGACTGCGAGCTGCGCGAGTCTAAGGCCAACCTCATCCGCAACTTGATGTCTCGAGCGTCTTTGGGCGTCGACGAGGCGTGCCTGGTTGAGGACGACGCCCAGGAGATAGCATCCGTGCAGGGCATCTGCCGCAGCGTCTTCGTGTCTGAGAGGCGTGGGATGACCGAGAGCGAGATGGATGAGCTGAGACGCCTTGCAGGTGCGAGAGCTTCAGAGGCTGCGGAGGCCAAAGCAGAGGCCAAAGCCTTCAGCAAAGTGGCGCCGAAGGCAGCGCTGATAACTAAGCCGCAAACCGCTCCCCCGCCACCTCCACCGGATGGCTTCAGTGGCATCTGCAAGGTTGGAGGAAAGAGCGTTCCACCCGGCAAGGGGCCTGTGGCACCCGCGCCCCCGCCCTCAGGTTTCAGCGGAGTCTTTAAGTCAGGCTGCACCGTGCCAGCTGCCAAGGCTTCGCCAAAGCAAGAGGCTGCCCAGAGTGGAGGGGGCTTGAAGCACGTGTACTTCGACTTTGACCAGACCATCTCCAAGATCCACGTCTTCAAGCAGCTCGCTGGCTGGGAGCCGGGCGTCGACGCGCCGCACGCGCTGTCGGAGCGCGGGCAGATCCACCGACTGAAGATGCTGAATGCGGCACAGTACGCCTACCAGGGAAGCACAGGCACCGTGGTGCCGTGCGCCGCAGGAACACAGGGGGCCTCTTGGACAGCTTGCGCTTTGGGAGGACTGCAAACTGTTTGCATAGCTGGGAGTTCAATGTAGATGTTCGGCGGCTTGGTGCAAGCCTGGCGAGAGCTTTCCTTGTAGCAGCTCTCTGCGGGCACCCACAAGTTCTACAGGATAGACAGCCTGCTGAATTTTGCTCGCCTTCCATGGTTGTGTTCGTTGCCTTTGTTGGGGTGTAAAGTCCGTGAGTATACAGGTATTTGGTAGCGCGTTACATTGCTCCATCTATGCATTGCCTAGAAAACATTCCCTGGCTTCAACGCACGGGCCTCTGGAACAGACAGCTTTGAATGTAAAGGGGTCTGACATGGTCTGACCCTTGACCACGACATGCTTTATCGTCTCATATCGTCGTCTCTATCGGACTCTATCACAGAGATGTGAGATGTTTGCAGGACCTGAGCGTGTGGGGCAGCTGCGCTTCTTCTTCGCGAGCATGAAGGCTGCCGGCACGAAGCTGAGCATCATCACCAAGGGCAACGTGGGTGCCTGCCGATATCTGCTGGAGAACGAAGGGCTGCTGCAGTTCTTCGAGCAGGTCTTCGGCATGCTTGGCCAGTTCTACGGCGAGTCCGACTTCGACCGCGCCAACCCTGAGCCGTCTCCGCTGGAAGGCAGCGCTGACTGCGAGCTGCGCGAGTCTAAGGCCAACCTCATCCGCAACTTGATGTCTCGAGCGTCTTTGGGCGTCGACGAAGCGTGCCTGGTTGAGGACGACGCCCAGGAGATAGCATCCGTGCAGGGCATCTGCCGCAGCGTCTTCGTGGCTGAGAGGCGTGGGATGACCGAGAGCGAGATGGATGAGCTGAGACGCCTTGCAGGTGCGAGAGCTTCAGAGGCTGCGGAGGCCAAAGCAGAGGCCAAAGCCTTCAGCAAAGTGGCGCCGAAGGCAGCGCTGATAGCTAAGCCGCAAGCTGCTCCCCCGCCACCTCCGCCAGATGGCTTCAGTGGCGTCTGCAAGGCTGGAGGAAAGAGCGTTCCACCCGGCAAGGGGCCTGTGGCACCCGCGCCCCCGCCCTCAGGCTTCAGCGGAGTCTTTAAGTCAGGCTCCACCGTGCCAGCTGCCAAGGCTTCGCCAAAGCAAGAGGCTGCCCAGAGTGGAGGGGGCTTGAAGCACGTGTACTTCGACTTTGACCAGACCATCTCCAAGATCCACGTCTTCAAGCAGCTCGCTGGCTGGGAGCCGGGCGTCGACGCGCCGCACGCGCTGTCCGAGCGCGGGCAGATCCACCGACTGAAGATGCTGAATGCGGCACAGTGCGCCTACCAGGGAAGCACAGGCACCGTGGTACCGTGCGCCGCAGGAACACAGGGGGCCTCTTGGACAGCTTGCGCTTTGGGAGGACTGCAAACTGTTTGCATAGCTGGGAGTTCAATGTAGCTGTTCGGTGGCTTGGTGCAAGCCTGGCCTGGCGAGAGCTTTCCTTGTAGCAGCTCTCTGCGGGCACCCACAAGTTCTACAGGATAGACAGCCTGCTGAATTTTGCTCGCCTTGTCTGGTTGTGTTCACGTGGCCTGGTGGACTGTAGTGGTGTAAAGTCTGTGAGTATGCAGGTATTTTGTAGCGCGTTAGATTCCTCCATCTGCTGCTCGTTGCCGAGTAAATGCCCTGGCTTCAAAGCACGGGCCTCTGGAGTAGATTGCTATATACTGCTATGAATGTAAAGGGGTCTGACCTTTTGACCCGCAACATGCTCTATCCTCTCTAGCAGACTCTATCACAGAGATGAGAGACGTTTGCAGGACCTGAGCGTGTGGGGCAGCTGCGCAGCTTCTTCGCGAGCATGAAGGCTGCCGGCACGAAGCTGAGCATCATCACCAAGGGCAACGTGGGTGCCTGCCGATATCTGCTGGAGAACGAAGGGCTGCTGCAGTTCTTCGAGCAGGTCTTCGGCATGCTTGGCCAGTTCTACGGTGAGTCCGACTTCGACCGCGCCAACCCTGAGCCGTCTCCGCTGGAAGGCAGCGCTGACTGCGAGCTGCGCGAGTCTAAGGCCAACCTCATCCGCAACTTGATGTCTCGAGCGTCTTTGGGCGTCGACGAGGCGTGCCTGGTTGAGGACGACGCCCAGGAGATAGCATCCGTGCAGGGCATCTGCCGCAGCGTCTTCGTGGCTGAGAGGCGTGGGATGACCGAGAGCGAGATGGATGAGCTGAGACGCCTTGCAGGTGCGAGAGCTTCAGAGGCTGCGGAGGCCAAAGCAGAGGCCAAAGCCTTCAGCAAAGTGGCGCCGAAGGCAGCGCTGATAGCTAAGCCGCAAGCTGCTCCCCCGCCACCTCCGCCGGATGGCTTCAGTGGCGTCTGCAAGGCTGGAGGAAACAGCGTTCCACCCGGCAAGGGGCCTGCGGCACCCGCACCCCCGCCCTCAGGCTTCAGCGGAGTCTTTAAGTCAGGCTCCACCGTGCCAGCTGCCAAGGCTTCGCCAAAGCAAGAGGCTGCCCAGAGTGGAGGGGGCTTGAAGCACGTGTACTTCGACTTCGACCAGACCATCTCCAAGATCCACGTCTTCAAGCAGCTCGCTGGCTGGGAGCCGGGCGTCGACGCGCCGCACGCGCTGTCCGAGCGCGGGCAGATCCACCGACTGAAGATGCTGAATGCGGCACAGTGCGCCTACCAGGGAAGCACAGGCACCGTGGTGCCGTGCGCCGCAGGAACACAGGGGGCCTCTTGGACAGCTTGCGCGTTGGGAGGACTGCAAACTGTTTGCATAGCTGGGAGTTCAATGTAGGTGTTCGGCGGCTTGGTGCAAGCCTGGCGAGAGCTTTCCTTGCTCTCTGCGGGCACCCACAAGTTCTACAGGATAGACAGCCTGCTGAATTTTGCTCGCCTTCTGTGGTTGTGTTCGTGGCCTTTGTTGCAGGTATTTGGTAGCGTGTTAGATTGCTCCATCTGCTCATTGCCTATAAAATATTCCCTGGCTTCAGTCTGTCCCGTGACCACGACATGCTTTATCGTCTCATATCGTCTCTATCAGACTCTATCACAGAGATGTGAGATGTTTGCAGGACCTGAGCGTGTGGGGCAGCTGCGCTTCTTCTTCGCCAGCATGAAGGCTGCCGGCACGAAGCTGAGCATCATCACCAAGGGCAACGTGGGTGCCTGCCGATATCTGCTGGAGAACGAAGGGCTGCTGCAGTTCTTCGAGCAGGTCTTCGGCATGCTTGGCCAGTTCTACGGTGAGTCCGACTTCGACCGCGCCAACCCTGAGCCGTCTCCGCTGGAAGGCAGCGCTGACTGCGAGCTGCGCGAGTCCAAGGCCAACCTCATCCGCAACTTGATGTCTCGAGCGTCTTTGGGCATCGGCGAGGCGTGCCTGGTTGAGGACGACGCCCAGGAGATAGCATCCGTACAGGGCATCTGCCGCAGCGTCTTCGTGGCCGAGAGGCGTGGGATGACCGAGAGCGAGATGGACGAGCTGCGGTGCCTGGCAGGATCTCCACACGAACCAGCCATGGAAGCCTCCACGTCCCCTGCGAGATGTGAAGAGGACGTACCCGGAGGTGATGGCGGCTCCCGCAAAGAGCATGAAGCCACTGTTGGGAAGCAGGTTATGCTTTCCAAATCCGTGCTCCCCGTTGCGGAGACAGAGCCCAAGGCCAAGGCGGCACACGCTCTGGACGGCACCTTGGGAGCCCATAAGGCTGAGGACAGTCTCCCACCGCAAGAACCAAAGAGTGTGAAGCACGTGTACTTCGACTTCGATCAGACCATCTCCAAGATTCACGTCTTCAAGCAGCTCGCTGGGTGGGAGCCGGGCGTGCGCCCGCCTCATGCTTTGTCGGAGCGCGGGCAGATCCACCGATTGAAGATGCTGAACGAGGCTGGCCCTGCCTACGTCCACGACGGGAACGGCGTGCAGGTGGTGCAGGGCTCGACAGGCTCCGCTGCTTCGTGGACGGCCTGCTCGCTGGGAGGACCGAGAGTCTATGACCGTCCATGCAACGCAGGTACTGTTCAGGCTGCAACCCACGTTGTTTGCTGTCCGTCGTTTGTGAAGGCTTTGGGTCAGAGTCCACACAGCGTGCTCAAACAAAAACATCTGTCTTCGTTGTCTGGGCTGACGTGTTGCCATTCTTTATGTTTCATGTATGCTCTCTGCGAGGACCCGAGCGTGTGGAGCAGCTTCGCAGCTTCTTCGCCAGCCTGAAGGCTGCCGGCACGAAGCTGAGCATCATCACCAAGGGCAACGTGGGTGCCTGCCGATATCTGCTGGAGAACGAAGGGCTGCTGCAGTTCTTCGAGCAGGTCTTCGGCATGCTTGGCCAGTTCTACGGTGAGTCCGACTTCGACCGCGCCAACCCTGAGCCGTCTCCGCTGGAAGGCAGCGCTGACTGCGAGCTGCGCGAGTCCAAGGCCAACCTCATCCGCAACTTGATGTCTCGAGCGTCTTTGGGCATCGGCGAGGCGTGCCTGGTTGAGGACGACGCCCAGGAGATAGCATCCGTACAGGGCATCTGCCGCAGCGTCTTCGTGGCCGAGAGGCGTGGGATGACCGAGAGCGAGATGGACGAGCTGCGGTGCCTGGCAGGATCTCCACACGAACCAGCCATGGAAGCCTCCACGTCCCCTGCGAGATGTGAAGAGGACGTACCCGGAGGTGATGGCGGCTCCCGCAAAGAGCATGAAGCCACTGTTGGGAAGCAGGTTATGCTTTCCAAATCCGTGCTCCCCGTTGCGGAGACAGAGCCCAAGGCCAAGGCGGCACACGCTCTGGACGGCACCTTGGGAGCCCATAAGGCTGAGGACAGTCTCCCACCGCAAGAACCAAAGAGTGTGAAGCACGTGTACTTCGACTTCGATCAGACCATCTCCAAGATTCACGTCTTCAAGCAGCTCGCTGGGTGGGAGCCGGGCGTGCGCCCGCCTCATGCTTTGTCGGAGCGCGGGCAGATCCACCGATTGAAGATGCTGAACGAGGCTGGCCCTGCCTACGTCCACGACGGGAACGGCGTGCAGGTGGTGCAGGGCTCGACAGGCTCCGCTGCTTCGTGGACGGCCTGCTCGCTGGGAGGACCGAGAGTCTATGACCGTCCATGCAAGGCAGGTACTGTTCAGGCTGCAACCCACGTTGTTTGCTGTCCGTCGTTTGTGAAGGCTTTGGGTCAGAGTCCACACAGCGTGCTCAAACAAAAACATCTGTCTTCGTTGTCTGGGCTGACGTGTTGCCATTCTTTATGTTTCATGTATGCTCTCTGCGAGGACCCGAGCGTGTGGAGCAGCTTCGCAGCTTCTTCGCCAGCCTGAAGGCTGCCGGCACGAAGCTGAGCATCATCACCAAGGGCAACGTGGGTGCCTGCCGATATCTGCTGGAGAACGAAGGGCTGCTGCAGTTCTTCGAGCAGGTCTTCGGCATGCTTGGCCAGTTCTACGGTGAGTCCGACTTCGACCGCGCCAACCCTGAGCCGTCTCCGCTGGAAGGCAGCGCTGACTGCGAGCTGCGCGAGTCCAAGGCCAACCTCATCCGCAACTTGATGTCTCGAGCGTCTTTGGGCGTCGGCGAGGCGTGCCTGGTTGAGGACGACGCCCAGGAGATAGCATCCGTACAGGGCATCTGCCGCAGCGTCTTCGTGGCCGAGAGGCGTGGGATGACCGAGAGCGAGATGGACGAGCTGCGGTGCCTGGCAGGATCTCCACACGAACCAGCCATGGAAGCCTCCACGTCCCCTGCGAGATGTGAAGAGGACGTACCCGGAGGTGATGGCGGCTCCCGCAAAGAGCATGAAGCCACTGTTGGGAAGCAGGTTATGCTTTCCAAATCCGTGCTCCCCGTTGCGGAGACAGAGCCCAAGGCCAAGGCGGCACACGCTCTGGACGGCACCTTGGGAGCCCATAAGGCTGAGGACAGTCTCCCACCGCAAGAACCAAAGAGTGTGAAGCACGTGTACTTCGACTTCGATCAGACCATCTCCAAGATTCACGTCTTCAAGCAGCTCGCTGGGTGGGAGCCGGGCGTGCGCCCGCCTCATGCTTTGTCGGAGCGCGGGCAGATCCACCGATTGAAGATGCTGAACGAGGCTGGCCCTGCCTACGTCCACGACGGGAACGGCGTGCAGGTGGTGCAGGGCTCGACAGGCTCCGCTGCTTCGTGGACGGCCTGCTCGCTGGGAGGACCGAGAGTCTATGACCGTCCATGCAACGCAGGTACTGTTCAGGCTGCAACCCACGTTGTTTGCTGTCCGTCGTTTGTGAAGGCTTTGGGTCAGAGTCCACACAGCGTGCTCAAACAAAAACATCTGTCTTCGTTGTCTGGGCTGACGTGTTGCCATTCTTTATGTTTCATGTATGCTCTCTGCGAGGACCCGAGCGTGTGGAGCAGCTTCGCAGCTTCTTCGCCAGCCTGAAGGCTGCCGGCACGAAGCTGAGCATCATCACCAAGGGCAACGTGGGTGCCTGCCGATATCTGCTGGAGAACGAAGGGCTGCTGCAGTTCTTCGAGCAGGTCTTCGGCATGCTTGGCCAGTTCTACGGTGAGTCCGACTTCGACCGCGCCAACCCTGAGCCGTCTCCGCTGGAAGGCAGCGCTGACTGCGAGCTGCGCGAGTCCAAGGCCAACCTCATCCGCAACTTGATGTCTCGAGCGTCTTTGGGCATCGGCGAGGCGTGCCTGGTTGAGGACGACGCCCAGGAGATAGCATCCGTACAGGGCATCTGCCGCAGCGTCTTCGTGGCCGAGAGGCGTGGGATGACCGAGAGCGAGATGGACGAGCTGCGGTGCCTGGCAGGATCTCCACACGAACCAGCCATGGAAGCCTCCACGTCCCCTGCGAGATGTGAAGAGGACGTACCCGGAGGTGATGGCGGCTCCCGCAAAGAGCATGAAGCCACTGTTGGGAAGCAGGTTATGCTTTCCAAATCCGTGCTCCCCGTTGCGGAGACAGAGCCCAAGGCCAAGGCGGCACACGCTCTGGACGGCACCTTGGGAGCCCATAAGGCTGAGGACAGTCTCCCACCGCAAGAACCAAAGAGTGTGAAGCACGTGTACTTCGACTTCGATCAGACCATCTCCAAGATTCACGTCTTCAAGCAGCTCGCTGGGTGGGAGCCGGGCGTGCGCCCGCCTCATGCTTTGTCGGAGCGCGGGCAGATCCACCGATTGAAGATGCTGAACGAGGCTGGCCCTGCCTACGTCCACGACGGGAACGGCGTGCAGGTGGTGCAGGGCTCGACAGGCTCCGCTGCTTCGTGGACGGCCTGCTCGCTGGGAGGACCGAGAGTCTATGACCGTCCATGCAACGCAGGTACTGTTCAGGCTGCAACCCACGTTGTTTGCTGTCCGTCGTTTGTGAAGGCTTTGGGTCAGAGTCCACACAGCGTGCTCAAACAAAAACATCTGTCTTCGTTGTCTGGGCTGACGTGTTGCCATTCTTTATGTTTCATGTATGCTCTCTGCGAGGACCCGAGCGTGTGGAGCAGCTTCGCAGCTTCTTCGCCAGCCTGAAGGCTGCCGGCACGAAGCTGAGCATCATCACCAAGGGCAACGTGGGTGCCTGCCGATATCTGCTGGAGAACGAAGGGCTGCTGCAGTTCTTCGAGCAGGTCTTCGGCATGCTTGGCCAGTTCTACGGTGAGTCCGACTTCGACCGCGCCAGCCCTGAGCCGTCTCCGCTGGAAGGCAGCGCTGACTGCGAGCTGCGCGAGTCCAAGGCCAACCTCATCCGCAACTTGATGTCTCGAGCGTCTTTGGGCGTCGGCGAGGCGTGCCTGGTTGAGGACGACGCCCAGGAGATAGCATCCGTACAGGGCATCTGCCGCAGCGTCTTCGTGGCCGAGAGGCGTGGGATGACCGAGAGCGAGATGGATGAGCTGAGACGCCTTGCCGGTGCAACAGCTTCAGAGGCGGCGGAGGCCAAAGCCTTCAGCAAAGTGGCGCCGAAGGCAGCGCTGACAGCGAAGCCGCAAGCTGCTCCCCCGCCACCTCCGCCAGATGGCTTCAGTGGCGTCTGCAAGGTTGGAGGAAAGAGCGTTCCACCCGGCAAGGGGCCTGCGGCACCCGCGCCGCCGCCCTCAGGTTTCAGCGGAGTCTTTAAGTCAGGCTCCACCGTGCCAGCTGCCAAGGCTTCGCCAAAGCAAGAGGCTGCCCAGAGTGGAGAGGGCTTGAAGCACGTGTACTTCGACTTCGACCAGACCATCTCCAAGATCCACGTCTTCAAGCAGCTCGCTGGCTGGGAGCCGGGCGTCGACGCGCCGCACGCGCTGTCCGAGCGCGGGCAGATCCACCGACTGAAGATGCTGAACGAGGCTGGCCCCGCCTACGTCTACGACGGGAACGGCGTGCAGGAGGTGCAGGGCTCGACAGGCTCCACTGCTTCGTGGACGGCCTGCTCGCTGGGAGGACCGAGAGTCTATGACCGTCCATGCAACGCAGGTACTGTTCAGGCTGCAACCCACGTTGTTTGCTGTCCGTCGTTTGTGAGGGCTTTGGGTCAGAGTCCACACAGCGTGCTCAAACAAAAACATCTGTCTTCGTTGTCTGGGCTGACGTGTTGCCATTCTTTATGTTTCATGTATGCTCTCTGCGAGGACCCGAGCGTGTGGAGCAGCTGCGCAGCTTCTTCGCGAGCATGAAGGCTGCCGGCACGAAGCTGAGCATCATCACCAAGGGCAACGTGGGTGCCTGCCGATATCTGCTGGAGAACGAAGGGCTGCTGCAGTTCTTCGAGCAGGTCTTCGGCATGCTTGGCCAGTTCTACGGTGAGTCCGACTTCGACCGCGCCAACCCTGAGCCGTCTCCGCTGGAAGGCAGCGCTGACTGCGAGCTGCGCGAGTCCAAGGCCAACCTCATCCGCAACTTGATGTCTCGAGCGTCTTTGGGCGTCGACGAGGCGTGCCTGGTTGAGGACGACGCCCAGGAGATAGCATCCGTACAGGGCATCTGCCGCAGCGTCTTCGTGGCCGAGAGGCGTGGGATGACCGAGAGCGAGATGGATGAGCTGAGACGCCTTGCCGGTGCAACAGCTTCAGAGGCGGCGGAGGCCAAAGCCTTCAGCAAAGTGGCGCCGAAGGCAGCGCTGACAGCGAAGCCGCAAGCTGCTCCCCCGCCACCTCCGCCAGATGGCTTCAGTGGCGTCTGCAAGGTTGGAGGAAAGAGCGTTCCACCCGGCAAGGGGCCTGCGGCACCCGCGCCGCCGCCCTCAGGTTTCAGCGGAGTCTTTAAGTCAGGCTCCACCGTGCCAGCTGCCAAGGCTTCGCCAAAGCAAGAGGCTGCCCAGAGTGGAGAGGGCTTGAAGCACGTGTACTTCGACTTCGACCAGACCGTCTCCAAGATCCACGTCTTCAAGCAGCTCGCTGGCTGGGAGCCGGGCGTCGACGCGCCGCACGCGCTGTCCGAGCGCGGGCAGATCCACCGACTGAAGATGCTGAACGAGGCTGGTCCTGCCTACGTCTACGACGGAAACGGCGTGCAGGTGGTGCATGGCTCGACAGGCTCCACTGCTTCGTGGACGGCCTGCTCGCTGGGAGGACCGAGAGTCTATGACCGTCCATGCAACGCAGGTACTGTTCAGGCTGCAACCCACGTTGTTTGCTGTCCGTCGTTTGTGAGGGCTTTGGGTCAGAGTCCACACAGCGTGCTCAAACAAAAACATCTGTCTTCGTTGTCTGGGCTGACGTGTTGCCATTCTTTATGTTTCATGTATGCTCTCTGCGAGGACCCGAGCGTGTGGAGCAGCTTCGCAGCTTCTTCGCCAGCCTGAAGGCTGCCGGCACGAAGCTGAGCATCATCACCAAGGGCAACGTGGGTGCCTGCCGATATCTGCTGGAGAACGAAGGGCTGCTGCAGTTCTTCGAGCAGGTCTTCGGCATGCTTGGCCAGTTCTACGGTGAGTCCGACTTCGACCGCGCCAACCCTGAGCCGTCTCCGCTGGAAGGCAGCGCTGACTGCGAGCTGCGCGAGTCCAAGGCCAACCTCATCCGCAACTTGATGTCTCGAGCGTCTTTGGGCGTCGGCGAGGCGTGCCTGGTTGAGGACGACGCCCAGGAGATAGCATCCGTACAGGGCATCTGCCGCAGCGTCTTCGTGGCCGAGAGGCGTGGGATGACCGAGAGCGAGATGGATGAGCTGAGACGCCTTGCCGGTGCAACAGCTTCAGAGGCGGCGGAGGCCAAAGCCTTCAGCAAAGTGGCGCCGAAGGCAGCGCTGACAGCGAAGCCGCAAGCTGCTCCCCCGCCACCTCCGCCAGATGGCTTCAGTGGCGTCTGCAAGGTTGGAGGAAAGAGCGTTCCACCCGGCAAGGGGCCTGCGGCACCCGCGCCGCCGCCCTCAGGTTTCAGCGGAGTCTTTAAGTCAGGCTCCACCGTGCCAGCTGCCAAGGCTTCGCCAAAGCAAGAGGCTGCCCAGAGTGGAGAGGGCTTGAAGCACGTGTACTTCGACTTCGACCAGACCGTCTCCAAGATCCACGTCTTCAAGCAGCTCGCTGGCTGGGAGCCGGGCGTCGACGCGCCGCACGCGCTGTCCGAGCGGGGGCAGATCCACCGACTGAAGATGCTGAACGAGGCTGGCCCTGCCTACGTCTACGACGGGAACGGCGTGCAGGTGGTGCATGGCTCGACAGGCTCCACTGCTTCGTGGACGGCCTGCTCGCTGGGAGGACCGAGAGTCTATGACCGTCCATGCAACGCAGGTACTGTTCAGGCTGCAACCCACGTTGTTTGCTGTCCGTCGTTTGTGAGGGCTTTGGGTCAGAGTCCACACAGCGTGCTCAAACAAAAACATCTGTCTTCGTTGTCTGGGCTGACGTGTTGCCATTCTTTATGTTTCATGTATGCTCTCTGCGAGGACCCGAGCGTGTGGAGCAGCTTCGCAGCTTCTTCGCCAGCCTGAAGGCTGCCGGCACGAAGCTGAGCATCATCACCAAGGGCAACGTGGGTGCCTGCCGATATCTGCTGGAGAACGAAGGGCTGCTGCAGTTCTTCGAGCAGGTCTTCGGCATGCTTGGCCAGTTCTACGGTGAGTCCGACTTCGACCGCGCCAACCCTGAGCCGTCTCCGCTGGAAGGCAGCGCTGACTGCGAGCTGCGCGAGTCCAAGGCCAACCTCATCCGCAACTTGATGTCTCGAGCGTCTTTGGGCGTCGACGAGGCGTGCCTGGTTGAGGACGACGCCCAGGAGATAGCATCCGTACAGGGCATCTGCCGCAGCGTCTTCGTGGCCGAGAGGCGTGGGATGACCGAGAGCGAGATGGATGAGCTGAGACGCCTTGCCGGTGCAACAGCTTCAGAGGCGGCGGAGGCCAAAGCCTTCAGCAAAGTGGCGCCGAAGGCAGCGCTGATAGCTAAGCCGCAAGCTGCTCCCCCGCCACCTCCGCCGGATGGCTTCAGTGGCGTCTGCAAGGTTGGAGGAAAGAGCGTTCCACCCGGCAAGGGGCCTGCGGCACCCGCGCCGCCGCCCTCAGGTTTCAGCGGAGTCTTTAAGTCAGGCTCCACCGTGCCAGCTGCCAAGGCTTCGCCAAAGCAAGAGGCTGCCCAGAGTGGAGAGGGCTTGAAGCACGTGTACTTCGACTTCGACCAGACCGTCTCCAAGATCCACGTCTTCAAGCAGCTCGCTGGCTGGGAGCCGGGCGTCGACGCGCCGCACGCGCTGTCCGAGCGCGGGCAGATCCACCGACTGAAGATGCTGAATGCGGCACAGTACGCCTACCAGGGAAGCACAGGCACTGTGGTGCTGTGCGCCACCGGAACACAGGGGGCCTCTTGGACAGCTTGCGCTTTGGGAGGACCGGTCACGGTTAAGTTTTCTTTCTGAGGCACGGTGCATTCTTTCACAAGTTCTGCAGCGTTTCGCCACTGTCGTCAACAACTTGCGACATCTTGCTACTCACTAGAGCAGATTCTAAGACGTACTCCAAGTACTCCCCACTCCCGAAAAGCTTGGCTGTGCGACAGGCACAGCACAGCAAAAGAGTATTAACTTGGACTTGACCTGAACATCACAACATCGATGACTGACCTCTTGCCCTGAAGGGAGCTTAAGCTTGGGAGTGAGAGAGAACCAAACTTTCCGGATCCAATGAAGGGGCCTCCTCCGCTTGGGCGGAGTTCGGCCTCCCCGTCCCAATCCCCACAGCACCACCTATACCACCTCAATGTCTTTCATGAGTTCAGCTGAGATGTTTTCGAAAGGGACAGTATTGGATCGCATTAAATACCGCCAGAAAGGATCCATTTGCGCATTCTTGAGCCCAGAACCTGAGACAGAATTTCTCTCCGGAAAGATTTACAAAACCCGGCTCAGAACCTTTTACTTCGGTGGGCCAAGCTTTGGCCACGATTGAGAGTTGCGAGGCTTCAGCAGAACTGCAACAGTCTTCACAGTATGTGACAGCACTTGCAGATAACTTTTGCAACCGACCACAAGGACCCGAGCGCGTGAGGCGGCTTCACAGCTTCTTCGCCAGCCTGAAGGCTGCCGGCACGAAGCTGAGCATCATCACCAAGGGCAACGTGGGTGCCTGCCGATATCTCCTGGAGAACGAAGGGCTGCTGCAGTTCTTCGAGCAGGTCTTCGGCATGCTTGGCCAGTTCTACGGTGAGTCCGACTTCGACCGCGCCAACCCTGAGCCGTCTCCGCTGGAAGGCAGCGCTGACTGCGAGCTGTGCGAGTCCAAGGCCAACCTCATCCGCAACTTGATGTCTCGAGCGTCTTTGGGCGTCGACGAGGCGTGCCTGGTTGAGGACGACGCCCAGGAGATAGCATCCGTACAGGGCATCTGCCGCAGCGTCTTCGTGGCCGAGAGGCGTGGGATGACCGAGAGCGAGATGGACGAGCTGCGGTGCCTGGCAGGATCTCCACACGAACCAGCCATGGAAGCCTCCACGTCCCCTGTCACCTCAGCACACACTTCTTGCGAACCCGATGTTCCTGAAGGCGACGAGAGCCCTCGCAAAGAGACGGAATCCTTCGAAGCTGTTGTGAAGGTTGTGCCGGTTCCTGCACCGCTGGCGCTTTCCATGGTCCCCGTGGAGACACGGGCATCACAGGTTCTGCAGGCCTCACAAGACTCAGAAGCAGAGTCCTTCGAAGCCATGGCTCGGCTTGCGAGTGGCGGTGCATCCCTCCGGAGCCCCCTCGCCAAGAGTGGCAAGGGTGCCAAGGGCGTCAAGGGCAAGGAAGGGAAAGGACCGACCTTTGCACAGGCGCTTGTCCACAATCTTCATCTCTCTCTTTCGTTCTTCCTTTCTTTCTCTCTCTCTCTCTCTCTCTGTCTCTCTTTCTCTCTTTCTCTCTCGCTTTCTCTCTCTCTCTCTCTCTCTCTCTCTCTCTCTCTCTCTCTTGCTCTTGTGAGCCCTATAGTGCGTGTTTGTTTGCTTTGCCAGCGTGTGCGCCGGAAAGGGGAGCATCAGCCCCGGCGCTTCGCCAGCTGCCGCTGCTGCAGCGGCAGCAAGAGAGGCTGCCGCAGGCGCTGGGTCCTCCAAGCTGCGAGCTCAGTAGTGAACGGAGCTCATTTGCCAGGTGCCGTTGCCGCCGCTGCCGAGGCCGAGGCTCTTGCCTTAGGCTCAGACTTTTGTTGCAGTTGCATGTGTTTGCTGCGAATCATGTGCTGGGGTGATCTCGTGCCTGCGTTCCGAGTCTTCTCAGGCACAGCGGTGTCTCGTCATGGCGACCAAGACCTCCGGAATTCAAACCTCAGACGGTTGGCCTGGCATGTGGCTCATTATCATGTGTTTGCTGTGCCGGGCTTGAGACAACATGGCCAGAGGCCCACCGGCCCCGGTGCCCTCGGTGCCCTCGGCGCCCTCGGCGCCCTCGCCCCGACGGGTCCTGCGTGCAGGTGAAGCCGAGAGCTGCCGCGAGAGCTGCGAAAGATGTATCGCGCTCCTCTGCAGCTTCTATTGGTCTTTTCCTGACAGGTCCTCACTGGGGCTCCTCGGTAGCGGGGGCCTAAGTTGTGCACGGCTGTGTCCCAGCCTCCTAGACCAATATAGGCTAGATCTTTGTATGTGCAGGCGACGGGCTTCGAGGGCTTTGAGAGTGCCTCGGCTCCCTCGGCATTGTTTTTCTCATGATTGTCCTTTCTCTCTGTTCTTTCAAAACAAAAACGGGGGCAAATAATGGCAAACGTATGGTTGGTGAGAGTTCGAATCAATCCGGCATCGCAGGGCACTCCCTCGAGGCCTCCGACTCATTTGACCCTGCCCCCCGCAGCCGGCGGAGGCACAGCGAGGCCCCTCTGAGTGGGCTCAACAAATCAGAAAGAGCCTGAAGGAAAAGAGAAAGCAAGCAAAAAGCCGACCATTTCTCTCTGGATATACTGGAAACCACTTAACATTAATAAAAAGAGATGTGAGAAGAAGACAGAACTAATTCTAAGGTGTAATAATGGTGGATTTCCAAGATATGTAAAAAGCCAATTAAAGATTTTTGTACCAGTTGGTAAGGATATTAAGATTGTAACTCCTGTAAAATAAGCTCTTGTATCACTTTCTAAACCTACAGTATACATATGATGCCCCCAAACAAGACTTCCAAGAAGAGAAATAGATGACATGGCAAAGATCATTGATTGGTTACCAAAGATTATTAATTGTAAAATCCCAGAAATTATTATGGAAATGATCCCAAATGCAGGAATTATTAAGATGTAAACTTCTGGATGTCCAAGAAGCCAAAATAAATGTTGATAGAATATAGGATCTCCTCCAAATATAGGATCAAAGAAAAGTGTATTAGAATGAAGATCACCCAATATTAAAAGAAGTGTACCAGATAAGATTGGTAATGTTAATAAAAGCATGAAAGCTGTAATCAAGAAAGCCCAAGGAAATAATGGGATAGTCTTTAATGTCAGATAATAAGATCTCAGATTTAGAATTGTTGTCCAAAAGTTAAGAGATGTAAGACATGAAGATATACCAGAGATTAATAATCCAAATATAAGATTTCCTGTACTTGAAGGTGATAAAGTCATAAAAGAAGTGGATAATGGTGGAAAAAATGTTCATCCTGTACCACCTCCAAATTCTGAGATTATAGAAAGGATTAGGAAAAGATATGAAAGTAAAAGAATTAAGATAGAAAAATTATTGACTCTAGGATATACCACTTCTGGAGACCCTTGAAAGATAGGTACAAAATAATTTCCAAATCCTCCAAACAAGCCAGGCATTACTAAAAAGAAGATCATAAGAAAGCCATGCAGTGTAATGCTTATATTATAGAAGTTCTGGTTTTCTGGAGATATAATCCTATTTCCTGATGGATATAATTCTATTCTTATAAGGACTGATATTAATGTTCCGGAGATTCCAAAGATGAATCCAGATAATAAATAATAAATTCCTAAGCCTTTATGATTTCAATTTTTAACTAGTGATAGAAAAGATACGAACGGGCCAGTAATTTTATATTAAAAGGAATGGTGGTTTCGTTCGCTAGTTCACACGGCTCACGCATTACGAAGACTCATGAACTACCTTAAAGACCCTGAACTATAACACGTCCTGTCAACTCACCTCACTCTTGACTCTGAAGCTCTATCTCTAGCTCCTGTTGACAGACCATGAACTCAGTGAATCAACCATTAATACCATGAATCCGCCCTTGAGACCCCATTTCCAGGTCATTTAACCTCTGTTCCCTTCATATCTTGGTCTAACCGTTCACACCCTTGGAATCGCATGCCAGGTTAACCGCTCTCTGAATCACCCATACAATCATCACCTGTCTCCCTTTCTTGGTGCTCTTTTCCTTCACTTCATTCGCCCCGTTATAATAGTACGTTTGTTGGTGAACTTGTGCACGCAACAACCGTAATATTATAATAAAGGGGCATGAAGTGAGAGAAAAGAACGCACGAAAACCACCAAAAACCCCAATTTTAATATTAAATTCACGCGTCCACTTCGTTACCTTGTAATTTAATATTATTATTGGGGGATTTTGGACTAGCCCGTGTGGTTGATCTGGGGCTGAGTCTTAATGTCTTGAGTTACTAACCGGCTTAGAGACCAGTCCAACCGCAGCACCCACCACACCTTGAGACCCTAACTCTCAGACCCTCATGATAAGTTCTTAGACCCTGGTATCTAGCTGTTGACAGATCACGCCCATGAATCCGCCCTTGAGACCCTTGCCGCTTGAGCACACCGCACAATTTCAATCTTCCGAAGACCTGGGAGGTGAGAGCTCCCAGAGTGGACGTCCTGGCACAGGCCCGGAAGACCGCACAGACGCTGGCTTTGGAACTCGAGGAGACCTGCTTGAGCGCTGCTGGCCAGGGGAAGAGGCCCAGACTTGGGCAACGGGGCTAAAGTTGCTAAAAGCTGAGTTTGTGGAGTGTGTGGTACCGTACGACGCTCGCTGGTGGAAATTCGTGTGATTCAAGTTCGCGACACCAAAATGTTTAACACCCTTGGGGATCTTGGGGCCTCGGCATGCAAGGCGTCAACACGTGGTTCGTTGCAAGCATCATCTCCAGAAGCCGCTTCTACAGGGTATCGCCGCTTATGCATTCTTCAAGCATTGAAAGCCCATGGCCCGTGCTTGAATAGCCCCCTTAATGAGTTGGACTCTGCGTTAAATACTTGGGGCCTCAATGGGCCTCCTCTTCTAAGGCAAGTTTGCCGGGGTGTACAGTATTCTGCGACCTGTGTCCTTCGCCGTCGCCAAAAACAATCTCGGCTGCCGGGGGAGTGGCTCCTTTGAGCAAATCCGATGGACCGGTTAAAGAGCAACAACATCCAACGAAAGGGGGAGGGGAACTCCGTAAGCAGGGTCCGCACATGGGGGACCTCGGAGTTCCGCATTTTTCAGGGTTCTCTAGCAGCTCTACCAGTAGCACATCCAAGAGCCACATGTGCTGCAGACGCCCCCCAAGTTGCACGACTGGGATTCAAGCTTTGTGTTGCACTTGGCCACTGAATCATATACTTGTGAAGTCGTACTCCTTTTGATGGCGTGGCCTTGTTTGAGTTCTTTTTGACTCACATTGTGCAATCTGAGCACTTGCCCTCACTCGTCTGGGACAGGTAGCGCGATACATTCGCACTGCCTTCATTGCATCCTTGCCCGCGCTTGCCAGGAACGTGGAGTGGGCAACTGGAGACCTGTACGGGCTTGGCCGTGATGCAGGCTGTGTGAGTGGGACATCTGGGACCAACAATCATCTGTATGTATGTATGTATGTATGTATGTATGTATGTATGTATGTATGTATGTATGTATGTATGTATGTATGTATGTATGTATGTATGTATGTATGTATATATGTATATTAATATGTATATATGATTCTATGCAGAGTTGCGCCCCGGGATTTTAGGGTTTTAGGACGCAGGGTTTTCAAGGTTTTGTGGGTTTAGCGTACGGTTTTCTTTTCTGGGCGTTAAGGGTTTGTTTAGGGTTGCAGGTTTTCGGGTTCGTGTATTGTTTGGGGTTTGTCTGATCCTGGGTTTAAGTGAGGAGGGGGGTTGCGGTGGGGATACCAGGATACCATGGGGGGTAACCTGCTGACACGGCGACACGGAACCACATATATCAGGCCTCGTTCATGTTTTCCGTCATGGGAGGCGACACGTTGCTGCACGAGTTTGCCGAGCACGTGGAGCGGATGGGCTTCGCGACCGTGGTGCTGCCGGCATTTGTTCTGATCCCTTTGATGACTTGAGATGAGTTGAGATGAGTTGATGCAGGTTCTCGGAGAGCATGTAATATCATGTAATCTAATGCAGAGGAGTGGTGGCGTGGCGAGTCTCTTGGCTGGTGCAACGAACCTGGCCCGGCCCTTCCAAGCGATGGGCCCTGGCCGGAGATGTGCGACACAAAGCCCGGGCCTCATGAGTTGCCATTGAGGGCTGTTGGGGGTGTGTTACGTCTGTTATACGTGCTGTTACTGATGCTCATGCTGATCCAGTATGCTTGAGCGCTGTGCTGAGGCCGGTGCCCGTGTCTCGTCGAAGGTTTGGATCCTGGGGCTACGCGCTCCGTGTTCGTGTGGGTTGGGAGAGCGAGCGCCAGCGTCCCGCATCCAGCCAGCTGGATGCACTGCGCAGGGCATCTGAGTTCTCGGTGTCCCCTCGGGCTCGTCCACCCAGCCGATGCCCCGTGTGCCGCGACGGCAGCCACCGACGAGCACAACTGCAGCCCTGTGGCCACCTCTTCTGTCGGCCCTGTGCCAAGCGCCTTCTCGGCCGAGCCTGCCTGCGTTGCGGTGTGATCTGCCGGGAGGCTCGTACGTACATACTCGTACCAAAACTCTCATAACTCCTGTTACCAGAAGAACATAAAAAAGATAGGGAGGGATCTGAAGGAAAAAAGTTATTTAGTTCAGCGCCACGTGCTTACAGACTCTTCCAGTTTCTTGAGGGTCTTGTTTGGCTTCTGCTGAGGTGGAGGACTGCCAGTTCCAAGCACCGGCTGCAAGGCCTCTGGACGGCGGCGACATTGACAAAATCCCCCAAGTGGTGTGGGGTCCGACCGGCGGCTCCTATGCTCTGCGCCCCTTCGCGCAGCAGCGATCGCCATCGCGACTCAAAGCCAAACCCAAGGCTCGCTGCGCAGTGATTGCTTTTTGTTCACAATGTACAATAATGTACAGGTCTTTCCAGATGTGTAGTCTGTATATGTCTGTATGGTCCAGTGTAACTCTGGCAGGCCCTTCAGGTGTGCGACATGCCGAAGGGATGACAACTCCCCTCATTGAGAACAGCATCTTGCCGGCCTTCAGCGCGACGTTCATCGAGCTGCAATTACTATGGCCACGTTGCTGCCACGCGCTTTTGACCCCTGAGATGACGTGAAGACGTTGCGTAGCACGGTGCAAGCAGCGCCAAACCTGGACGCAGCTGCAGGCGCTGTGGCACTGGCCTCGTGTGGCCTTCCTCGGCGTTTCGCGCTCTCCGACATGGATGATCTTGGACAAGCTCGCGATTTCTTGCGAATCTCTGAAGCTTCCCGGCCCCAACATGCTAATGCCGCTAATGCAGAGGCGAACCGTTCGGTTGCACCAGAAAAATTGAAGTCGCTGCGAGATGCCAAAAAAAGTTCTTATTGAATTGGCTCACCCTGAATGACGTCCAATGTTCTCGAAAGATATCCTTTTTGCACTAGCAGCAGCATCACCGCAGGCACCTGAGGTGGCTTCAGCCAATGGCTCTGCTGGCGTGTTGCCTAGAAAAGGAATGTTTCACGTGACAGGCGGATGAAGAGTTGTTTTGAATATCCTGCCCAAGGCGATCCTGACGGGCATGTGGGATCAGCGTGCGCCATCAGCGGCAGGGAGACCTCGCCGCGGACGACCCAGGTGGCATCACCCCTACCTTATAAATCATCGCCGGGGGGGGATCGCTGTTCAAGCATGTGTTTCGGCCAGCCACGGCCAGGCGGAATGGGTGGGGGCATCACGTAGGCCCTAAACAGCTGAAATCTATTTTGAGGGACTTGTCTATTGTCCGGCAAAATGCTTTGTTTTGGTCACCGGGCATTTTGGGGGCTTCGCGCGGTGAAGCGGACTTCTCCAGGCACCCTGGAAATGGTTTTGGGAGGGGTCAGCTCCGCCGACCCCTCGTGCCATCATTATTGTCTGACCCGGCGGGAATTGAAAAATCGATCGGGAGATATACAAGCTCTCGACAAAAACTGCTGCCTAGAGTCAACCAATCGACGTTCGAGAGCTCGGCGGCTCACATCGGCTCACAGCACATATCGGCACCACCACCAGAGAGGCAGCTAGATGAGCCGGGGAGATGATGGCGCGGCTCCAAAGATCCCTCGCCGACGTCTTGCCGGATATGTCTCGACACTCCGGGCAGCCCATGAAGCAGCACATGACATAGCATCAAAGCGTTTCAGGTTTAGGGTTGAAAGCGTGTAAGCCTCAACGGGAAAACCCGGCAATGATTGCAGACGTGTCTGACCCTCAATGGGAAAACCCGGAAATGTTTGCAGACGGGTTGACCCTGTCGAGGCAGGGGTCCTCGCCGAAAATGATTGCTGGGGGGGTCCCCCACGAAATAATTGCAAGGGAGGGTGTAATTTGACAGCGCGGGGTGAGCAGGTGGCCACCGTTGGTAGCATCGCCGGTACGCCACTTGGAGAGATCTCTTTTGCCATGTTGCGCTCGTGTCTTGAGATTCCAGGCCTGCCTGCTGGACATCAGACAGCGGCTAGCACCATCACTGCCAGCGAGACCTCGCCGCAGACGAGCGAGGTGGCCACCGCTGGTGGCACCGCCGGTGCACAGCTCGGAAGTGGCAGGTGGAGAAGTCGCCATGTTGCGTTTGTGTCTTGAGATTCCAGGCCTGCCTGCTGGACATCAGACAGCGGCTAGCACCATCACTGCCAGCGAGACCTCGCCGCAGACGAGCGAGGTGGCCACCGCTGGTGGCACCGCCGGTGCACAGCTCGGAAGTGGCAGGTGGAGAAATCGCCATGTTGCATTTGTGTCTTGAGAATCCAGGCTTGTCTGCTGGACATCAGACAGCGGCTAGCACCATCACTGCCAGCGAGACCTCGCCGCAGACGAGCGAGGTGGCCACCGCTGGTGGCACCGCCGGTGCACAGCTCGGAAGTGGCAGGTGGAGAAATCGCCATGTTGCATTTGTGTCTTGAGAGTCCAGGCTTATCTGCTGGACATCAGACAGCGGCCAGCACCATCACTGCCAGCGAGACCTCGCCGCAGACGAGCGAGGTGGCCACCGCTGGTGGCACCGCCGGTGCACAGCTCGGAAGTGGCAGGTGGAGAAATCGCCATGTTGCATTTGTGTCTTGAGATTCCAGGCCTGCCTGCTGGACATCAGACAGCGGCTAGCACCATCACTGCCAGCGAGACCTCGCCGCAGACGAGCGAGGTGGCCACCGCTGGTGGCACCGCCGGTGCACAGCTGAGAAGTGGCAGGTGGAGAAATCGCCATGTTGCATTCGTGTCTTGAGAATCCAGGCTTATCTGCTGGACATCAGACAGCGGCTAGCAACATCACTGCCAGCGAGACCTCGCCGCAGACGAGCGAGGTGGCCACCGCTGGTGGCACCGCCAGTGCACAGCTGAGAAGTGGCAGGTGGAGAAATCGCCATGTTGCATTCGTGTCTTGAGAATCCAGGCTTATCTGCTGGACATCAGACAGCGGCTAGCACCATCACTGCCAGCGAGACCTCGCCGCAGACGAGCGCGGTGGCCACCGCTGGTGGCACTGCCGGTGCACAGCTCGGAAGTGGCAGGTGAAGAGAGAGAGCTCCTCAAGCTTCCTTTCTGTGTTGGACTTCCAGGTGACTCTGTTGGACTCCAGAGATCAGCACACAGCGACACCAATGCATCGTCACAGGATTCTGGGCAAGCTTCGCAGCTTGGCCTTTGCCGTCTTCAACACTTCCATTTGGGGGGGGGGGGGGGGGGGGGGGTGGTTATTGTAAGTGGTGGAACTCAGAGGTCGGGCGTAAGATGTAGGGAGGAAAGGGGTGGGGGGTGATGATGGCTGGTGACGGGCGTTGGGGGGGCGGGGATAGGTGAGGGGTGGTGGAGTGTTTAACACTTCCCAAACTGGCGCTTGGTGATAGAGGCGAGACAAAGGCTTTACGGCGGATATGTGGCGAGAACACCCGGAGCTACCGGTATGTTGTACATGTTTTCTCACACAAACTTAAGCAACTCTTGCATGCCATCGTAAACCCAAATTTAGGAGCTTCCTTGAGAGCAGTTCTCCGCAGGGGGGATCCCAAATAAATGCAACCAATACATCCCAAAGCCCCTCCTGCTGCATTGATGCAAAACTACCTGGAAAGCCGTCCGTCGCACAGCTGAAATTAAGCCTCGGTGCAATCTCTCAGGTCTGCCTGGGCACAGCTTCCACCTGGTTGGGCGATGTATTCAACAGCGCAGGGCCACATCTTCTACTACCACCAGGGCCGGACGCCCAACCTGTGATGAATCCATAACATCTGAGCATGGGGTCGAAGACACGGGAAGGGCTCTTTCTGAGGCACCGGAACGTCTCAATGGGAGAAGCCCACCGCCTGATGCAAAACGGTTCGTGAGCATGTTGATACGGGATGCAATGGCTTCAGCAGACATCTGGCCATCGGCTGCTTAACTGCTTGTCATGTATGTCCGGCGTTTGCCATGGGTTCCCTGGCAGCGAGCCTTCAAGTAGCACGTGCTGAGATGTTCACATACTTCATACATCAACTTTAGCTTTCCCAACTCGTTAGGCACCGCAGGAAGCCACAGGAACATGATATCTGCTCGAACTCCTCAAGCTGCAGCCAAACGCACGACCTCATGCTGCGTCGAAATGCACGGCTTCGGAAGGAGTATCTTTACAAGAAGGCACCCGCTTCCCAGCTCGACCGTACTAACACACCCCCAAAAGCGCCAGGCCTTGGAAGACAAGGAAGCCACCACCTTCGACAAGAAGCGGAAGCTCCAGGAGGCCTGCGGGCACTGAAGCAAGTAATTTGCTGCACAATGGCGAGAGCGACGTCTCGTCTTTTTCATTGTTGAGGCCCTGGAGAGTCAGAAGCCCATCCCCACAGAGCTGCGGGGCGAGGACAGGAAGCTTCGCAAGGCACCGCACGCGTGGTATAGCACAGCCCCCCTGAGCATGCCAGATGTTCTTGAAATTGGTTTTGGATGATTCTTGGCATGAGTTGAAGTTGAAGCGTGGAATATCTTCAGCTGTCAGGTGCTGGACCTTGCGGACGAAAGGACGAAGGAGCAGCGGAAAGCCATGGACGACGAGTATGCCTACCTGGGCGTCAAGGACCCGAAGGTCAGACAGGGTTTCCTTGGGTTTCTGCGCCTCAAAGCGCTGGCAGCTGCAGCTTCCCATGCCAGAATCTGATCCGCAAGCTTGAATGAAGGCCATGGGCAGTTATGATGCAGATATGATACTAAGATATTGGATACGGGTGCAAGAGTCTTCTGCTCCCAAAAGCACCAATTGATACTGTGATACGTGAAACCTAGGAACCCAAATCAAAGCGAAGCACAACGCAAATTTCGTGCTCTCCAAGACACCCCATCGTGCTTAAATTAAACCCCCCAATTACACGGGGTATCCCAGAAAGACGAAAAGTGAAAAGGTGGCGAAAGAAAACAAAGGTTCCCAAAAGGTGAAATGAGTCTCCATATCTTATACCTTCATCAAGCCCTCGGATTCATGTCAAGCCCTCAGATCATCGGAAGAAAATCCATTTGATGTCTATTATTCATCATATCTCACCTGCGCGGGGGAGTGTCCTGGTCGAGGACAACTATGATATTGATAATGTGCACTCTCACATGACCCGGGCTGACCTGGGGTGACCTATAGGGTGCAGTTCTGGCGGAAAAGCCCTGCAGAGCAGGGTTCTAGGGCGGAGAAGCCAAGACGTCTGCCAATGATCGAGGGAGATCAGGGACTCAGAGTAGAGTCAACTATTGTGCTTGCCTGTCAGCTCGGCCCATGCCAGGTGTTGGTCACCACGTCTCGCGATCCGTCCTCCCGCCTGAGTCAGTTTCTGAAGGAGCTCCGGATGCTGTTTCTCGGCGAGAAGTGAAGCCGGTAAATTTCAATTGACTCGGTGGAAATGAGTGACAATGTTGACTTGGGCACCTGTGGGTCGACGAGGGCAATATGCGAACTCAGAACTACTGAGCTTAACTCGAGCAAGAATCATGTAAACAACTGACGCATGCAGTATCCGCATGCGCATGTACGCACTTCATCTATATATAGATTCTAGATAGATATATATATATATACAACTTGATGCATTCAATTAATTTGTTGTTCCTCCCCCTCCGCCTTGAGCTGCATCACCACAAACTCACTTCAGGCGTCCTGCTTGTAGGATGAACGGCCTACAGTTAACACTAAACACACAAGAAGCCAGACTGGCCAACTGGAACTGGATAAATCGGAGCGACGATCGATCCTGACCGGCTATACTTGGCCCAACAAGCCTAAGCAGGGGAGCATTCCCAGAGCATCACCCCAGCACAGAAGATTCCACTCTCGAGTCCGTGGCTTCCGTAAATGAAGCTCTACATAGAGCACACACATACATACTACACATATATGTATATATACGCACACTTGCGTACAATGACGAAACATGTATATATATATATATATGTGGTCACCCCCCCCCCCCCCCCCCCCAATGGACCAACCTCCAACCCCAATGGACCCACATCGGCATGTATAAGGTTCTCGAGACACTGCAGCCTGCCATGCTTTCCCTGTCTACTTCTTTATGCTTTTTTGTGCTTCCTGTGCTTTTTTGGTGCTTTTTTTCGTGCATTTTTGTGTGTTTTGCATTCTTTTGTGTTTTTTGTGTTTTTTATGTTTTTTGTTGCACTTTTTGCACTTTTTGCACTTTTTGCACTTTTTGCACTTTTTGCACTTTTTGCACTTTTTGCACTTTTTGCACTTTTTGCACTTTTTTGCACTTTTGTCTAGTTCACAACATTTTTGCAAATATTTGTCCTCTTGAATGTGCTTTTCCAATCCAAAAACACAAAATCCCAAAAATCCAAAATTCTCCGGACAATCTCCCAGGAAACTTTGGGTTTTTGGATTTTTGGATTTTTGGATTTTGAAGATTTTTCACATTCGAGGTTCTCCTTTTTTTGACTGAAAAGAGGGCGGCCACTCAAATGCACCCTTATCAGAGTTTCAATTGCGTCCTAAGTACTCGAAACGTAAGCACTAAATTCACAGGATATCATTAAATGGCATATCCTAGATGGTTTTGATTATACAGGTTGTGAATTTGAGAACCATGTCAAGTCCTACTTTTTCAAATCACTGAGGTAAACACGTACGTGTGTTATTCACAGGGCTTTGCTAAGCAGGCTTTAGCAGAGAAAGCCCATATTTGCCAATATCTACTTTTGTGCATCTAAAAGAAGCTGAATTATCATTTTTTCCAAGAACAACCATTCTGGGATCGTAGTACCTGCTGTTTAAGAAAGGTTATATGTCATGAACACCCTGACTTTGCGATAACGAGTGTTTTAGTTTTCTGATCCTTTAATTCAGGCTCTTAATATTGAGTTGCCCACCTGTGATCATTGCAGTAAACCCTGCTCGAATCTGATTAACGTCTTAACTAAGTACTCGATTGAAGACTGTATCGTTAAATTCCTAAGTAGCCTGCTCATAAAGCCAATGAGATTTCGAAATATCCTACTCAAACAGCCAACAAGAAGCTGAACAGAAGCGTTCAAGACAGTAATAGGGCTTAGGCCCAATATACGGCTAGTGCACTGTCCACTCGAGGGTCAGGGACTTCCTGTATGGAAGTGAAGTGTGCATTCATTTCCAGGGCGCGCATTTCATGCTATGAGGTTCGGTTGAACTTTTATTTTATAATCTTGCATATGGAGCCCCTGTAAGTATCTCGTGTATATAAGAGGGCGGCCCTTCAAAGGTACCCTTATCAGAGTTTCAATGGCGTCCTACTCGAAACGTGAACACTAAATTCACAGGATATTAAATGGCATATTCTAGAAGGTTTTGACTATACTGTTTCCGTATATGAGAACCATGTAAAGTCTTAGTTTTTCAAATCACTGAGAAAAACACGTACATGTGTTATGCACAGGCCTTTGCGAAGGAGGCTTTAACAAAGAAAGCCTATATTTGCCAATATCTAATTTTATGCATCTGAAAGAAGCTGAAATATCATTTCTTCAATAAGAACCATTCTGGGATCCTAGTACCTACTGTTTAGAAAAGGTTATCTCTTATGAAAGCCCTTACTTTGTGATACGAGTGCTTTAGTTTTTTGAACAGGATTCCAAGTAGTTCACTAGCCAGAGACTGGACCTAAGCCCTACTACTTTCTTGAACGCTTCTAATCGCTTTTTGAGCAGGATATTTCAACATCTTATTGGCTCTTTGAGCAGGCTACTTGGGATTCATTCACGTTTTGGATGTTTTTGAAATTCTGACAAGGGTACATGTGAATGGCCGCCCTCTTATAAGTCAAAAAATAGGAGAACCTCGAATGTGAAAAATCTTCCAAATCCCAAAATGCAAAAATCCCCAAATCCAAAACTCCAAAAATCCCAAAATCCCAAAATCCAAAAATCCAAAGTTTCCTGGGAGATTGTCCGGAGAATTTTGGGTTTTTGGATTTTTGGATTTTTGGATATTTTGATTTTTGGATTTTTGGATTGGAAAAGCACATTCAAAAGGACAAATATTTGCAAAAATATTGTGAAACTAGACAAAAGTGAAAAAAAAGTGCAAAAAGTGCAAAAAAGTGCAAAAAGTGCAAGAAGTACAAAAAAGCACGAAAAAGCACAAAAACATAAACAAACATAAAAAAGCACAAAATCCAAAAACCCAAAAAAGCCAAACAACCCAAAGTTTCCTGGGAGATTGTCCGGGGAACGTTGGGTTTTTGGATTTTTGGATTTCTTTTCCATTTCGCGGTTGGTCCATTGGGGGGGTGAGCATATATATATATATAAATCTATATAGTGGAAAAGTGCTTGCTTCGGTGTTTCTGTTTCTTTTTTTCGATGGCTCGTCACGTAAAACTGCTGCGTCGTCACCTTAATGATTCGTGCAAGGTTCCCAGGAGCCCAACGGATGAACCGCGGAAGTTATGTCGTGAAGGACCACGGGTGCAACCTCTTCGCTGCTTGACCCTGTTGCGCCTGTGGTTCAAGGACCTGATGCAGTTGGCCCGGTCGCACGAGATGACAGACGCGGGCTGCCCGGATGTGACACATTGTATGCGTTACTTTGGACATCAAGTGTCCAGCTGCAGTTGTTGTTGGGGGGAAGAATCGAAGAAGCCGCTGCGAAGGTGATCCTGGTACACGAGCACCGGGGCGAACCCGACGGCATGGTCGTTTGCCATCTGCCCTTCGGGCCCACCGCCTACTTCGGCGGGGACCCCGGAGGAAGTACATGGTGAGTACATGGTATGAGGCGCGTGACAAGCATCCAAGCATCGCATTGTGGCCCAAGGCCTCTCCAACGTGGTGCTGCGCCACGACCTGGCGGAAAAGCCCCCGGCCATGTCCGAGGTGCCCCAGAGATCTGCAAAGGGCTTGCAAGCACAGCATCACGATGAAAGGCGTTCTTCTGATGCAGACATCTCTCGATTTGCAAGGCCAGTCCCCACCTGCTCTTCCACGGCTTCACGGCCAAGACGGGACTGCGGGTGAAGACGATCCTCCAGGCCCATATTTCTGTGTGTACTTGTTTTTGTATGGCATTTGCGCACGGACTGAAAAGATAATTATGCCTGAGTGCAACTCAACGAAGCTGAACGGGTGCAGGGCTGTTCAATTCCTTGGAAGGCGCTGTTCCCACCGGCCAAGCAAGCAGGCGACCGGGTCATGACCTTCGCGAACCGCCCCTTGTCTCCAAAAGCGCTCGTGCCAATCTGCTGCGCAACATGCCGCATAAAGCCCGCAGCAGAACACGCCCCGGAATGCCCATGCTTCCCCGATTCCGCGACATCTTCCGAGACCACGACGTGATTCACTTCCGGCACCACAGCTTCGCAAGGACAGGATGGGTGTTGCCGGCGTTGCCGGTGCGGTAGTCACAAGCCGCCACAGTAGAGAGTGGAGTGAGTGGCGAGTCTGTCAGGCCGAAGGGCCCAGCTGGCGACGGACACCGCTCCCGCGTAAGCCGGCACAACAACGGTCACCGGAGTTTCGCAGGCCTGGGGTTGCGGTACGGCGGTGCCACCGATCAGGCGAAGGACGTAGCTCTCACCGAGAACGGTCCCAGATTCCAGATGAGGTGCAACACTGCGTAGCACTGCAGTGCGAAGAGTGGCCAGGAGAATTCCTGCGCTCAATTGTTGCAGGCTTTTTCGCGTGGAGCTGGGGACGGTCGACATGAAGGATGTGGAGGCGCAGATGGTGCAAAGTACCATGCCTCGTCTGCTCTTCCATTCCTCTTGCAATCTGCAGCATGCTGCAGATCTGCTGCATGCTGCAGGTGGAGTGGGTCCTCAGACCGTACTTCAACCGGCAGAAGGAGGCCTTGGCCTTGCCGGAGGAGAGCTCAGCAACAACAGCTGCAAAACAGCTGCATAACACACTGCACACCCCCTCCCCCACATCTTAAAAGCTTTTATGAGCATTTTGCGGTATTTTGCCATTTTGCAGGAAGACGACGAGCAGAAAGCCACCTGAGCAGAGCAACTCCCCACACGAGGCCAGCTCGCAGCAACAAGGGCACGTGCCTTGATTCCCTTTGACTATTAACTTGTATATATATATATATATATTATGCCGATGTTGTTGCGCATTGGCTGCGCTCCAGCTTTCAGTAGATTCTCATAGTGTCCGCTCTGCCTCCGGCTCGAGAGCGGCCGCCAAGACCTGCGGATGTCGACGGCATGCTGCGACGAGGAGACATGACATGCTGTGGCAACCTGTGACGTGCTCCACCTATAGCCCTATGTTTGCAGTGCCTCCCACCCCCTCTCTTTGGCACAGGCCCTCATGCTTTATGTGCAGACGGCGCAGAAAGGCGAGGCAGTGCGGCTGTGTTTTTGTTTGGGTCTCCTGAGCTCTTCTGCCCTGCATCTGAGGCTTCTGCCGTGATGGCTGAAGCCGTTGGCGTGCTGCCGGCGGGCGGCCCCAGGTCTCGGGAGACCACGCGCTCGGTGTGGAAACCGTACAGTTGACATTGCCCTGTGTGCCTGTGTGCCTGTGTGCCACTGTGTGCTCCACAATACTCAGTCAATACTCGACAAGCCGTTAAGATGTGGATCTTGTGTGCCCTTGAGGGAGAGGCATCTGACGCACCGGGCACCGAGGGCGGGGAGGCATGGATGGAAGCTACATTCGGCTTCTGTTGCGTGTTCTGCAAGATCTCTCCATTTCTCTTTCTCTCTTCTGAAGACGTTTTGGACACACACACACACACTGGTTTATATGCGTAATACAAAGGTAGAATCGTAATCTTGTAACATGGCTTGTTAGATTATGGAACTGCATGCTCGCATTCAGTACCATGTAATGTAACGAAATGTAGCGAGACGAAACGAACTTGAGTTGAATTAGATGAAGTGCGAAGAGCCGTGAAATGGATATGTTAGCTTTACTGTAGAGACATATGATACATTTCCGCATACAAGCGGGTTCGGTCACAGGTTGCGCGTGTGCGTTGCTGTCTTTGTGGTGTTTCCGGGCGTACCTTTACCGGTCTATCCTGGACCAGAAAAATACCCAGCTGATGCTCATGATGCTCGGCTCTCGCCTCGTCACATCTGCACAATCACTCGGTCGAAGGGTTTTGCAAACGTCTGGAGGTTAGGGGGCCATTGAACCAGAAAAGTTCCCAGCTGATGCTCATGATGCTCGCCTCCAGCCTCGTCACATCTGCACAATCACTCGGTCGAAGGGTTTTGCAAACGTCTGGAGCTTAGGGGGCCATTGAACCAGAAAAGTTCCCAGCTGATGCTCATGATGCTCGCCTCCCGCCTCGTCACATCTGCACAATCACTCGGTTGAAGAGTTTTGCAAACGTTTGGAGCTTAGGGGGCCATTGAACCAGAAAAGTTCCCAGCTGATGCTCATGATGCTCGCCTCCCGCCTCGTCACATCTGCACAATCACTCGGTCGAAAGGGTTTTCCACACGTCTGGAGCTTAGGGGCCACTGAGCCGGAGAAATTCCCGGCTGATGCTCATGATGCCTGCCTCCCGCCTCGTCACATCTGCACAATCACTCGGTCGAAGGGTTTTGCAAACGTCTGGAGCTTAGGGGGCCATTGAACCAGAAAAGTTCCCAGCTGATGCTCATGATGCTCGCCTCCCGCCTCGTCACATCTGCACAATCACTCGGTCGAAAGGGTTTTGCAAACGTTTGGAGCTTAGGGGGCCATTGAACCAGAAAAGTTCCCAGCTGATGCTCATGATGCTCGCCTCCCGCCTCGTCACATCTGCACAATCACTCGGTCGAAAGGGTTTTCCACACGTCTGGAGCTTAGGGGGCCATTGAACCAGAAAAGTTCCCAGCTGATGCTCATGATGCTCGCCTCCCGCCTCGTCACATCTGCACAATCACTCGGTTGAAGAGTTTTGCAAACGTTTGGAGCTTAGGGGGCCATTGAACCAGAAAAGCTCCCAGCTGATGCTCATGATGCTCGCCTCCCGCCTCGTCACATCTGCACAATCACTCGGTCGAAAGGGTTTTCCACACGTCTGGAGCTTAGGGGCCACTGAGCCGGAGAAATTCCCGGCTGATGCTCATGATGCCTGCCTCCCGCCTCGTCACATCTGCACAATCACTCGGTCGAAGGGTTTTGCAAACTTCTGGAGCTTAGGGGGCCATTGAACCAGAAAAACCCCCAGCTGATGCTCATGATGCTCGCCTCCCGCCTCGTCACATCTGCACAATCAGTCGGTCGAAAGGGTTTTGCAAACGTTTGGAGCTTAGGGGGCCATTGAACCAGAAAAGTTCCCAGCTGATGCTCATGATGCTCGCCTCCCGCCTCGTCACATCTGCACAATCACTCGGTCGAAAGGGTTTTGCAAACGTCTGGAGCTTAGGGGGCCATTGAACCAGAAAAGTTCCCAGCTGATGCTCATGATGCTCGCCTCCCGCCTCGTCACATCTGCACAATCACTCGGTCGAAAGGGTTTTGCAAACGTCTGGAGCTTAGGGGGCCATTGAACCAGAAAAGTTCCCAGCTGATGCTCATGATGCTCGCCTCCCGCCTCGTCACATCTGCACAATCACTCGGTCGAAAGGGTTTTCCACACGTCTGGAGCTTAGGGGCCACTGAGCCGGAGAAATTCCCGGCTGATGCTCATGATGCCTGCCTCCCGCCTCGTCACATCTGCACAATCACTCGGTCGAAGGGTTTTGCAAACGTCTGGAGCTTAGGGGGCCATTGAACCAGAAAAGTTCCCAGCTGATGCTCATGATGCTCGCCTCCCGCCTCGTCACATCTGCACAATCACTCGGTCGAAAGGGTTTTGCAAACGTTTGGAGCTTAGGGGGCCATTGAACCAGAAAAGTTCCCAGCTGATGCTCATGATGCTCGCCTCCCGCCTCGTCACATCTGCACAATCACTCGGTCGAAAGGGTTTTCCAAACGTCTGGAGCTTAGGGGGCCATTGAACCAGAAAAGTTCCCAGCTGATGCTCATGATGCTCGCCTCCCGCCTCGTCACATCTGCACAATGACTCGGTTGAAGAGTTTTGCAAACGTTTGGAGCTTAGGGGGCCATTGAACCAGAAAAGTTCCCAGCTGATGCTCATGATGCTCGCCTCCCGCCTCGTCACATCTGCACAATCACTCGGTCGAAAGGGTTTTCCACACGTCTGGAGCTTAGGGGCCACTGAGCCGGAGAAATTCCCGGCTGATGCTCATGATGCCTGCCTCCCGCCTCGTCACATCTGCACAATCACTCGGTCGAAGGGTTTTGCAAACTTCTGGAGCTTAGGGGGCCATTGAACCAGAAAAACCCCCAGCTGATGCTCATGATGCTCGCCTCCCGCCTCGTCACATCTGCACAATCAGTCGGTCGAAAGGGTTTTGCAAACGTTTGGAGCTTAGGGGGCCATTGAACCAGAAAAGTTCCCAGCTGATGCTCATGATGCTCGCCTCCCGCCTCGTCACATCTGCACAATCACTCGGTCGAAAGGGTTTTGCAAACGTCTGGAGCTTAGGGGGCCATTGAACCAGAAAAGTTCCCAGCTGATGCTCATGATGCTCGCCTCCCGCCTCGTCACATCTGCACAATCACTCGGTCGAAAGGGTTTTGCAAACGTCTGGAGCTTAGGGGCCATTGAACCAGAAAAGTTCCCAGCTGATGCTCATGATGCTCGCCTCCCGCCTCGTCACATCTGCACAATCACTCGGTCGAAAGGGTTTTGCAAACGTCTGGAGCTTAGGGGGCAAAGTTCCCAGCTGATGCTCATGATGCTCGCCTCCCGCCTCGTCACATCTGCACAATCACTCGGTCGAAAGGGTTTTGCAAACGTTTGGAGCTTAGGGGGCCATTGAACCAGAAAAGTTCCCAGCTGATGCTCATGATGCTCGCCTCCCGCCGTCACATCTGCACAATCACTCGGTCGAAAGGGTTTTGCAAACGTCTGGAGCTTAGGGGGCCATTGAACCAGAAAAGTTCCCAGCTGATGCTCATGATGCTCGCCTCCCGCCTCGTCACATCTGCACAATCACTCGGTCGAAAGGGTTTTGCAAACGTCTGGAGCTTAGGGGGCCATTGAACCAGAAAAGTTCCCAGCTGATGCTCATGATGCTCGCCTCCCGCCTCGTCACATCTGCACAATCACTCGGTCGAAGGGTTTTGCAAACGTCTGGAGCTTAGGGGGCCATTGAACCAGAAAAGTTCCCAGCTGATGCTCATGATGCTCGCCTCCCGCCTCGTCACATCTGCACAATCACTCGGTCGAAAGGGTTTTGCAAACGTCTGGAGCTTAGGGGGCCATTGAACCAGAAAAGTTCCCAGCTGATGCTCATGATGCTCGCCTCCCGCCGTCACATCTGCACAATCACTCGGTCGAAAGGGTTTTGCAAACGTCTGGAGCTTAGGGGGCCATTGAACCAGAAAAGTTCCCAGCTGATGCTCATGATGCTCGCCTCCCGCCTCGTCACATCTGCACAATCACTCGGTCGAAAGGGTTTTGCAAACGTCTGGAGCTTAGGGGGCCATTGAACCAGAAAAGTTCCCAGCTGATGCTCATGATGCTCGCCTCCCGCCTCGTCACATCTGCACAATCACTCGGTTGAAGAGTTTTGCAAACGTTTGGAGCTTAGGGGGCCATTGAACCAGAAAAGTTCCCAGCTGATGCTCATGATGCTCGCCTCCCGCCTCGTCACATCTGCACAATCACTCGGTCGAAAGGGTTTTCCACACGTCTGGAGCTTAGGGGCCACTGAGCCGGAGAAATTCCCGGCTGATGCTCATGATGCCTGCCTCCCGCCTCGTCACATCTGCACAATCACTCGGTCGAAGGGTTTTGCAAACGTCTGGAGCTTAGGGGGCCATTGAACCAGAAAAGTTCCCAGCTGATGCTCATGATGCTCGCCTCCCGCCTCGTCACATCTGCACAATCACGTCGGCTCGAAAGGGCTCATGATTGCACATCTGCACGTCGAAAGGGTTTTGCAAACGTCTGGAGCTTAGGGGGCCATTGAACCAGAAAAGTTCCCAGCTGATGCTCATGATGCTCGCCTCCCGCCTCGTCACATCTGCACAATCACTCGGTCGAAGGGTTTTGCAAACGTCTGGAGCTTAGGGGGCCATTGCCAGAAAAGTTCCCAGCTGATGCTCATGATGCTCGCCTCCCGCCTCGTCACATCTGCACAATCACTCGGTCGAAAGGGTTTTGCAAACGTCTGGAGCTTAGGGGGCCATTGAACCAGAAAAGTTCCCAGCTGATGCTCATGATGCTCGCCTCCCGCCTCGTCACATCTGCACAATCACTCGGTCGAAAGGGTTTTGCACGTCTGGAGCTTAGGGGGCCATTGAACCAGAAAAGTTCCCAGCTGATGCTCATGATGCTCGCCTCCCGCCTCGTCACATCTGCACAATCACTCGGTCGAAAGGGTTTTGCAAACGTCTGGAGCTTAGGGGGCCATTGAACCAGAAAAGTTCCCAGCTGATGCTCATGATGCTCGCCTCCCGCCTCGTCACATCTGCACAATCACTCGGTCGAAAGGGTTTTGCACACGTTTGGAGCTTAGGGGGCCATTGAACCAGAAAAGTTCCCATCTTCGTCTTCGTTGAGGAAGTTGCGGTTAGGGATGCTAAGCTAAAGGTCGCATTCATCACCCCACAGAGTGGGCTCCCTTTCCTTTCGCCACAGAATGGAAAACCCGAAACTCAAGCCCGAAAGGCCTAAGCCTTAGACCCTAAACCCTGGACCTCAGCACTGAACCCCTATATTCCCCTCTGCGCAAGACCCTGGGGTCTAGACCCCAAGTCTTGGCTCCGAGCCGACTGCTTGGAGTAGTTTGCCACTAAGATCAGAGCACCTCCCCCAAACCTTCGTGAATGCTTAGAATTCACAGGGTTTCAGAGTTGCCGCGCGGCACTCATGCCGGAACAAGAACCGCATGACCATGACCGTAGCCGAGCCCGCTGGGTAATTAACCCTTATACACTAACCCCTAACAGCCTAAAACCTGCAACCCTAGACAAACGTTTAAGACACTCAAACACCTGCAACACCCTATGCAAAGACCACAAAACCGTGAAAAGCAAAAAACCCTAAAACCCCTAAAACCCTTACAGCCCCGAAAGCAACCAAAACCCCTGAACCCAAGCCTTAAACCCTAAACCCTAAATCCCCACCCCCCCCGCCCGCCAACCCCAAACAGAGGGGGGAGGCCTAACCCTGGGTTAGGACTGGGCAATACTGCACCATGTGTGTGTGTGTGTGTGCGTGTACGCATATATGGGTCGTGAAAATGAGTGTGTGTGTGTGTGTGTGTGTGTGTGAGAGAGAGAGTGTGTGTGTGTGACATGATGACTGCGCTGGTTGGTGTGCTGAAATCAGGCACATGTCGGACCCAGCCCAGCACTGACCCCGTGCGGGTTCCTGCCGTGCGACACAAAGGGAGCTTCTGAGTTTCCATACTCAGTTCCTTGTGACTTATTTTGTCGGAGTTCTTGCGACTTCTTTGGCCGTGTGGACCCGGCGAGGTACTTCCTCCTTTGCTTGCTCGTTTCCGGCGTGCCATGCGCAGCCAGTGTCATCCTATGGTCCGACATGGGCCCCACACTTACGCCTTTTCATTTCGGGCTTCCAAGTATCGAGCTTCCAAAGCTTCAGGCTATGGCCAGGACGTTTACGCCTACTTCTTTGGTGGCACCGTGTCTCGGCTAAAGTCTGGGGATGTCTGGGGGGGGGGGGGGCATAGTGCAGCAGATCTGGGGCTCAGGAGAAGGGGGCGATCTACGCTGGACTCGCCACTCTGCTGGTGCTGTGCCTGTGCGCCTCGAGCTCTGAATAGCTCTCTGCTTAGGTTCAGAGCTGTCCCCCCATCTTTTGCCCTTCAGGTACTTGCTGGACTTCTTCTGGCCACCTCACCTCGAAGGCGACGTAAAGCACATGGACTGTGCTGAATCGCCTGAATCCCCAGCTTCAGAAGCCCAGAGCTGTATAGTGGAGGCCAGTACTTCGTGCTTTGCGACAAGGACTGCAAAGCTTTCAAGCCATTCAAGCACAGTCTTTCACACCACCCTGGCACTGACAAAAGGACTTCTTTGCAGGAAGGGCCATCCTGGCTGTAGCGGGCCTACTGCCGGGAGCTGAGCGGCTGAATGCGAACACGGAGCTCTGTTAGAGTGACATCTCCCAGTGTCCGAGCGCCTCAACAGGCAAAACTCATCCAAAGAAGTTGAAGGATTCGGGGTGCGACGTATCACTCGCAAGAGAGTGGATCGAATGTCACCAAAGTTCAGCACCTTCCGTCTGTCTCAGTGTCAGCGAAGAATGTCTGGCCCGATCTCCCCCTCGTTCTCCCCCCCTCGCCTCCCGCCATCCCACCTCCTTGCCGCGACGCAACTTAACGCTGCTGAGGAGCTGAAAGAGAGCTGGCAGCCATCACAGGGCATGCAAGCATGGTGTTATAGTTGTTTCTTCTGAATCCCCACGCAGCCCTATGAAATCCGGCACCTGCCGTGCGTGGACTGGGTATACCTTGCGTGCATGCACCCTTCATGGCACTTGCCGTGTCCCTGGCCCCGGCGTGCTCGAGTATGCCCTGCTCTTATTACATTATACACTCAGTTTTCTTGGGGACCTCCCTTGCCAGCAGTGTGGCTTTCTATATCCCTCCTGGTCCGCCTTGACACCCTGGGGCGTGGAGCACCAAAACGCACTTGAAGGTCCAGGTGTTCCCGTACATCATCATACATCAGTACAAAGGGAGTGCTCTGTCATTTCGTGAGAGTTCGTGGGCACGGGGAGAGATTGCAGAGTGCCCGCCTCCGATGTGCGGCCACAGACTTACGGGCCCTTGGTGGTCACGCTCTGACGGGTTGACTTCGGCTCTTGAGTGCAGCGGAAATAGCCAGGGAGTGTGAGCCGGCGTGTGGTGGGGTCTCAGCACAGGTTGTTTGCAGCGGCGCTGAATCTGGCCGAGGCCGATCTGAGTGCCACATGCAGTAGCCAGTAGGCATGTTGCTCCGAGTGCCCTTGCATGATGATGGGTCGAAGGCCGATGGGCAGAATAATCATGGATGTAACAAGCCTCTGGCCTGAAGAGTGCATCTTGTGAATCTTGTGTTGTGTTCTCAGACCTACCCGTCGGTCCCAATCCAGTGCACTGCGCCGCCCTCACTTCAGGGGTGCGAACAGATTGAACTGTTTCGCAGCATATGCCGTGCGAGGTCTTGTTGGGCCCGCTTTTGACGACTGTGGTGCCACTGCCTTATAGCTTGTCATGTCAGTTCGTGTAATTTGTGTGCCAGATTCCGCTACCGGCAAGGCGTGCCCTGACGCGGCCCTTGCCAGTGGAGGCGGAGGAAGCTCGGGACCAAGAGTCGGAGATGGCAACATTGTTAGTATAAGTGTTCAAATCTCATGCAGGGTTCATCCCAAAACCCTGGTTTACAACGTATAGATATGAGGCGAGGACATGTCAGGCATTAGGTTATTTGAAAGCAGGCTACTGGAAGTGGAAGTCGCAGGTTTTACAGGTTCGATACGCCACAGACCACAACGGGACCCTTCAGGGCTGAATGTGGCAAGTCTCGTTTCTCCTGGAACACGTAATGACAGAACAGACCTCAAGTAGTTCACATATTTCAAGCGGCCGCTTGAGCACACGCCTGCCTAAGCAATGCTGGTGCGCTGCAGTTGCACCACGCTCTTCACTCTTCAGGAACAAGCGTGGAACAAGAAGATTTGGTACAACTGCCCGGATTTCTTCCAGCTGCTCCAGCCCCCGAAGGGTTCAACGCATTGTTTTCCCGTGTGCAGAGAAATTGCCAAAGCTTGAACTTTCTCAGAATCACTGAAATTATAGGAGGAGGGTGATCGTTAAGTGCGGGACGCCTTCAAAAGCCGTCCACTCCAGAATGCAGATTCAAAAGCTGTAATCGCCAGCTGGTGATATTGGCAGCAAATGATGAGTTGAATCATTAGAGAAGTACCTCAGTCCATCTGATCCCAGGTGGGGAACATGCAAACCACCCGTATGATGAAGATGCAGCCGGGGCCCTTCTTCACCACAAATCAAGGTTTCTTTCTCTGTTTTGCTTGAGCTTTGGTTCCGATTCGCTTCAGCTTTGCTTCGACTTCCGAGGCGCTATGTTGGCTCGGAGAGAGATGCTACGGCCTTCTACGCTGGCAGCATGACGGCCTCCTTTCTGCCGCTTGGCGTCTGCTGCCGTAGATCTCAAAAGACTCCTTTGAGCATGTTGTTCGATGTTGCTCGCTCTTCATGTATTAGTTGACCTTTCAGACAGGCTTGGGGTTCTGACGTTGGCCATGTGGCTGGTGCCCCGGCCTCAGATAGGTGAGAAGGAGCATCCGTTGAAGGGTTTTTAGACTTAACACACGAAAATCCTGGATTGCTTGTCCTCCAACGGAGCAGCGTTTTGTTTTTTTGTTTACGCTTCTTGAAAGTTTATCACGTGCGGTAATTCTTCCGGGAACCGGGGCGAGAAAGAGAACGGAGCGGTGGCCACGGAAGCAGGTGGGCGGACTTGCGGAAGAACGTCTCCGACACAAACAAGTACTGTATGGTTTGAGGACTTGTGATGGGCTTGGAAAGGCGGAGTCTCAGGTCGATCGTCTGCAAGCCAGGATTCGAGACCTCGCATCCGCGAAGCTCTGCGGAAGCTCTGCAGAAGCCTGCACGGCGATCACAAGGTCTCGGCCCTTCCCATTGAGTCCGTGCTCTTGAACACTCGACGCCGCAGCAGCTGCTGCGCTTGTAGCGATCCAAGTTTCAGCAGTGTTTTGTCGAGCGCGCTGTGGGCCACCCGACACGTGTTCGAGTTTATACCTTGCAGACCTGCCCGCGGAAGCAAGTTCTCAAAGCCACTCGAAATCAGCTCGCGGAAGCGTCCGCGGAAGCAAACGCAGGGGACGAGTCGAAACAGTACTTGCGGAAGGGCTTCGCGGAAAGGATTCGTGGTTTCGTAGAAAACCTTGCAAGAATTCAAACATATTAGAACCACAGCTGAACCGTTTGCGCAGCGGCACTTGCAGTATTTGGTATGTTTTCGCACTCTAATTAATGAACAAAAGGAATGGAAAAGAGACTTTTCGTGAAGAATTAGTATGCAATTCTGTAATGAATGTGATCTTTCCCAAAGTTGTCCAGTGCATCCCGTCGCATCACTCCCCCGTCCCTGCCGGATCCGCCCCCCGCCCAGGTGGGCACTCAGCGAGAACATCGACTTCAGCGACGTCACTTTCGGCGACACCCAGTCGGCCCCAGCCCCATCATATCAAGCCCGACATATAAAACATCGACACCCTGCGCGCTGGGGCGCTGGCTGCGTCTAGCATGGTGATGATGAGGAGCTCACGTACATCCGCTGGGTTTCGCCAGTTGCGGGGCGCCTCGTGGTCGGTAGCTGATTGGAGCAGCAGAAACTGACCGAGATATGAGGCAGTTGGCTTGGCGTACCTGATGTTTGGTTTGATCGTCCGCCGCAGAGCTTTTGTGAAAATTCAGGGATAAGAGTGCCGATCGTATAGTCACAGGGCGCGTTCTCTTGACTCTTTCATAGGTCTCCCTGCGTGTTGGCCTGGCCGGGAGCTACAACCACGGGGACATGCTGCTCCAGATGGTCACTGAGCATGAACAAGTCACGGTGCTGGCCTCAGCCCTGCGAGTGCCCTTCCTGTTCGCTGTTGGCTCATTTGAATCAATTCATTGAGAATTGTTTACATCTCCATGTTCCATACGACCTGAGATGAGCAACGGCCGCAAGCGGGATGCCCAGAGGCTGAAGGTATGCCGGAGGTTTCCGAAGGAATCCCTGTCCAAGGTCTGTGCGGCGCAAGACACTTGTTGGGCTGGTGGCGCAGCAGTTCGAAGACGAGGACTGCAAGCCAGAGCCCCAGAGCCCCAGAGCCCCAGAGCCCAGACCCCCGAATGCAAAAACCCTGAGCAGACTGTTCAGACGCGCGAGGCGAGACGCTCAGGTTAAACAAAAGAATGTGTGAGTGTGAGTGTGTGAGTGTGTGAGAGAGAGAGAGTGAGTGAGTGAGTGAGTGAGTGAGTGAGTGAGTGGTGAGTGAGTGAGTGGTGAGTGAGTGAGTGAGTGAGAGAGTGAGTGTGTGTGTGTGTGTGTCTGCCTGGCTGTCTGTCTGTGCACCTGTGACAATTTCAATCATACCACCAGATGATGTTGGGAAGGATGCAAAGTTCTAAATGGTCATTGTCTGCATAATATGTAAATTCATCACCAGATTATCCAGATGTTTCATTTCACCCCATACAAATCGTGTTTCTGATCCTTGTTGCTATGGTGATGGTACTGTATACCAGTGATGAGGATCTTGTGGTGTTAAATTGCAACAGTACATTGAAGTACCATCACTACATTCCACCAAATGCCACAACACGTTGCTGCAATTATTGCCACATGTACCTTTTGCTTTATTGCGGCAGCAGAGCTGGCCCAGCAAAGAGGGTGTCACGGCTGAGGTAGAGATCAACACCATGCGCCACCAGATGTTGAACAGCAATGCTTGTGACGCACAGAATCACAGAAGCGTTGGATTGATGCATCTTGAACATGGTTCCAACTGTTCGGTGGTTCGACTCGGCGTACATCCCTTTACTTGTTTGTTTTTTAGGGGGGGCAGCATATCTAATCCGCCATCTTTTAGTTCTAGCGTTAGTGGTTGGTACGTAGTCTCATCTTCTGTACGAAGCTCGACTATCAGGTTTTTCTGTGGTTGAAAGGTGGTCTGGGTGCCAGCCATCCCTTAGCCGAGTACTGACGTTGTCGTAACAAAGGCCGATGTCCGTTGGCCCGTCCAGGACAGACGGTGAGGCTTAACCCTCACCTTTCCGTTTCACTCGGCCGAGCGTTCGGGGTCTGTCGCTCGACGGAAGCGACCCCTCACTTAGTTTAGGAATTTTTGATCGGCACCTGAAGCAAGGTGATCATAAATGCTGCCTTGCGAATAGCCCTACTTACAACTACCCATGAACACCTTTCATGTAGTAACCCTAAACCCTAAACCCTAGAGCTCCCTAAGCTGGGAGCCACGTGCCGGGGGGAAGCCTCCCCTTGATGCACAGCAGCAGCAGAAGAAGAAGCAGAAGAAGAAAAAGAAGAAGAAGAAGAGCCAGAGATACATTTCGCTGTGTCGAACACTGTCGGCTTCGAGGCAGGCATGGTCATTGGAGCATTGGGTCATCAAGGTGCTGCTTCGAGGAGTCGTACAATTTGAGCTTTGACAGTTCATGACGTGAGTTTATGCATGAGTTTGTGGCGTCTCAAGCCTTGAAGACTCCTGACGTATTACGACATTACCATGAGACGTTTTTGTTCAAGCTAGTTCTTGTTGTTGCAAACATATCCTAGAAAGCCGGCATGTGAAACGATAAGTAAGATGTAAGTTACACTTGGGGGGGGGAGGGGGGGGCGATCTACTGCACAGGCATCTTTGTCTCAGGAGCGTTCTGCTACATAGACCTATGTTTTCCTATTGGCAGGTTGTACTACGTACGTAGAACTAGGTACTCGTATTTGTTTGTTTGGCAGATCTGTCTCTGTATCTGCTTGTTCCTTATTTTCCAAAACTGTATCCGCAAGCATATTCTCACATGTGTGCTGAAAGGATTGCATCTGATCGACAGCACTACCACAACGGATAGAAAATTGCCCGTGGGCTGTCGCGGACGCCCGGGGCTTTGGCCCCAAGCCCCAAGAAAGCAAGAAAGAAAGAACGAAAGAAAGAAAGAGTTGTTCCTCATGACGATTCTGTACCCCAACCCGACATGAAGGCCAATGAGCCGAAACTGTGAGAGCCTCCCTATGACACCGCGGGCGGGGCTCATCACGAGCTGGACTGTGGATTCTTGCGTGCCCTTCGGGGCAGCCTCCTCTTGGGGGGGCTATGCGTGTAGAGAGAGAGAGAGAGAGAAAGAGAGCGTGCAGGAGAGAGAGAGAGAGAGAGAGAGATTGAAAACAGCTTGTAACCCCACGGGGCGAAACCTGCCCTAAGACACTCGGACCGAGCAGTGGCTGGTGTCTCCCTTCGGGGGAGCATCTTCGCTGGGTAGAAGAAGAAGAAGCAGAAGAAGAAGAAGAAGAGGAGAGTGAGAGCGAGAGAGAAGAGAGAGCGAGAGAGAGCCAAGTACAGCAAATGCAGCAATCGCAGCATGTCGCTTGGAAGCAAGTGAGCGCGTTTCATCGTATGCCCTTGTGTGAAAAGAAGTACGCGAATTCTGATTGCTGTGCCTTGAACTCAGACTTTGTGACAAACCTTCGAGGCTGGCCTTTGACAAACTGAGCCGCGGCCTCGTTGGGTTAAAGGTGGTTCAAGGCTGCCAGGCTCTCACAGCTCGTTGCGGATGCTGCCGGCAGCTTGTGCAGGCAATTCACAGAAGGACAAGTTTGCAGAAAAACAAATGCGGCTGGGCTGAAAAGCAGCGTTCCTTCGAAGCCAAGCGGGATCCTCCAGCTCGCGTGCGCAGGCGGAACTTGGACCTCGTTTCCCGCATGATCAAAGTTTGCGGCTGTGTGTTTGTGTTGATGCTGCGGCCCTACTTGTCTCAGTGGCGACATCGTATGCATCTTCCATTCGCGATTCGATTCAACGCCCAAGGGCAACCGTTTTGTTGGCTGGGTGTGGTACGATGTGCTGTGATGCTTCTTGCTGCTGCCTTCTGCCGCGGGACTGCGCTGTGTTGTTGTGGATGTGGCTATTGGAAAGTCTCGTTGCGGCATGCTAGAAGCTGCTGGAATGTGCAAGTTCTTGCGATCACACTTTCGTGTGCAAGGTAAGACGGTTTGCTCCTTTTTTGTTAGGATGCGGGACGAGGGGGGAGGGGGGCATGGTAGGCGGGCCTGAGGGTCAACCGTACGATACGTTGGTGGGATGGCTGGAGAGGGGAGGGCCAGCACAAGGCGCAAAACCACAGGCCGTAGCGAGTCGATCCACCCTCATCAGGACTGCCTGTGTCAGCGCTGCTTGAGTCTGATTTGCTAAGCCCTATTATGCTCAAAGCCAGTTCCCAGTTGCCTGGTCACTTTTGGGATGTTTTTGAGGTTCGGCACCACGTGGATGGCCTCCCAGCTGGTTTCTTCCAGCAGCCACCTATCGGACTTGGTCGGAACCTGTGAAAACGATCTAGGCATGCTCAAGGAACTTTGCGGTAGAACAGAACTTTCGTTCTTTCACTCTTTCTCTCTCTCTCACATTGTGTGTTGAGGTGTTGGGGTTCCTGGGCGTTTTCAGCATCAGCTTCTGCCTCTTCGTGGCCGTCGCCTTCCAGCGCCTGAAGACAGCCCTTGGCCCAGTGCCAGAGGGCAACTCTGTGCACTGAATTTTGCTAGATTTTGCTTTGATGGCGATGTCGGTTTGCGTTGTGGCCCTACGATACTATGTGCACACTTACTGTAGGCTGAGGGCTGGGCCACGATTCCGTACTTCGGCAGGTCCAGTCATACCCACCCCCAACCACAGGTGTCCACTTCCCTTCATTGTGCCCATTTTATGCCTTGAGCTAAGTGCTGTGATACCCTATGTCCTTTTCCTTCTCTCCCCTCCTGCTTTCAGCAGCACAGTTGGCAAGTGGCAAGAACACAACGCGCAAAGCCGTACAAGACCTCTGTACCTTACAGTAAACCCTGCTGCCCCCTTCCGAAGCAAAAGTGGCAAAGACAAGGCTAAAGAGCAAATCCACCGGCAACCAACCTGAAGAGATGAACAATTCTACAACCGCCTTCGAAATAAAGAGGCCAGGCTACAAAGCTGAGTGGAGTGTACTGCCCTCGCCAAGTTCGGGATGTGCCCCCCCTTACATGTCCCTGTGCAAGCACTTCATGGCATATCATCAGGCTAGGGGCGCAAGGATCCCCCGATTCCTCAGCCATGGTCATCCTGTATAGCAGCAGCGAATGGCTGGAAGTTCTGTTCCGATATGTCGGGACAGTTTGGCCGCACATCTGGGGGAAGTGGCTTTGTTCTTCCCTGTACGCGATAGCCGCGTATCTCTTTGCCCTGGAAACAGGGCTGGAGTTTGGCTCCGAGAACCATTCCATGCTGCTGCCTCTCTCTGTGACCTTCCTCCTCATCTTCCGTGCAAACGAGGCTTATGCGAGGTACTGGCTAGGGCGTTCCACTCTGTCGAACTACATCTCTGAAGTCCGGGAGGTGTTGTTGCTGTCGATCATTTATGTTCGCGGCGGCCTTGAGTCGTCCATCCACCTTTTTCACCGAGGGCCCGGGATGACGCTGTCCTCATGCGTAAAGCCGGACCACTACGACGAGAAAGCCAGGAACTACCGCGTCGACGTTGCGCGCCTTAGCGTAGCCCTGGCAGTCGCTTTCAAGCTGCACACAAGCATTGCACTCGACGGATATTGCTTTGGCAGTATCGACAAGGAGACCAAGTGGTATCTTGACTGGGACCGCCTCCGTTTGTTGCAACTTCTCACAGAGGAGGAGTTCGAGGTTGTGAACCGTTGTGTTGGCCTTGCAGAGGAGGAGTCCGTTGCCGAGACCCGCCGCCGGCTTGCGAGCCAGTTCCACAACGCGCAAAGCTTAGAAGGACCTCCCAGCACCTGGGATGAGGAGTTCCCTGTGAAGTTCGATAGATATGTTCGGGTGCCGGTTGCCATCGTCTGGTTCTTGAGGGAGGTGCTCTTCAGGAACATGAACGACCCCTTCAATACCCAGCCCTGGGGTATCAAGGATCGATTCGTCGGAGCCTTGGTGACTTTGTTGGGTGGCATCTTGGAGTCCTTCGAGGTCGCCCACATGGTGTGTACCACACCGATTCCTTTGCCCTACGCGCATTTGTGCAAGACGCTGCTCTGCTTCTATTTTCTATCGGCCCCCTTCTTCGTGGACCCGAGTCGGGGATGGTTTGCCAACACCCTGGTGCCCTCCATCATCTCCTTCGCCCTGCTGGGCGTCGACTCCATCGCCACGGAGCTCGAGCGCCTTGGAGCTGTCGAGAGCCAGAGCTTGCTTCTTTAGTCAATCGATACGTCTGCTGTGTGCTCTGAGAGATCCACAGGTATTTACCTGCTGTCTCTGACTGTAGGGCGTCTATTTGGGGTCTTTCGCCTTATCTCAGCAGCTCCCTCTCAAGCTTTCTCTCTCTCTCTCCCTCTCTCAGGAACCCTTTCGGGGACGACGTGAATGATTTGGATCAGCTTGAGCAGGTGCACATCCTGGAGCGCGAGGCCATGGAGCTCCTGAGGCAGTCAGGGGACATCCGGGGCTGCAGCGTCTTTGGGTGGCAGGAGGTCCCGGACTTTGTGAGCCGCAGGTGCTGCCGCAGTCTGAAGACGCAGCTGGTGGTGAAGGACTTGGCTTTGCTCCAGGTGATGCCTTTAGTGGCCGAGGAGGATGTCGTGCCTGCCTGGCTGCTGGACCGCAAGGAGGAATCTCGCCAGAAGGCCGCAGCCTGGTCCCTTGTACTCTAAAAGTTCCGCGGAAACTCCCCTCGAACTGTCCCAACGCGGATATCGGGGGAAAAAATCGTGCAGAACGAGAAAAGGTGCGGAAGGGAATGAGAACCTGTCACAATCTGGGCCAGCAAGGTCATGGCCGACTGGTGCAAGGCACGAGACATGATGGCAATTGTGCATCACTAGTGCATCTGTATACCATCGAATGACGGTGCCCCTTTGCCTCAGAACCTGCCGCTCTACCGGCTTTCCTTAAGCCTGTTCCAGAGCCGGGCTCTCAGCCTTTCAGGTTCGCCAACCCCGGGGTGCCCAGCCCGTCTGCAATTGGCAAATCCCATAATATGGCCGTTGCTCAGAAAGGCGACTGGGTCCGCGCACTGCTCGCCGCGCAGCCAGAGCACAGGAGAGAGAGGGCTTTCTCTCTCCCTTTCTCTCTCTCTCTCTCTCTCTCTCTTGCCCGAGAATCTCACACCAATGATTATAGGCTTTTTGCGGGAGAGTTTTCCATGGCTCCACAAGAGCTCTTAACCGAGGCCTTCGCCTTCAGCCCCTTGGTTCCCATCGTGTTCCTGCCTTAGAGTCTCTTCAAGTCTTAGGAGCCTTGAAAGAAATCAGTTAAGTTCCTTTATTCTACAATGTTAACTTGTGAAATCAATGCCCCACAACATGCAGCAGAACATCTCACGGCCCTACACAGCCTCTCCGATATTCAGCCATCGAGCCTCAGGTTGGTTCTCTCCTGCATGAACCAGAAGGTTCGCAAGTTTCGGGGCCTGCCAACGATCACCTACGAGGTGCATGCCGCGTGTGATTTTTGGGGCCACTGTTGCTGGCAGACCTGTGAGTCTGTAAGGCGGGTGAGAGCTCGCGGGGGCCCTGGCGGGCCAGTGTTGCTTGCTGCTTGCGGAATAAGCTAGCTCCTTCTTGCAAGAAGCGATCCGCGTTGAGGGTCGCCTTCTCACCGGACACCGACGCGGCCCGGGAAGAGGGGTGAAGAAGGGTGCTGGAAGGTGTCAGCATCAATACCTCAATACTTGCCAGGAGCAGCTTTGGCTCACACAACGCGTCTCCTACCAGGCCCCGGCTCTTTGTGACTCCCCTTGTGTCGCGCGCCAATTTTGCGCATCTGTGTATATCTGTGTATCGCTGCCTCTTGCTAATTCTTGGTGTATAGGTGGAAGCGATGAGAGAAGACTGGGAATGGATCTCCATCTTCATGAAGATGTATGTTTTCGGTGGGGACCCTGGGTTCAGAGATCGTCCCCAAGAGCTCAATTCCAACTCAGTGCACTTGCCGAAGCTTAGACAGTAGCATAAGAAGCTCTGGAATAAAAGGATGCTTGGGGATTCCACGCGAAAGGCCTCTTGATGCTGCTCTACGTGACCTTTCCCATCCTCTTGAACATCTTCCTCTCATGGCCCGGGGCCATGTACGGAAGATACGAAAACGCGGCTCAAAAATCACCCGAAAATGCAGTTGCAGGGTCTTCAGAATGTGTTTGTTTCTTCTGTTTCGGGTTGTTGAGAGGGTGAGGAAAGACGTCTTTGTCGTGAGCTCTCTGCAGGCTGAGCTCCTCGCTCCAGGGTTTCGACTTCGGTGTGGTCTGCCTCCTCATCGTCGTAGCAGGCGCTTAGGGCCAGTCCCTGCCAGATGTCGGACGAACTGTACGCAACAGTATTTGTGTGTATATATATATATATGTATATGTTCCAGGCATGTGCTGCTTCCTGCTGCCTCCGGCCCCAAGCTTGTATGCTGCTGAACATCCGTGAGTTTCCTGCACTCAATGGCACTTCGAGGTGCCGGGGGTGCCAGTCTACCTCTTTGCGGGCATCATCATCGCCGACAAGTGTCCGCAGGGCCTGCGCCTGATGCCACGATACTCCGCGCAGGAGCGACCGCAGGAGAGACCGCAGGAGATCAGAGACTGGATAGCCCGAAGAGCTGCAACAAATCAGAGAAACGTGAACCACAGAAGCGGGAGAAAGCCAGAGAGAGAGAGAGAGAGTGAGACCCCCCTCGACCCACAGGAGCCACGAGAGCCACAACAGGCACAGGCCCCCCCAAACCGCGAACTACACAACGGAGCGCACCCAGCGGACGTGCTTCACCTGGCCAAAAGGGGGCAGGAAAGCAACAAGAACCGGAGGCCAAACCAGCAGCACGGGGGCTTAGCCACTGCGCCTCCTGGCCAGTTGATTCCCTTCCTGGTGCAACAAGAAGCAATAATGGCAACCCACGCCCTGACAGCACTGGACGAATGGCTGGGAATGCAATGGGGGGAAGAGATCTACCTAGTAGTCGACTCCCAGCCACCTGCGCAACACGATGACCCAGCACATCACTCACCGGCTACCATTCCCTGGCAGCCTCCAGCGATAGACCGATAGACTGCGAAAAGGGACAAGGAGGCCGCAACACACAGACGGGACAGTCGTGCGAGAAGGGAGAAGAAGGGGCCGACTCGACGGAAGAGTTCACGTCGCCGGGGGACGAAGATCAAGAGGGGCAATGGAGCGAGCCACCTGGGCCATCCAGTGGTGAGACGCGCTCTCTCTCTCTCTCTCTCCACACGCTTAGCCCCCCTCTCTCTCTCTCTCTCTCCACACGCTTAGCCCCCCCCCCCCCCGAGGGGAGAGCTGCCCCGAAAGGCCAGTCCGAGGATTGTTTGAACACCACGAGCCATGGTCTTCACAGCCTGCTACGTCATCGACCCATCGGTCGAGGGGGTCGGGTGCCAACCATGCGAGACATAGCAAAGCTCGGGACCTTAGTGCTATCAACCGATGGGTTTTCCCCCCTGTGCCCCCATTTAAGGAAACTAATCACTGCTTGCGCCCTCATGTGTGCGACGACGTCTCGAGTCCACGTCTGGTAAAGGTTGCCGAGGACGTTGTCGGGGTTCCTCTTCGGGGGGCCTCCTCGCTGGGTAGAAGAAGAAGAAGAGCGAGCGAGCGAGAACGCGAGAGCAAGTGCGATAGCGAGAGAGCCCCCCCTCCCCCGTCGCTGTCCCGTTTTCACTGAGGCTTCGAGGCGGGGGCCGCCATCGCCATCGGCGTGGGCTTCGTGCTGAAGCTGATGGCCTGCGCCATGCAGCAGCCGGCACCTCGTGTCATCATGGGTCACCACGTCTTCACCACGTCTCCTCACAGCCCTGTGAAGTGGAGAGCTCGGTTCAGGAAGCTCATTGGAGAATGCCTCGGTGCAAATCTCACCATACGAACACAGGCAGACACGCACAAACTCTGGCACTTCTTATTCTATTAAGTGGCTGCCGTGGATGTGCCAAATGTGCAGGTCGGGATCAATACGCCCATGATTCGTGCCATCGAGGCCTGGAGATCACTGGAGATCCGCTGCAATGTGTGCAACTTGCAGATTGGAGAGCTGCATGTTCAATGTTGTTACACTTCCCTCCATTTGAGTATCCTATAGCCGCTAAAGCCGCTATAATGGCCTTTATGATTTAGATTTCTGGGAGAGTTGTCTTTTCTTTCTCCCTCACGCGTTCCGTGTGCCGCCAATCCAGGCAGTGCTCCGCAAGCCGGGCATGAGCATCGGCAAGGCGCACTGGCTTTAGAGAGGCATTCCAGGGTGTTTACCGGTGGGAGTTTAAAGATGTGTTCTAGATGTGTTTTGTAGGGCCAACCTTCCATCAACATCAACCTCAACCTCTGAATGCATAATCGGTGTATGCTCAGTGGCTCAGTGGCAGATTGGAACACTGGTCCGCGCACCCCCACGTTCTTGATCATGTTGGATTGGTCTCCGCCTGTTCCCTGAGAGAAGCATTGAGGTGTCGATCCTCTGCGGTGGCCCTGACTGGCCGCGGCCACAGAGACTTCGACGGGCCCGAAGGAGTTCCTCCGGTCTATAAGTCCCACAGTGCTCGCGCGTTGTAAACTTGTTGCCCTTGATCTTGCCGGCACATAACATAGTATCACAGAGTATCCGTAGAGGCAGAAGACGTGTAGTAGAGGCAGTATAGGGCAGCCATTTGCCCTAGTTGATTTTGCCTCCTTCTGGGGACTTCGATTGAGCTTTCCTCAGGCCGACCTCCGTGCTTGCGGGCATCCTGCGCCTCTCTCTCTTCGAGTGCGAGCTCGGCACCTTGTGGGCGGCCAAGAGTGGACAGCAAAAAGGACCAGAACCAACAAGCAATGTATGCGGTCTAGCGCCAAGTGGTATATAGTGGTATATTGCAGGTGCACATAGTACCTTGCGATAGAAAGACTAGACGAATCCGACAGTTCGGCGCTTGAAGCCTCAGGCCTATCATCTTCTTTGTGGCTGCTTGCTCCCTTTCGGGATCCTTCTATCTGAAGCAGAACGAGAGTGAGGCGTGGCATGGCATGGAAGGACAGTGCTGTTGTGAAGAACGGGCAAGAACAAAAACACAATTTGACCGCCCAGTTGTGGGACCGAGCGGCCACGTTCATGATGTCCGCCATAGGCTCAGTTCCTGTGCGGATCCGTGCACAGGCGTTGGCATGAAGTGCCAGCTAAGCCGTTGAGGCATAAGTCAGTTGAATAAGTTGAGCACACCTAAATCGGAGACGTTTGGCATTTGGAACACAGACGACTGAGGGGTCGTTGAAAACCTTCTGAGGCCTCGGTGTTCTTGTGCATGCTGCTGCAGGCACGGGTCCGAAAGTTGGGTTGGTGTGTCGCTGTCCTCAAAGGTGACGATCATGATGATGACGATGATGGTGGCGGTGATGGTGAAGATGGTGTAGATGATGTTGGTGTTGTCGAAGACGAAGATGATGATCATGTTCATGTTAATGTCAAGGTTGATGTTAATGTTTTTGGTTGTTGTTGTTGTTGTTGTTGCTGTTGCTGGTGCTGGTGCTGGTGCTGCTGTTCCCTTCGCCGCCGCCGGCGGCGGCGCCGCCGCCGCCGCCGCCGCCGCTGCTGCTGCTGCAGTTGTTGCGATTGTTGTTGTTGCTGTGCCGCAAGCAAGAGGTAGTATTCGGCCTCGTGAAAGGATAAGAATAGAATTTACAACAAGGTTGAAGCCCACAAAAAACCATAAACTGGCTTAGGGAAGCATAAGCTGTTGGCATGTTGTCAAGCGGCCACGAGCATTTCAGTCTGGAATGCAAAACTCAGGGTTTTGGCTTATGGGTTTAGATAAGGGGGTGGGGGCCCTTGTACGTGGTAATTATGTTGGTGTCTTCATGTATGTCTTCCTTCTGCTTCAACTTGTTCCATTCATTCCTAATGTTCTCTGCGTAGGTGTACCTTGCGCAGGGGCTCGCGAGCAAAACCAGTTGAGCACGTCGGTTGTTGCCAACACTTCCTTGAAACTAGTCTGCGTTGTCACACGCTGCCAGTATAAGGTTGGAGAGATGTCCACATACCCACATTTCGTACACACACACACACACATGCACACGCGCACAAGGGGCATCAAGCTAAATCAAAAACCAAGCAGCACGTGCGCGGTTCTTGCTGTGAGTTGTGCTATGAGACGTGTGCTCAGAGTGCGGTTGCTTTGCCAACTCTGCCTCGCCTGACTGATTTTTGAATTGTTTTTGCAGATCATGGGCGCCTGGGCCATCCAGACGCAGCTGGATCAAAATGAGTGGGAGGCCGATGTGCGGGACTTGCAATTGTGTTTTAATGTGTCTTACTCACAAACGAACAAGAACACACACTCTCTCTCCCCACACACACACACACACACACACACACACACACGCACACGCACACGCGCACGCGCACGCGCACGCGCACGCGCACACGCACACGCACACGCACACACTCTCTCTCTCTCTCTCTCTCTCTTCCACGTACACACACACACAATCACACACACACACACACACACAGAGACGCACGCACGCACGCACCCTACCCACCCACCCACTCACCCACCCACCCACCCACCCACCCACGCACGCACGCCTGCACGCACGCACGCATTCGCACGCACACTCACGCACGCATTCTCCCGCACGCACGCCCGCATGAAGGCAATGCATGGCATACGCACGCAAGCACGCACGCATGCACGCAAGCACGCACGCATGCACGCAAGCACGCACGCATGCACGCACGCACCCACACACACACATCCGTCGGCACTTCTTCTAGTTTCTCTAGGGTGCAATTGACTCTCCTTTTTTGGGTCACTGTGGTCAGTTGACGAAGCCCTTGGAGCAGAATGTTGAGCTCGACTGGCTCGACTTCCGATGGCGTGAGATGTCACGAGCAGCCGCAGTGAGGTGAGCTTCTGACAATTCCAATGATCCCAATCCCAATCGGCACTCCTATAAGAACTGGACTGACAGACACGTTTTGGAGGTGGTCCGACACTCCAGTCTGGCTGAGAGTGGTGACCCTTTTCGGCATCCTTCTTCAGGCACGAGCCTGAGCTTGACGAAGCCTTCGACCCGAAAGAGCGAAAGAGTGCCGAAAGAGTGCTGCAGTGCTGTGCAGTGCTGTGCTATGCCGTGCTATGCCGTGCAGTGCTGCGCAGTGCTGTGCAGATGCATGTCAGGTGCTGGTGGGGCAGGTCTTCTACTGGAGGCACGGATCTTAAGAATCTACGAGTCTTTATCCAAGCGAATCTCGACTGCCGGGGAGGTCCTCTCTGTGTGCGCCTCCCAGTTCTTCGCTGCCTCTCGCTGCTTTTGCAGCACGTTAGCATGGCCTGTCGGGTCTTTCTTACCAGATGCTTTTGCCAGGTTTCGGCGAGTTCGAAGTCACGGACGACATCAACTCCCTGCAATGGTGGGTCGACGGCGAGTCGGGGCTGATCCTTCTTCCAGGACAGCTGGGCCTTTCACACTGATTTGCACGGCGCATGCAGTCAAGCAGCATGATGTGCAGGACTTGTCTGCTGCTGCCTGTCGATAGGAGGCAGATGGGCCTCTATTGCCAATGTTGCCAATGTTGCCAATGTTGCCGGCTGCTGACTTTTTTTGCGCAAGGCTGGGCCTTCTACTTCATCCTCAGCTGCTGGCTGAAGAGACAGCAAGCCAAGCCTTTCGCAGACATGGCGAAGCGACTTGATGCCATCGAAAAGCGATGGAAGGAGCCGGGTGCAGCTGTGTTCTGAGGCAGCTGAGAGATGGGACGCACACGGGCAGATTGGCGTTTCTACCGGCATACCTTAGGTGCCAAAGGGGCTGTTTTTGTCATAACAATGCGCTCACTTTATTTTAAGGGGCTGCGCCCATGGGCGGGCAGCGCACGCAGAAGCCCGGGGCGAGCAGTTTCTAAGCATGTTGAGGCCCCTAAACTCCCTTCAAATCTCTAAGCGTTTGAGGCTCCTAGACTCCCTTAACGTTTCTAAGCACTTGAAAAGGCCCCTAAACTCCCTTTTTCCTAGTAGACACGTCGCTTATGCCCGCCCTTTGGGGGGCATCATGCTCCTGATGCGCCCGCGGGGTCCCGCCCCGGGAGCCGCTGATGCTCCTGATGCGCGCCTGGGGGTCCCGGGCTGGACCCGCTGATGCTCATGATGCGCGCCCTCTGGGGGCCTCCGTGGCGACGCAAAAAACCACGAAAAAAAACCGTTTACCGGCGGCACGCGGGGGTCGGCGGCACTGGCGTCCGGCCTAATTCTGCTTCGCAGAAGGCCAGAGGCCAGCAAGGCTATTCCCGGGACGACCCGGGCTAAAAGGTCCGCATTTGCTCGGTCCTTTGGGGACCTCGCGCTGCCCGATTTAATGGCTACCGCCAGTGCCGCCGACCCCAGACCCAAGACAGTCGCATTGGGGCGGAAGGCAGGGTGGAGCGCGGGCAGGCGGGGGGGGCGGGGGCGGGGGGGGTGGGGGTGGGTGGGGGTGGAAAGGGGGGCGGCGGGGGTGGGGGGTGTGGGGGGTGACGGTGTCGGATTAGGGAGTTGGGGGCGGAAGGCAGGGGTGGACTGGGGGGCATAGAGATGAAGAAGCGATGAGAGCGGTGAGAGCGGGGGGGCGGTCGGATGGTGCACGATTGGGAGGGGGTAATGGAGTGGGGATGGTGGGGAGGGAGTGGGAGGGGGGGGGGAGGCGGTTGGGGGGGCAGGGATTGGAATCCCTCAAACTCGAGATTTGTCAGGGGCGGAGAGTAGGGGGTGGGGGGGGGGGTCGGGGGGGGGGGCGGGGGGGGTGGGGGGGGGGGGGGGTGGGGGGGGGGGGGTGGGGGTGGGGGGGGGGGTGGGGGGGGTGGGGGTGGGGGGTGGGGGGGGGGGGGGGGGGGGGGGTGAGGCGGTGTGAGAGCGTCGAGGGCGGCAAAGCGGGCTGGGACTGGTTTCCTTAGGTCAGGGGAGTAGGGGGGGGGTGGGGGGGGTGGGGGGGGTGGGGGGGGGGGGGGGGGGGGGGGTGGGGGGGTGGGTGGGGGGGGGCGGGTGGGGGGGGGTGGGGTGGGGGGGGGGGGGGGGGTGGGGGGGGGTGGGGGGGGGGGGGGTGGGGGGTGGGGGGGGGGGGGTGGTGGGGCATGCACTGGACCCTTTAAACCACCTGAATGGATGGGGTGGGGGGGGTCAAAGGTCCAATTCAAGGCGTCATGGGTGAGGGCGATGGGTGGCGGGGTTTGGGCATACACTGAAGCCAAACAATGCAAAAACACTCCAATTCAAGGTGTCATGAGCAGCATGCTGTGAGAGCGGGTGAGGGCGGTGAGGGCGGTGGGGGGTCTTCACTGACGCCGCCCTGCTACCGCTGGGGTCGGCGGATATGAAGCCCCCTTCAAAAAAAACCCCCCGAGAATCTCCAAGCGCAGGACCAGCGCCGGGACCTCGCTGCGAAGCTCGCAGCTCTCGGCGCCTGCAGGGACAACTGGGAGGCTCAGAGCCAAGCCCGAACATCCCTTAATGGATACTCTTTGACAACCCCTACATGCGAAGGAAGTGGAGGAAGCCAACGAAGCGGCCCAAGAAATGCTGAGGAACGCACGGGCGGTGGCCACCGAGTAGGGTGCGCCTGCCAACGCATCCGTGTCACAGAGCTTAACTATATACTGCTACTCGTAGCAATTGTCGCGCTCCTTGCTGCAGGCGATGCCTACTCCCAAACAGTGCCCGCACACTCATCCTCCGTCGAAGACGGACTGGCAAGGGAGGTGCGGAAGCACGTAGAGGCCCTTCTCTCATTCACGGGCCCAGCACAAGAATAGCATGATTTCAGCTGCAGCATGCCCCATATTGTACCAGAGTTGGTGAACCGACTTGTTCCGCCGATGTTGCCATAAGGGCCTTTCTCAGAAAGCCGCCACGCAGTTGGATCCTGCAGCAGTCCCTTCGGTCGCGCGGAACAGCGCGTTGGCTAGAAGCACCGGAAAGGCATTGGCTGTGAAGGGGCGAAGGTCTTTGTGAGAGCCGGAGTTATCTGTTTCGTTTTACCCCTTGCACTCTGGCCTGCGCAACACAACCCTGCGGAGACTTGGGAGTTCGGGCGGGGGCTGGGATGTAACGGGGGGGTCGCCGCTGCTTTGGAGCTGCTGAAGTTTTCAGAGTGAGTGGCACGGCGAGTGAACCCCTTCATGCTCTCGCGTCTTCCGAGTTCACAGAGTCAGAGTTTATGACAAGTTCCTCACTCAGATATCAGGGCCATGTTCTAGTCAATGATGCACATACTTGCCACGCCGACATGGCGCTGACTCTTCCTGGGTCAGCCGGGTGCTTACGGGAGAGAGAGCGAGAGACAGCCAGAGATGGAGGGGGAAAGAAAAACTGGCACTGGGCAAAGGTGGAGAGGCATGTTCATCTGCAGTCGGTTTGTTCTGAGGGGAGTTTCACGACAGAACAGGACTTCGGGCGCGCTTGTGCGCGAAGGGTCCTCGGGGCCCCCCGGAAGGTTCGGCAAGGTTCTGAAGGATTGACGAAAGAACTTACAGCAAACGTGGAGGACAAACTTCAGGAATGAGGGTGGGGATGCAATCTGTGCTGCGAAACTCGCCCTCACAGAACGAAAGAACGAGTGCCAGGATGGGTTCGTCAGAGTTTTGTTAGGCAACACGAATTCGAACGAGGCCACGCCGACCACCCATCTATTGCTGGCCGCGCGGAGTTTGCAGCCTCGGCCCAAAGCAACAAAAGAAGAGATGCGAAGGGGACGTGCCCACCCAGTCCTCGCAGTCTTGAGTCCTTAGGCCCATGCGGCAGCGATGGCAGCGGCGGAGCGAGCCGGCTGCTTCCGAGGTTGAATACGAAGTTTGCATGAGTTCTGAATGCCCTCTTGGTGCATGTAGCAAAACCACGTCGGGCTGCTCAGACATGCTCAGACTGTCGGGCACAGGAGACAGGGACGAAGAGGCCGGCGACCGTGGCAGTCATCGGTGGAGAGCCCCAGTACCACTCCGTACCGTACGACTCGGTATGACTGGCTTCGGTTTTCTCCGTGTCACGAGGTGGGGGCGTGGCTGGCTTGGCATGTGCTCGGCGCCTAGGCAGGACGGAGTCTCAAGTTCATGAACGATCGAATCAGAAGCAAATAAATGACGAGATGATCGACATGCATATGTGAGAGACGAAAAAAGTTTGCTGCAAAAGAGGTGTTCTCACCATGTGACTTTGCATCTCTTGAAGAGGTGCTCTGGGCCTGAAGGCCACGGTCTTTGACACGGGCAAGCGGGGGCCGGTCGCCCGGAAACCGAACCACTTCAACCGTTTGCGATAAACATCTTAGTCTTCACAGCCATGTATGAGAATGTATGAGTATTCTCCTCTTTGTCGCCGTTCTTGTACAGCACAGAACGTTCAATTGCCCTTGACCGAATCTGCAGCAGTGCTTTCAATTGGAGGCCCGGCGGGCGGGCCTCCTCTCGCACCTGGTGCCGCCCTCTTTCTTTGTCTTTGCTGTTTTTTTCCGTGACCTGCACTCTGTGTGTAATTCAGGCGCGGGCAGCTTTGTGACCATGCCAGTCAGTTCGTGACGGCCACGGACAAGGACTTTGCAGAGCTGCTCGCCTCCTCAGGACGCCACGTGTACGCCACGTTCAACTCATATATATATATATATATGTGCCATGGACCTTTAGGTATAATGTGATTACTTGCTTTGGGTTTTACTTCAACAGTATTAACACTTATCAAATGAGTAGTTTGCGTTTCATATTATGCATATTGCTACTAGAAAAGTAGGTGACATTTTATGTCTTTTGGGTTCATGGTCTAGGGTCTAGGGTTGTGCATTCAACGGTTATAAAAGGATTGTACGAACAGTCCAGGGTGTATGACCCCTTCCCGTTGTCGAGGAGAAAAAGGGGTCGGAACAGGAGAAGATCAAGGAACCATAGAACTCTTTACATTCAGTCACTATTCACTTTACACCCTCTCCTCTCTTCCCTTTCTTGACTTTGGGTAGAAGAAAAGGAAAGTGGAAGGAATCATCAAAGAAAAAGTCAGTCTCACTACCTTCATCCACCGTCTCCTCTTTTCGCTCTCTCTCTGTCTCACTCTCTCTCTCTCTCGCGCTCTCTCTCTCTCCCTCTCTCTCTCTCTCTCTCTGTCTCTGTCTCTCTCTCTCTCTCTCTCTCTCTCTCTCTCTTGGCTCTTCTTACCGAGGAGAATAATGGCTACATATAAAGAACACATGTCAATCTCAACCCATTCATCCTCCCTCTTCTGTCTGCTCTCTCACTTCTAGCTTTTGTCTCTTGTTTTGCTTATGGAGGAGAGAATGCATAACGCTAGATGAGCGAAGCGCATGGACGGGAAGAGCGAGAAGCAGGTAGTTGTTTGTTGCATAGGGGAGGCCCACTCCCCGTAGAGCAGGAACGAGTTCCCCTGTTCCCTTCCTTTGCCTTCTTTAGTCCCTCCCCTGCGCTCCAACTGTTCTGTTCCGTCTTTTAAGGAGAAAGAAGGGGTAAAGAAGAAGGACGAAGACGGTTCCACTGTCCACTTATGCATGTTCATTTTATCTACAGGTGTTAGCAAGAGTGTTTAAGCAAGCTAGATAAAGTGAACAACAAGAACAAGGACGAGGAAACCACGAGCAGAATGTACAAGGAAAACACGAGGAATGAAAACCCATCGCAAAGAGAAGTGCCCACACTCAGTCTCACTGCACTCATCCTCTAATCCTCTCTTCTTTCTCTTCTGTGGTTCTCTTCTTATCCTACTTCTTCTCTCTGCTCTCTCCCTTCTAGCTTGTGTCTCTTCTTGATTTTCTTGCGCGAGAGAGAATGCATAACACTAGATGAGCGAAGCACATGGACGGGAAGATGAGAGAGAAGCAAGTAGTTAGTTGTTTGTTGCATCAGGAGGCCCACTCTCCCCCTAGGGCAGGGATGAGTTCCCCTGTTCCCTTCCTCTTGCCTTCTTTAATCTCTCCCCTGCGTTCCAACTCGTCCGTTCCTTCGTTTACGGAGAAAGAAGGGTGTATATACAAGGACGACGACGGCTCCCCTGTCCAGCATGTTTTTTTGATCTTCCCATTCAGCGAGAAAGGAACAGACAACAGGGGAAAACACAAGGAACTAACAAGAGTGTTTAAGCAAGCTAGATAACAACAAGAAAAAGAAAGAGGAAGCCGCGAGCAGAATGTACAAGAAAAACACGAGGAAGGAATAAGTGATGCTCTTCTTGCAGAATGAAGATTTGAGAACACAAGCCAATCTCAAAAGAAAGAGGAAGCCACGAGCAGAATGTACAAGAAACACACAAGGAAGGGATAAAGATAAGCGCCCTTACCCAGTCTCACTGCATTCATCCTCCATGTGGTTCTTTTGTTACAGAATGAAGATTTAACAGCACAAACCAATGTCACCACATTCATCCTCCCTCTTCTCTCTGCTCTCCATGGAGGAGAGAATGCATAACACTAGATGAGCGAAGCACATGGACGGGAAAAAGGAGAAGCAAGTACTTGTTTGTTGCGTAAGGGAGGCCCATTCTCCCCCTAGGACAGGGATGAGTTCCCCTGTTCCCTTCCTTTTGCCTTCTTTAATCTTTCCCCTGCGTTCCAACTTTTCCGTTCCTTCGGTTGAGGAGAAAGAAGGGGGTATATACAAGGACGAAGACGGTTCCCCTGTGCCCCTGTCCAGCATGTTCTTTTGATCTTCCCATTCAGCGAGAAAGGAACAGACAACAAGAGGAAAGCAACAAACCTTTAACTAACGTACGGTTCTTTCAGGAGAAAAGGAGTCGGATAACAGGAGAAGAACAAGGAAGAGGTAAACATGAAAACACGTCACTCTTCTATTTACACACTCTCCTCATCTCTCCTCTCTTCCCTTTCTTGCCTGTTGGAGAAGAAATGAGGAAGAAAATAAACCAAAAAATAAGGGGGAGGCGCCCTGATTCATTCTCACTGCCTTCATCCATCCTCTCCTCTGCTCTCTTATCTTGCTCTCTTATCTCTCTTCTCTGGCTCTGTTCTTGCCGGAAACAAAGATGAATGTCCAAGAACCCAAGATCATCTCGTTACCTTCGTCCTCGCTCACATCTCTTCTCGCTTTTTCTCTGCTCTTTGCTTTTCTTATGGAGGAGAGAATTGCAAACAGTCTCGCGAAGTCAGATTTGGGGCTGCGCGTGTGCACGTGGGGGGGCAGTAAAGTTGCAAAAAGTGGCCCCTCGCAGGGCTGAGTTCCCCTGTTCCCTCCAGTTTGTCTGCAATCCACCCCCCCTGAGTTCCAACAGTTCTGTTCAGATAGGACAAAACGGCTCCCCTGTTCATGTGTGCGTGTTCTTTCAACAGACTCATTCAGCGAGAAGGAACAGACAACAAGAGGAAAACACCAAGGAATGAACAAAAGTGTTTTTTCTTCTTTCTTATCAAGGAGAAGGACAAAGAACATTTCAATTGTCGTAACTCTCCTCTCATCCCTTTCTGGTCTTTGGGAGGAAGAAAGAAAGAAGGAATAAACAACAAATTCTGAGAGGCACCACTATTCAATCTCACTACCTTCATCCACCCTCGCCTCTCTTCTTTCTCTTCTTTGAATGTTTGTGTAAGGACACAAATCCATCTCACTACAATTTCCTCCCGCTTCTCTGCGCTCTCTCTCTCTCTCTCTCTCTCTCTCTTCTCTGCCCTTCTCTTCTCTTCTCTTCTCTTCCCTTCTCCTTCTCTTCTCTTCCCTTCTCCTTCTCCTTCTCCTTCTCCTTCTCCTTCTCCTTCTCCTTCTCCTTCCCCTTCCCCTTCTCCTTCTCCTTCTCCTTCTCCTTCTCCTTCTCCTTCTCTTCTCTTCTTCTTGTTCTTCCTGGGGACGGCCTTGGGCAGGGGGGGGCTGGAATTTAAGTCACCCTTAAGTTTTTGGAAAACTGAGCTCCCGAAATGACAAATCGCAAGCAGTGTCCCCTTTAAGCGTTTGGAAAACTGAGCTCCCAAAACGATAAATCGCAAGCAGTGTCCCTCTTAAGTTTTTGGAAAACTGGGCTCCCAAAATGACAAATCGCAAGCATTGTTACCCCTGAAGTTTTGGAAAACAGGGCTTCCAAAATGACAAATCGCAAGCAGAGTCCCCTTTAAGCGTTTGGAAAACTGAGCTCCCAAGATGAGAAGTCACAAGCTTTGTCCCCCTGAAGTTTTGGAAAACAGAGCTTCCAAAATGACAAATCGCAAGCAGTGTCCCCCTCTAAGTTTTTGGAAAGCCGAGCTCCCAAAATGACAAATCGCAAGCGTGCCGCCCTTAAGTTTCTGGAAAACTGAGCTCCCAAAATGACAAATCGCAAGCAGTGTGCCCCCTTAATTTTTTGGAAAACCGAACTTTCAAAATGACAAATCGCAAGTAAGTGTTCGGAAAACTGAGCTCCCAAAAGGACAAATCGCAAGCAGTGTCCCCCTTCAGTTTTTGGAAAACGGAGCTCCCAAAATGACAAATCGCAAGCTGTGTCCCCCCTCTTTTTTTTGGAAAACTGAGCGCCCAAAATGACAGATCGCCAGCAGTGCCCCCCTGATTTTTTTGGAAAATGGAGCTCCCAAAATGATAAATCGCCAGCAGTGTCCCCTTTAAGTTTTTGGACAACTGAGCTCCTAAAATGATGAATCGCAAGCAGTGTCCACCCTAAAGTTTTTGGAAACCTGAGGTCCCAAAATGACAATTCGCAAGCAGTGTACCCCTGCTTTTGGAAAACGGAGCTCCCAAAATGTCAAATCGCCAGCAGTGTCCCCCGCAAGTTTTTGAAAAACGGAGCTCCCAAAATGACAAATCGCAAGCAGTGTCCCCCTTAAGTTTTTGGAACACTGAGCTCCCACATTCTACATATTCAAGGTTAGATAGTTTAGATAGTTTAGGTGGTTTCGGGCCTTTCTACCCTGTCCCCCTGGCCGCCTGGCGCCCCTCCCCCCCCCCGGTGGCGTAAATAGGGTTTATTTGGAAGCTAGGGCTCGGGTTTTGCCCGTGGCAAAGAGAAGATGGTACTCGTCTTCGTCTTTCCTCTCTTTCTTGTCTTTCTTCTCTCTTGTTCGTTTGCCTTTGAAATAAAAAACCAAAGGAAGAACAATGAAAATGAAAGGAACTCGCTTTCTTTTCCGTTTGGGAACAATGGAAAGAACCGAGGAGATAGGGCAAGGGGAGGGATACGCTGAAGCATGGACAGGGGCCACGTCACTTTCCCCAACCATTGAAAAAGCATAAGAAAAGAAAAGGGCCTCCATTTCCCTGTGTTTTTGTCTTTTCTTGTGTTTTTTTGTCGGTGAAGAGAAGGGAGAAGGGAGAAGGGAGAAGGAGGAGGATAAATAGACAGGATTGATTCTTAACAGGAAGAGCAAAGACAAGAATAGAAGAGAGATTAATAAAGGAGAAGGAAAGACAAAACAAGGCACAGAGAAGATGGAACTTATCGATCCTCTCTCCCTTATCTCTCCCTTCCCTCTTCCTTGTCGAAATAAGGAGAACAAAAAGGAAGAAGTATGAACAAAGGAGAAGGGTAAGGAAAGGAACAGAAGAGATAGGCCGAGAAGTGGGATATGATGAAGTACGGCAAGGTCCACGTGCAAGGAGTCACCAGCTTTATCATTCAAGTTCCTTTCCTGCTTTTAATCAGTTAAAAGGTAATAGATGGAGAGAAGGGAAAAAGAAGTGAGAGAGGAGAGATCACAAGGATGCCTTTTTTCTGGAAGCGTACAGCAAGCGCCTGCTTCCATCGCGCATAGAGTGAGATAGAGAGACTGAGAGACTGAAAGACTGAGAATGAGTGAGTGAGAGATAGAGGTAGGGACAGGGAAAGAGCGAAAGCTAAAGAAAGAGCGAAAGAAAGATAGATAGCGACAGGGATAGAGACAGAGAGAGACATTGTTGTTTTTTGTTTCGGGGGCGTCCTTTTTTCTCGCTTGAAGATGCAGAAAAACGATCCAAAGGGACACCCGTTCCATCGCCCATGGCCAAGAGAAGATGGTACTTGTCTTCATCTTTCCTCTCTTGTCTTTGTTCTCTCTTGTTCGTTTCCCTGTAAAATAAAAAAGCCAAAGAAAGAACCATGAAAATGAAAGGAACTCGCTTCTTTTTCCGTTTGGGAACAACGATAATAACCGAAGAGATACGGCGAGAGGAGGGATATGCTGAAGCATGGAGGAGGGCCACGGGCAAGCAGCCAACCCCGCTCCCCAACCATTGAAAAAGGATAAGAATGGAAAAAGGGCCTCCGTCCCCCTCTTACTTTAATTTCTATTGTGTTTTTGTCGTTGAAGAGGAGGGAGAGAGAAGGAGGAAGAGCAAAGACAAGAATAGAAGAGAGATTAATAAAGGAGAAGGAAAGACAAAACAAGGCACAGAGAAGATGGAACTTATCGATCCTCTCTCCCTTATCTCTCCCTTCCCTCTTCCTTGTCGAAATAAGGAAAACAAAAAGGAAGAAGTATGAACAAAGGAGAAGGGTAAGGAAAGGAACAGAAGAGATAGGCCGAGAAGTGGGATATGATGAAGTACGGCAAGGTCCACGTGCAAGGAGTCACCAGCTTTATCATTCAAGTTCCTTTCCTGCTTTTAATCAGTTAAAAGGTAATAGATGGAGAGAAGGGAAAAAGAAGTGAGAGAGGAGAGATCACAAGGATGCCTTTTTTCTGGAAGCGTACTGCAAGGAATAGAAGAAACAGGAAGCAAGGAGAGGGACGGACTAAACAAGGCGCAAAGAAGGTGGCATTCCTCTAGACCCATCATCTCTCCCCTGTCCCTTTGAATGAGAAGGTGCGTCCTTTTTTCTCGCTTGAAGATGCAAAAAACGATCCAAAGGGACACCCGTTCCTTACCCATGGCAAAGAGAAGATGGTACTTGTCTTCATCTTTCCTCTCTTGTCTTTGTTCTCTCTTGTTCGTTTCCCTTCAAAATAAAAAGCCAAAGCTAGAACAATGAAAATGAAAGGAACTCGCTTTCTGTTTCCGTTTGGGAACAATGAAAAGAACCGAAGAGATAGGGCGAGAGGAGGGATATGCTGAAGCATGGAGGAGGGCCACGGGCAAGCAGCCAACCCAGCCACTTTCCCCAACCATTGAAAAAGTATGAGAATGGAAAAGGGCCTCCATTCCCCTCTTGTTTTCTTTTCTTGTGTTTTTTCCGTTAAACAAAAAGGAGGAGGAGAGATAGGCAGGATTGCATTTTTAACAGGAAGAGCAAAGACAAAACAAGGCACGGAGAACATGGGACTCATCTTTATCGATCCTCTCTCCCTTATCTCTCCCTTCCCTTTTTCTTTTCGAAATAATGACAACAAAAAGGATGAATTGTGAAAACAGGAGCAGGGTAAGGTTGGTACTGTTGAACCGCCTTGTTTTAGAGGAAACAGGGCGGTTCAACAGTACCAAACTTTCAGAGACATTCTCTAAGAACATTTGGTACTGGTGAACCGCCTTGTTTTAAAGGAAAAAGGGCATAATTTAATTCGTAGTAATCTCCAGATTTACCCCTAATTGAATTGGTTTAAACAATTTAACTAATTGAATTTATTTAAAGAATTTACTCCCGCAGAACTAAATTATTTAAATTGTTTTTCACGCATTCGGATTAAATGAATTTAGATAATGTAATTCTGTGGAATTAAATTATTTAAATACATTAAATTGTATTAAGTAGAGGTAAATCTAGAGACCTGCAAATGCCACACAAAACGGAAGAGGGTAGGAACAACTTTGCGGGTCGAAATTTGCGGGATCCCCTTGGCGCCCTGCGAACGTCCTGCAAATACCACACCACACAAAACGGAAGCGGGTAGGTGCAACCTTTACAGGTCGAAATTTGCCGGGATCCCTTAAGCGCCCTGCCAAAGTCCTGCAAATACCACACAAAACGGAAGAGGGTAGGAACAACTTTGCGGGTTGATATTTTCCGGGACCCCTTGGCGCCCTGTCAAAGTCCTGCAAATACCACGCAATACGGAAGAGGGTAGGAACAACTTTGCGGGTTGAAATTTGCCGGGATCCCCTTGGCGCCCTGCCAAAGTCCTGCAAATACCACACAAAACGGAAGAGGGTAGGAACAACTTTGCGGGTTGAGATTTGCCGGGAGCCCCTTGGCGCCCTGCCAAAGTCCTGCAAATACCACACAAAACGGAAGAGGGTAGGAACAACCTTTACAGGTCGAAATTTGCCGGGATCCCTTTGGCGCCCTGCCAAAGTCCTGCAAATACCACACAAAACGGAAGATGGTAGGAACAACTTTGCGGGTTTAAATTTTGCGGGATCCCCTTGGCGCCCTGCGAAAGTCCTGCAAATACCACACAATACGGAAGAGGGTAGGAACAACTTTGCAGGTTGAGATTTGCCGGGAGCCCCTTGGCGCCCTGCCAAAGTCCTGCAAATACCACACAAAACGGAAGAGGGTAGGAACAACTTTGCATGTCGAAATTTGCCGGGATCCCCTTGCGCCCTGCCAAAGTCCTGCAAATAACACACAAAACGGAAGAGGGTAGGAACAACTTTGCAGGTCGAAATTTGCCGGGATCCCCTTGGCGCCCTGCCAAAGTCCTGCAAATACCACACAAAACGGAAGAGGGTAGGAACAACTTTGCGGGTTGAGATTTGCCGGGATCCCCTTGGCGCCCTGCGAAAGTCCTGCAAATAGTACACAAAAAGGAAGAGGGTAGGAACAACCTTTACAGGTCGAAATTTGCCGGGATCCCCTTGGCGCCCTGCCAAAGTCCTGCAAATACCACACAAGAAGGAAGAGGGCAGGAACAACCTTCACAGGTCGAAATTTGCCGGGATCCCCTTGGCGCCCTGCGAAAGTCCTGCAAATACCACACAAAACGGAAGAGGGTAGGAACAACTTTGCGGGTCGAAATTTGCCGGGATCCCCTTGGCGCTACCACGCAAAACGGAAGAGGGTAGGAACAACCTTTACAGGTCGAAATTTGCCGGGATCCCTTTGGCGCCCTGCCAAAGTCCTGCAAATACCACACAAAACTGAAGAGGGTAGGAACAATTTTGCGGGTTGAAATTTGCCAGGATCCCCTTGGCTTCCTGTCAAAGTCCTGCAAATACCACACAAAACGGAAGAGGGTAGGAAAAACTTTGCGGGTCGAAATTTGCGGGATCCCCTTGGCGCCCTGTCAAAGTCCTGCAAATACCACGCAAAACGGAAGAGGGTAGGAACAACCTTTACGGGTCGAAATTTGCCGGGATCGCCTTGGCGCCCTGCCAAAGTCCTGCAAATACCACACAAAACGGAAGAGGGTAAGAACAACTTTGCATGTCGAAATTTGCCGGGGTTCCCTTGGCGCCCTGCCAAAGTCCTGCGAACACCACACAAAACGGAAGAGTGTAGGAACAACTTTGCGGGTCGAAACTCGCCGGGAGCCCCTTGGCGCCCTGCCAAAGTCCTGCAAATACTACACAAAAAGGAAGAGGGTAGGAACAACCTTTACAGGTCGAAATTTGCCGGGATCCCCTTGGCGCCCTGCCAAAGTCCTGCAAATACCACACAAGAAGGAAGAGGGCAGGAACAACCTTTACAGGTCGAAATTTGCCGGGATCCCCTTGGCGCCCTGCGAAAGTCCTGCAAATACCACACAAAACGGAAGAGGGTAGGAACAACTTTGCGGGTCGAAATTTGCCGGGATCCCCTTGGCGCTACCACGCAAAACGGAAGAGGGTAGGAACAACCTTTACAGGTCGAAATTTGCCGGGATCCCTTTGGCGCCCTGCCAAAGTCCTGCAAATACCACACAAAACTGAAGAGGGTAGGAACAATTTTGCGGGTTGAAATTTGCCAGGATCCCCTTGGCTTCCTGTCAAAGTCCTGCAAATACCACACAACACGGAAGAGGGTAGGACCAACTTTGCGGGTCGAAATTAGCCGGGGTCCCCTTGGCGCCCTGCCAAAGTCTTGCAAATGCCACACAAAACGGAAGAGGGTAGGGACAACATTTACAGGTCGAAATTTGCCGGGGTCCCCTTGGCGCCCTTCCAAAGTCCTGCAAATACCACACAAAACGGAAGAGGGTAGGAACAACTTTGCGGGTCGAAATTTGCCGGGATCCCCTTGGCGCCCTGCAAAAAGTCCTGTAACTACCACACAAAACGGAAGAGGGTAAGAACAACTTTGCATGTCGAAATTTGCCGGGTTCCCTTGGCGCCCTGCCAAAGTCCTGCAAATACCACACAAAAAGGAAGAGGGTAGGGACAACATTTACAGGTCGAAATTTGCCGGGGTTCCCTTGGCGCCCTGCCAAAGTCCTGCGAATACCACACAAAACGGAAGAGGGTAGGAACAACTTTGCGGGTCGAAATTTGCCGGGAGCCCCTTGGCGCCCTGCCAAAGTCCTGCAAATACTACACAATACGGAAGAGGGTAGGAACAACCTTTACAGGTCGAAATTTGCCGGGATCCCCTTGGCGCCCTGCCAAAGTCCTGCAAATACCACACAAGAAGGAAGAGGGCAGGAACAACCTTTACAGGTCGAAATTTGCCGGGATCCCCTTGGCGCCCTGCGAAAGTCCTGCAAATACCACACAAAACGGAAGAGGGTAGGAACAACTTTGCGGGTCGAAATTTGCCGGGATCCCCTTGGCGCTACCACGCAAAACGGAAGAGGGTAGGAACAACCTTTACAGGTCGAAATTTGCCGGGATCCCTTTGGCGCCCTGCCAAAGTCCTGCAAATACCACACAAAACTGAAGAGGGTAGGAACAATTTTGCGGGTTGAAATTTGCCAGGATCCCCTTGGCTTCCTGTCAAAGTCCTGCAAATACCACACAAAACGGAAGAGGGTAGGAACAACTTTGCGGGTTGAGATTTGCCGGGATCCCCTTGGCGCCCTGCGAAAGTCCTGCAAATGCCACACAAAACGGAAGAGGGTAGGAACAACTTTGCATGTCGAAATTTGCCGGGATCCCCTTGGCGCCCTGCCAAAGTCCTGCAAATACCACACAAAACGGAAGAGGGTAGGAACAACTTTGCCGGGTTGAGATTTGCCGGGAGCCCCTTGGCGCCCTGCCAAAGTCCTGCAAATACCACACAAACGGAAGAGGGTAGGAACAACCTTTACAGGTCGAAATTTGCCGGGATCCCTTTGGCGCCCTGCCAAAGTCCTGCAAATACCACACAAAACGGAAGATGGTAGGAACAACTTTGCGGGTTTAAATTTTGCGGGATCCCCTTGGCGCCCTGCGAAAGTCCTGCAAATACCACACAAAACGGAAGAGGGTAGGAACAACTTTGCAGGTTGAGATTTGCCGGGAGCCCCTTGGCGCCCTGCCAAAGACTTGCAAATACCACACAAAACGGAAGAGGGTAGGAACAACTTTGCATGTCGACATTTGCCGGGATCCCCTTGGCGCCCTGCCAAAGTCCTGCAAATAACACACAAAACGGAAGAGGGTAGGAACAACTTTGCAGGTCGAAATTTGCCGGGATCCCCTTGGCGCCCTGCCAAAGTCCTGCAAATACCACAAAACGGAAGAGGGTAGGAACAACTTTGCGGGTTGAGATTTGCCGGGATCCCCTTGGCGCACTGCGAAAGTCCTGCAAATGCCACACAAAACGACAGAGGGTAGGAACAACTTTGCATGTCGAAATTTGCCGGGATCCCCTTGGCGCCATGCCAAAGTCTTGCAAATGCCACACAAAACGGAAGAGGGTAGGAACAACTTTGCGGGTCGAAATTTGCCGGGATCCCCTTGGTGCCCTGCGAAAGTCCGGCAAATACCACACAAAACGGAAGAGGGTAGGAACAACTTGGCATGTCGAAATTTGCCGGGATCCCCTTGGCGCCCTGCCAAAGACTTGCAAATACCACACAAAACGGAAGAGGGTAGGAACAACGTTGCAGGTCGAAATTTGCCGGGATCCCCTTGGCGCCCTGCCAAAGTCCTGCAAATACCACACAAAACGGAAGAGGGTAGGAACAACTTTGCGGGTTGAGATTTGCCGGGATCCCCTTGGCGCCCTGCGAAAGTCCTGCAAATACCACACAAAACGACAGAGGGTAGGAACAACTTTGCATGTCGAAATTTGCCGGGATCCCCTTGGCGCCATGCCAAAGTCTTGCAAATGCCACACAAAACGGAAGAGGGTAGGAACAACTTTGCGGGTCGAAATTAGCCGGGATCCTCTTGGCACCCTGCGAAAGTCCTGCAAATACCACACAAAACAGAAGAGGGTAGGAACAACTTTGCATGTCGAAATTTGCCAGGATCCCCTTGGCGCCCTGCCAAAGTCCTGCAAATGCCACACAAAACGGAAGAGGGTAGGGACAACATTTACAGGTCGAAATTTGCCGGGGTCCCCTTGGCGCCCTTCCAAAGTCCTGCAAATACCACACAAAACGACAGAGGGTAGGAACAACTTTGCGGGTCGAAATTTGCCGGGATCCCCTTGGCGCCCTGCGAAAGTCCTGCAAATACCACACAAAACAGAAGAGGGTAGGAACAACTTTGCATGTCGAAATTTGCCAGGATCCCCTTGGCGCCCTGCCAAAGTCCTGCAAATGCCACACAAAACGGAAGAGGGTAGGGACAACATTTACAGGTCGAAATTTGCCGGGGTCCCCTTGGCGCCCTTCCAAAGTCCTGCAAATGCCACACAAAACGGAAGAGGGTAGGAACAACTTTGCGGGTCGAAATTTGCCGGGATCCCCTTGGCGCCCTGCAAAAAGTCCTGTAACTACCACACAAAACGGAAGAGGGTAAGAACAACTTTGCATGTCGAAATTTGCCGGGGTTCCCTTGGCGCCCTGCCAAAGTCTTGCAAATGCCACACAAAACAGAAGAGGGTAGGGGCAACATTTACAGGTCGAAATTTGCCGGGGTCCCCTTGGCGCCCTTCCAAAGTCCTGCAAATACCACACAAAACGGAAGAGGGTAGGAACAACTTTGCGGGTCGGAATTTGCCGGGATCCCCTTGGCGCCCTGCAAAAAGTCCTGTAACTACCACACAAAACGGAAGAGGGTAAGAACAACTTTGCATGTCGAAATTTGCCGGGTTCCCTTGGCGCCCTGCCAAAGTCCTGCAAATACCACACAAAAAGGAAGAGGGTAGGGACAACATTCACAGGTCGAAATTTGCCGGGGTCCCCTTGGCGCCCTTCCAAAGTCCTGCAAATACCACACAAAACGGAAGAGGGTAGGAACAACTTTGCGGGTCGAAATTTGCCGGGATCCCCTTGGCGCCCTGCACAGGGAGGACTGCTCAGCTAGGGGTTAGATAGTTTAGATAGTTTAGATAGTTCAGGGGCTTCCTGAACTATCCAAACTATCTAAACTATCTAACCTCTGGCTGGGGACGACCCAGAGGGAATTGAAACTTTCTAAACTATCTAAACTATCTAAACTATCTAAACTATCTAAACTATCTAAACTATCTAACCTCTGTTTCTCCCAAAATCGAGGTTAGATAGTTTAGATAGTTTAGGGGCTCGTCTAAACTATCTAAACTATCTAAACTATCTAAACTATCTAAACTATCTAACCTCTGTTCCTCCCAAAATCGAGGTTAGATAGTTTAGATAGTTTAGATAGTTTAGAAAGTTTCAAACCTCCTGGGGGCCTCCCCGGAAAGAGGTTAGATAGTTTAGATAGTTTAGATAGTTCAGGGGCTTCCCGAACTATCTAAACTATCTAAACTATCTAAACTATCTAACCTCTGGCTGGGGCCGACCCAGAGGGAATTAAAACTTTCTAAACTTTCTAAACTATCTAAACTATCTAAACTATCTAACCTCCTTTTTTCCCAAAATCGAGGTTAGATAGTTTAGATAGTTTAGGGGCTCGTCTAAACTATCTAAACTATCTAAACTATCTAAACTATCTAACCTCCTTTTCTCCCAAAATCGTTAGATAGTTTAGATAGTTTAGATAGTTTAGAAAGTTTCAAACCTCCTGGGGGCCTCCCCGGAAAGAGGTTAGATAGTTTAGATAGTTTAGATAGTTCAGGGGCTTCCTGAACTATCTAAACTATCTAAACTATCTAACCTCTTTCCGGGGAGGCCCCCAGGAGGTTTGAAACTTTCTAAACTATCTAAACTATCTAAACTATCTAACCTCTGTTTTCCCAAAATCGAGGTTAGATAGTTTAGATAGTTTAGGGGCTCGTCTAAACTATCTAAACTATCTAAACTATCTAAACTATCTAACCTCCTTTTTTCCCAAAATCGAGGTTAGATAGTTTAGATAGTTTAGATAGTTTAGAAAGTTTCAAACCTCCTGGGGGCCTCCCCGGAAAGTTAGATAGTTTAGATAGTTTAGATAGTTCAGGGGCTTCCTGAACTATCTAAACTATCTAAACTATCTAACCTCTTTCCGGGGAGGCCCCCAGGAGGTTTGAAACTTTCTAAACTATCTAAACTATCTAAACTATCTAACCTCATTTTTTCCCAAAATCGAGGTTAGATAGTTTAGATAGTTTAGGGGCTCGTCTAAACTATCTAAACTATCTAAACTATCTAAACTATCTAAACTATCTAACCTCCTTTTTTCCCAAAATCGAGGTTAGATAGTTTAGATAGTTTAGATAGTTTAGATAGTTTAGAAAGTTTCAAACCTCCTGGGGGCCTCCCCGGAAAGAGGTTAGATAGTTTAGATAGTTTAGATAGTTCAGGGGCTTCCCGAACTATCCAAACTATCTAAACTATCTAACCTTTGTTTTTCCCAAAATCGAGGTTAGATAGTTTAGATAGTTTAGGGGCTCGTCTAAACTATCTCAACTATCTAAACTATTTAAACTATCTAAACTATTTAACCTCTTTCCTCAAGAAAGGAAAGTAATCACATAGTACCTAAAGGTCCCTCTTACATATATATATATATAGCAACTCAGTCACTTCTGTGGATCTGCTTGTGACGTATGTGACGTATATGTGACGTATATGTGACGTGTGAGGCGCAGTACGGCCTTTCGGAAGCGACGGGCGTTTTGGAACTCTCAGAAAATCCAACTTTGAGCCCGTGGGAGATGATGGCGTGGAGCGCTGGGTGGGCCTCGAGGGTATGGGGGGGATCGTGCGGATGCTTGCGGAGGGCCTGGACATCCAACAGGACCATGTTGGCCCCAATGTTGCCCCAATGTTGCCCGGCTGTTGCCATGTTCTGCTGCGTGCTTCTCAGCTTTGTATCCTCTGTCGCGAACATGTGCTCTTCAGGATGTTTGGGTGCCGCCCTCGAATGGTCTCCAGTGCTCACGCACCGATGGAAGCTGGGGCATCACAGCGCCCACATCTGCAATGTCTATCGCACTGCTTTTGTAGCTTCTGCAGGGCTGCCCAGCATTCACAGACATTTCTTCAGGGACATGTTCACCTTTTGCGAGCAGTTAGGCTCACCATGGTTCACGTCTGCCCAGCGTCTGCCTGAAGAGGTGCCCGGGGAGCGTGGCCGCGATGTGAAATGGTTCGATGCTGCGATCATCGCCCACAATGGCAAGTGTGCCGAGCGACTCACCTCCTCGACCCCGGCCCAAGAGGCCATGAGCACGAAATTGGACGCTCCTGCAGTGCCTCTACATGTTTGTAGGTGGATGCTAAATACAGGTTGCCATGCAACAGCCTAAAGATCCCGTCTTGACACGTTCTTCTCTCAGATGTTTGGACGGCTACAGGTCCACGCGCTCCTACGTACTAACTTTGCCTGCTCCCTGCCGCGCACACTGAGCCGCAGCAGTGTTGGGAAGTAGCCTTCTGAATTGTCCTCTTTCCAAAAGTTAAACATGAACTACGGAGACAGCAGAGACTGCAGCAACTGTAGACCCCTTGCCACCACTCCATTGATACCTCCTTTGGCACTGTCCTTTTCTGGGTTTACACTGATTTGGTACACTCTTTTTAGGGTCTCATCGTGTGACTTCTCGGGAGTCCTCCTGAGGCCACCCTCGGCCCGGTAGCGGCCGGTTCACGCTCAACCAGATCTATTCCCTGCTCTTCGAGGCGCTGGTAAATATTTCAGCATAATCGAGGGATGCTGTGTTTCATATTAATATACGCACTTATATACATATATATATATATATATTTCTATGATATGAGTTTTTCCAAAAAATGTACAGCCATGAAGGGGCTGCCAGGCTTGGTGAATCGGTGGATGTATGGATCTATGCGGTCAACCAAAGTGGGCCGAAGCTTTGAGCTTTGTTTTACTCAGCAGCAGAAGGTTCGAAAAACAGAAGAGCTGACAAAACCGCAGTAACCAGATGTCGCACATGTTTTTTTTTGGCAGAAGTTTTGCCAAACAAAACATGTCGTTTTAGTTTTTGTTCTCAAATCTTTTTTCCTCTCAGGTGCCCAGCGGGCTCATGCCCAGCCACTTCGAAGCGGCCGGGGGAGTGCTATCGTGTGCTCCTCCTACTAAGTGCAGTCCCCTTCTTTGAGAGAGAGAGAGAGAGAGCGCCTTCTCTCCTCATCCTCTTCTCATCTCTCTTTTGTTGATATAGCTCTCTGTGCTTTTTTATGCGCCTTCAATATTTCTTCTTACACGAAGAGAATTTTCACGATTTTTGTGCTGAGAGCTCTGCAGGCTTTCGTGGAGGACGAGCCCATCCTGCGACCTGGCACAAGAGAACTCGCGAGGGCAATATAGGGCAGCCAGCAAGTCCCGGTGAGGAGTTAGACGGGGCGCGGGTGGTTGCTCATTTGTTCCAGCAACACGACTTGCTTGTGACATCAGTACACTTTGCTGCAGTTTCCGGGTGAACAGCACATGCAGACTCGGACTTACAGGGTTGAAATGGTTCAGAGAGGCGATGGCTGTCGTCGAACACGGCGAAGCTGCGCCAGGGAGGTAGCGGTGAGGCGGTGGAGTTCCTCGTTGACCAACAAGTGGACGCTTTTGACACCATGACTTTGACAGAGCACAGTGAGCACGTCATGCACATCCTCTGCAGGTCTGGACAGCCCTGAGCTCGGCACCTTTCGGGAAGCAGCACAAAGCGCCCCAGGATACTCGGATTCGACGGTTTTCGTTGTCGTCTTTCTTCGCCTGCAGTTGCTTGCAATCACAAATAAATCCAGACAAAGCAATCATGGGGTCTCACAGATGCCCATCTGCCCAACGGTGCCCTTTTGGAATTACCGCCCCCAATACACAGCTTTGAAGAATCCTCCTGAACAGGCCCCGAATCAGATTCACTCATTAATTAGCGAGATGAAAAGGGGTCGACCACTGGTCCACTGGTCCCTGGCCGTCGGGCCTGCCAGGCTGGGGGATAAGCGGGGTGTAGGGTTCTTGTATCGCAAACGCCTTCAGGTTTGGGGCCTGGGGCGTCGGCAGATGTGCCATGTAGGGGCCGCAAGCTGACAACAACCTACGTGCCAGGCAAATAGAAGCGCACAGGAGACAGGAGTTCACGGAGTTCACGGAGTTCACCAACACCTTTTCGGATGCCAATTCATGGGGTGGGCCGCCCTACCCGACCCCCTGAATGACCCCCGCAGAACTACAGACACCCCATGACACCCCCGCAGAACCCGACGAGCCCCGCATAGCCACGCAGAACCTATAGGGAAGACTACAATTGCCTTGTGGAAAAGTTCGCAGAACCGCCCGCTGCCTCGCAGAAGCGCGGCTGCCCCGCAAAGGATATTCAGAGGGCGCATAGACAGCCCACCCCATAAATTGGCGCCCCACCTTTGCAACGGATCCCCAACTCCTCGCTTGCCCCCCTTGCTGCGCTGGGAGAGGAGTTCCTGGAAGGGACGCCCAAAGAGGCCGAGGCCAGCGTTGCCAGCACATTGCGAGGTATTGCGAATGGTTTCCGGCTGGCAAACAAAGCGATGTCACAGCGATGTCTGCCGTTGTTTCCCCAGCACAGGTCGTTGATCTGATGCTGGGCGCCGTGGAGCGTGCGGTGGGGCTAGCAAACGGGACCCTCGGCATCTCGCAATGGGGAGTTGCACTTGGGCGCGAGTGTTTTCCTTTTCGTTTGTCTTGCGTGTTGACTTTTGTTGCTCCGTTCTACTGAAGTTCTACTTGTCACGTGGGAGCAACTGGGGAGCAGCTTACAGGAGTCTGCGCGAGAACGTCCGTGCCACGAAGCTGCTCGGAGGGCACTCTGCGTTTTGTGAGAGCGGCTTAAGTGAGGGCTGCTGTTTTGGAGTGGGTGCCAAAGGCTGCAGCTGTGGGGCGCCGCGCTTCCTATCACGCGCCCCTCGGACAGGAACGGAGCCACACGACGCCACGCCATGGCAGAGCATGTGAGCTCAGTTCATTCTCCTTACGTTCTTCCCTTTTGCGCCCTTGAGGCTGGGCGAGCCGGGATGAGGTGGACTTCGCCTGGTCGGCGAGCCACCGCATTGGCATCGCAGGTGCCACGTTGTTCGATGATTGTGCACGACCCCCCCCGGGTATTTTGATGATGCAGAGAACCTCCAGTGTATAGCCTGCATAGCATGTCTGCAGATCGAGTTCCTCAAAAGCTGCAAGTAATGTCAGGAATGAAATGTTCGCAAGCAACTGTTTTTTTATCAACTGCCCTCGACCCTGGAGGTGACTGGCTCAGTGCAGTGCCATCCAGGGCTTCCACCATCGAGGCTGCGTGGCTGTCAGGCGTCCACATCGCCGACCACATCGCCGCTTGGATACTTGAGCATTCGAGCAAGATGCAGAGATGCAGATGTTGACTGAAACATACTGAACGACCTCTTCTGCCCTTGAATGGCTGTGAGCCACATTTCCCTCGTTTGCTTTTGCTTTTGCGTTGGCTTGCGCGTTGGCTTTTGCGATGTTTGCCCCGGGCAATTCTCAGCTTTGAGGCGACTTCGAGCGGAGAGGACGCAGGCCTCCAGCTTGGCCGGTGCCCCCAGGATCGTCTTTCCTCTCTTCAGCTGAGCTCTCACGCACTTTAGCCAAACAACATACTCAGATACTGAATGAACAGGTCTGTTCAATGGCAAACGCTTTGTTCGTTAGAGACTTAGAGAGATCCGAGGCCAGGACGGGGGTGTCTTCGTACCCGTCGATGCAGATTTCGGCACAGCAGCCGGCGAGGCTGTGGCTCGACGTCCAAAAGAGACAAGCTCCCCAAAGGACCCTGGAAGAACTCCTGATAAAGTGCTCAAAGTTGCTCAAGAATCTTGAGCGGCAACGGCACCGTCAGTATTGTGAGGGAAATAAAGGCTGTTTGAGTGCTTCATGAACCTGCCAGTGACAACATTGCCGAGGTGGCAACGTTAGGCGAAAATCTGAGGTTTGGGTGACCGAGCCGTCGGAAGAGCCGAAGGGCACTTTCAAAGGCAAAGGTCGCAGCGGCAAGGCGCAAGGGAGCTGCGTGAAGACTTGGACAGGTGTAACTACATGCAATTACGTGCATGAAGGTGCGCACATGAAAGGTCATGAATTCGAAGCTTGTGAGAACGTGTGCAGAGTACATGTCTTTGATTGTCAGTGCGGCTGCCAGGGTTGGAAAGGCAAGGGCGGACGCGGTCGGGGACGGCCAGCCGCGCAGGCTAGCTGAAGGCCGCGCCTTTTCCGAGAGGCGGCCAGGCCCGAAAAAAAGCTCGAGAACCGTCGTGCTTTCCGTGCTTGTCGCATCTTTTACAAGCTGTTTTCTCGGGAGCTGAGTCACATCTGGGCATGTGAGTTTCGCGATGGTACAGCCTCGCAGCCATTATGTGGACCACCGGCACTTAAAGTGGAGAGCAGGAAGGTGCAGTCTTCTCTGCTCTCTGCGAGCCATGCAATTTGGTTGCGGCGCTGGCTATGCTGCGCCGGCTCAGTATGCCAATGGCTACGCTGGGTGGACTCCTCAAGTGCCACTTGGCGAACTCTGCCGCTCCTCTGCGGATCCGCTGATTCTGTACAGCTGAAGCGCTTCATCAGATTGAGTCTATAGACCTTGTATTGTGCTACATATATGTGTAAACATATGGTGCTTCGCTTCAATAGCTCCGCAGTTGAACTTTGCAAGCCCTTCGCTAGGCTGCCCTCCGGTGGACAGCCTGGCTGCATGGCCTACGCTGGAGGCCAGGCCGGAGGCTACACTGGAGGCTACACTGGTGGCTACACTGGCGGCTACACTGGAGGCCACACAGGCTACGGCGACGGCGACTCGCAGCAAGGGACCATTGCTCCCAACGGAAACAGTGGAAAGAAAGGAAGGGGAAAGGGCGATGGCAAGAAAGGCAAGAACGGCAAAGGAGGCCTGGATCAGTTTGTTTTTCCTCCGCTTGCTGCATTTGGGAATGGGCTGCTTGGCTAGGCGGTGACAGAGATCGGGCACAGGCATGGTCTGGGCAAGGCAACGTTGAGGCGAGGATCATTTGAAAGCAGAAGCAAACAAAGCACGTTTTTAAAGCGAGAGCACTCTCGAGTTGAGCTCCCCCCCCCACCAGAGCTCCGGCACAGGAGGCACTTTCTGGCTTTGACGCCATGTCGGCTGCAGCGAGCAGCTATGTCAAGAAGGCTCCCAAACAGGTGGGGGCACTTTCTGGTGGGGCCTCTTTATTGATGCTCTTTGATCCCACTATCCAAGCACCTTGCGGCCAAAGGTGAAGGCACCGGCGGAGATGAACGCGCCCTCGTACGAGGAGCGAAACCCATACCGTCTCAAGAACAACATCCGTGCCTGGCACACCGATGGCTCTACCACCTCGGTGCCCGACCCTTACGGCACCTATCCGGAGGCGGAAGACATCCCGGGCAGGAGTCTTGAATAAGCCCAGGTCCTTCGTGAGGTCGTAAATGCAGCGCATGGAAGAAACAAGATATACATATATGAGTTGTAAGTGTGTACATACACATATGTATATATTCATGTAATTAATTTATTTTTTTGTATGTAACAACCGCCTCAGTAATTTTGGACCTAGGCTTTTGTTTCAGTGGCTGTTGCAAGAAGCGATGATTCGCAGCTTTCAAATGAGTAGAGCGGACCTCGAGAAATACGGCTGGCGACTTGAAGCTTAGTATGACATTAGCACATCTACTTGGCAGCAGATTGCAACAGGGTCAGGTTCGAAATTGTGGACTGCGTGCGGGAGTCAATCGTGCATACCTGGAACGCAGTGTCAGAATTCCGCGAAGAACATGGCTTCCAGAAATGGCCGCACTGTGTTCGCTGTGCCCTGACACTGGCACTGTTCGCTGCGCTGCCTTTGATCAGGCGCAGCTCCCACGGCCTCTCCTGGAGAGCTTCCGGCGTGCTGGCTTCCAAGCCCCCACAGCCATCCAGGCAACGCAGACTGTGACCGGGGTATTCCTCTGTTGTGCATCATGTGTGCATCATGGTCACAATGAGGAATGCCTGTACGACTGTGCGATCTATTCTTAAGTGTTGCACGCCGTCTTGACAACAGAAGGTTTAACAGTAGAATGACACCGTTTTTTGGTTGCTTCCTTTCTTGGAACTTCATTGGCACCTTAACACAGACTCTTGCAGGCACAGGTCTGGCCCATCCTGGACAACGGCTGGGATGTCATCGGCATCGCCAAGCCCCGCAGCTGAGAGAGCCTGAGTAGATTAGAGCTGTATGCCTATGGGGAGGGAAATGTATATATATATATACACGCATACATACATACATACATACATACATACATACATACATACATACATACATACATACATACACATGCAACGTGTGTGTGTGTGTGTGTGTATTTTGTCATACTCTGTCATATGATAAATTTCAGTATAAATAAATAAATACATATATATATATATATATATTCAAACCATTGTATATCTTGTCTATCTTGTATATAAAGTAGAATTGGGCGAGTAGCATCGAGTCGTCGAAACTCCAAGGCCGAAAGAGTCCGGAATTCCCCAAACCTAAAGCTTCTGGAGGACCGGCTCGGGCAAGACTCTGGGCTTCTTGGTCCCCGCTTACCGGTGGATGACCGCCAGCTACACCGCCGGCATCCGCACCTTGATTTTGGCACCCACGCGGGAGCTGGCCACGCAGATCCACGACGAGGCGAGCACAGATGCCATGTAAAGTTGAAGGTTATGTGGAACAAACAGCTGATAATTGTAGAGCACTGTATGGTGCAGTGACAACAGCAGTTCTCAGGAAGTGCAGGTCTTGGACGTGTCTTGCAAGGTGTTTCGAAATGCGTCGGCTTCAGAACAACTTTAAAAAGCATTTGAGAGGCCAGCAAGTTTGCCGGTGCCTCGGGCTTCTCCAGTGCCTGCGTCTACGGCGGCCAGCCCAAGCGCGAGCAATTGCCGGCCGTCCGGGCGGGCGCCCCGATCCTGGTGGCCACACCTGGGCGCCTCAACGACTTCCTGGAGTACAAGGCAGGGGAATCTGATGGATGTAACGCCAATAGATCAAGCAAGTACTCGTACAGTAACAAGATGACAAGTCACGTCATATCATTGAAGCCTCTTTTTGCATTGCAGGCCGCTTTCCATGATAGAGTTTAGCAGAGCAGCTCAGCCTGCAGCGCCGGAACTTCAGCCCAGCCGGTCCCCTTCCAAAAGCGAGAGGACATCAATCTTTCCGCCGTGGGCTACCTCGTGTTCGACGAAGCCCGAGTCTCAAAAGACACCGACTTCGAGTCCCCTAAGTTTAAATCGGTTTCGAACAAAAGCATACATGGAAAGATAGTTACTTCCGCATTGCATAGGCTGTCAGGCACATCACGAAATCGCAAGGTCGCTCAAAGCTTTGTGTCGAGGGCCGTTGTTTATACACGAGGACTTGGACGTATGTCCGCAGTAGTGTTTGAGGGTTGTGAGCAGTCGAAGCCCAGAGTATTGGCGAGAATCTGACAATGTGGACTCGTCTTAAATCCATTTCTTTGTGTGGGCTACCGGCTATTGCTCCATGAACTGGCCCCACCCAGCACTGTTTTGTGATATTTCCACCAAGAATTGAACCCGTGATCACAGACGCAATCATGGGGAGAGATTGAGCGACCATAAATACCATCAAGCTTGCAAAGCTGGAGCTCCCACCCCCGAGGCAGACCGGATGCTGGATATGGGGTTCGAGCCGCAGGCGTTAATAAGATTGTAAGATGGTCAACATGTCATGTGGCGTGTCTGCTGTACCATAGTGGTCCATATCTTATGGCATAGCCTCGGTGCTCTCGATTTGCTCGCATGGGTCTCCCCGAACCAGAGAACATCTCCCAATCCCACGCAGATCCGCGACATCATGAAGAAGGTGGGGGCTCTGAACGGCCCTTTTTTGCGGTTCTTGCACATTGTTTCTCCGGAATCTTCATGGCATGAGCACATCGTGGCCCAGCAGGTGCCCAGAAAGAGGCAGACGCTGATGTTCAGTGCCACCTGGCCTGAGGAGGCCGGCAATATCCTGCAGCACTCCACAGCGTGTGAACAGCGTGTGAACGGAGAAGGGAGGGGGTACGGCTTGAGAGAAAGGCAGCGGTATGCAGCGGTGTTTCTGTCAGGTGCAAAATTTGGCGTGGCCTCCTCAGGCTGCATGTGGCGAGAGGAGAGCATGGAGAGCTCTCTCGAGGGCGACAGCTTCTGAGGCATGACTTCCTGAGTTCTCCCATCCATGTGCAAGCTGGCAATACCTCCTCCCTGTCCGCCAACGAAGACATCAGCCAGCAAGTCTGGATGCTTAACTCCTCAGACGACAAGGACGCAGCGCTCGCAACCTGGCTCTTGCTCAGTTTTTGGCAGATGTTGTCCGACACGCTCATGCCCCACTCCATACATAGAACCCCGAGATGCAGGAAAAAAGAGCTGCTCATAACAAGCCTCTCAGGTCGAGGCCCTGCAGCTTTACGGGGGACCCCGACAGCGAGTCCTTGTCTTCGTGGCCATGAAGAAGCAGTGTGACGCCGGGGGCTCAAGAAAGGCATGATTGGTCTTCTATAGGGCCTTAGGGCCTAGGGATGGCGCTTGCAGCATCCTGTGCACTCGGCCACTTGGGGGAACGATGGGGAACGTCTTTCTCAGATGGTGATGCGGATGCTCCGCAAGTGCCAGATCTCGGCCAACACCATGCACAGCGACAAGGCGCTGCAACGTGTGCGTCGTCGTTAATGCAGAAGATGATTCTTAAGTACTCGGTAGGACGTCGTAGGAGGCAGGTCGCAACAGCTTTGGGTCATCAATGGGCGCTTAGGACCAGCAGCAGCGAGAGGAGGCTCTGCATCAATTCAAAACCGGCGAGACCTCCGTGCTGATCGCCACCGACGCCATGGCCTTAGGGCGGAGTCCTGGGATGATTCAGAGAGACACAGAGACACAGAGAGAGAGAGAGAGAGGTCACATTGGGACAGGGACATGTTTTGTGACTTTGTTGGTTAGGCACTCCTTGCTCTCCGAACACAGGCTGTCTCACGCGGAAGAACACAATACGTGCTCGAAGTGTCGAAGTGTGCATCCTGACAGCACACCACCTCTGGGGTGGGATGTATAGGTTGTAGGGGGAAGGGTACAGGGTACAGGGGGGAAGAAGATGCAGGATGTAAACACATTTCTCCGCCTCGTAGTGTCACGCAGACTGGGCGCGCCTAGCGCGGTGGGGGGGGGGGGGGGGGTCACTCCCCTCAAGAAGAAGAAGAAGAAGAAGGAGAAGAAGAAGAAGAAGAGGAGGTCACATTGGGGGCGCGCCGAGAGCGCGGGGGCTAGAGAGAGGGAGAGAGAGAGAGAGAGCAACAATCCAAAGAACACTAGAGAGAGAGGCTTAATTAAAGCGTGGAGCGTCATGACCAAGAAGAGAAGCTCTGTGACTTAGTTCAGCCAGCGGTCTTGATACAGCACATGGGGCATGTCATTCCCTCCCTGAAACCCCCGGTACTCAGAGCTGATAGGGCGCCAGCTCCTTCTACATTGCTTCCCTTTCTACAAAAGCAGTCCTCAGGTAGTCACCTCACCGGTGAGGGCGCAGCATCGTATCAGCTGGTACACACGCGCCCATCCAACGCTCCCCTTGGGGCGCTACGTGTGTAGGAAGGAAGGGAGAAGAGAGAAGGAAAATCTGCGCCAACTTGCCACAAAAGCAAAAAAGGAAAAGAGAAGGACCTCGTTTCCATCTCCCATCTCTCATTGTCCATCCCCACTCTCAACCTCTTGAGTCACGAAAGGCCTCAGTGCATGCGGGGGGACATCAGTGGTTTGCTTAGCCGAGACTCGTGTGAGGTCGCAGCCCGTGGGCTGGACATCAAAGGCGCCCAGCAAGCAAAGGAGAAGACTCAAATCGGACTTGTGTCAGACATGTCTCAGAGTTGTGCAGCCGCTGCAGTATAGGGACTCGACATGTGGGTGTGACACATGGGGGCACATATGGACCCGGTGGCAACGCATTGGGTAAAGAGCGCCGTGTGGCGTGCGACGTAGCATGCCAGGCGTCACTTTGGTCCAGGTCTCAGTCTACTTCCGGCATTGGAGCTGCGGGCTCTTTGCCAATTTGCCCTAGAGCAGACATTCCTGCCCTAGAACTTTTATCCCCTCGAGTCTCTTCAATTCAAAGAGTCCTTCACAGCTGTGTCTCCTGTCGTAAGGTGATTAATTATGACTCTGCCAACAGCACCGAAGATCACGTCCACAGAATAGGACAGCAGACATGGAGCGAATTGCAGGGGAGGAGAGAAGTCCATAGGGTGCGATACACGGTGAGATTCGAGAGTTCTGCCCTCGAGAGGAAGAACAGGCCGTGCGGGGCAGAAAGGCCATAGCATCACCTTCCTCGCCAAGTCAGGCGTCTCGTTCTACACTCTACTTTTGCAGCTGCTACATTCTTAAGACTGTGTGAATTTGCGTTGCATTCTGAAGAGAATTGCTTCTTGAGGCGAGGATGCTTGGAAGGCCATTGGGATCGCGGAGGTCCAGGGCTCAAGTCTGCCGGAGTGTCGCCGTGTCTGCACCGGAGTGACGCCTCCTCCAAGTCGACAAAAAATTTTGGTTCTTCCTGAGGTGATGCAGAAGGCGGGCTGCACAGTGCCTCCGGACATGAAACAGGCCAGGCCACGAGCTCAGAGTTCACATGTCAAAAAGATTTCCAAGGGGCTGTTTCGCAATCCTTGGACATTGCTTCGAGGCTTTGATTCCTCAACCTCTTCCCACTTGCAAAGATTCCGAAACAAAGAACCAGTGGTGTATCTGCACAAGCAGCTCATGTCCGGCAACTGGCCCCTATCCTGGACTGCAGTGTACCTGTAGTTGTCCCTAGCTTGTCGGACCCGACGCCCCACGTTACTCTGCCCGGCAGCCTGTTTACTAATAATTTTGGAAGTAGCAAGAGGTACCAGGAGGGCGCTTTGGATATAACTTGTTTATAACTTGGTTATAACTTAGTTATAAATCCTGTAACTGAGTTATAAGTGAGTTATAAGTATGTCGATTTTTGTTGAACTTATAAATGTTTATAAGTCACTTATAATTACTTGGCCTGTCGGACTTATGCGGACTTATGTGGACTTATAACTACTTACGAACCACCTTTTTTTTGTTGTCTTTGTTGTTGCTTTTCGTGTCATGTTGTTGTGATAAATCGGCTTTCCTTGTAGCTCGACTTGCCATTGCAGCCTCAAGGTTTTGTCCGTTTTCCCACTTGTAGCCGCGCTATGGCAGCCGCACCAGTGCGTCATGTTTCCACGCGCCGGGCCACGCACACAAACTCACTAACATCCTGCTCTACGTTCCGCAGCATCCTTTTGCCACCCTGATAAAATACCGGACAGCGCTGCCAATTGCGAGATCCTCGCTTTTCTCGCCGACGTGCTTGCGGAGCAGTGAGTTGCGGAGAGCTCCCGGGCTATGTCCGCGGGATGTCCGCGGGTGTCCGCGGATGTCCGCGGATGTCCGCGGCCTCCTCGGCCCCAGTATAGGCCTTTGCCTAACAGAGCATGTCCGCGCGGCCAAAACAATGTGTTCTGCTGGGGCTACACATGTAGGGCCAGGTTTTTCACGCCCCACTCCCTGCTTTGGATCCCTATATATACCCTCAACCCCAAACCCAGCTACCAGAACCCAAGCCGAGCAGACGGTGGAAACCTTGCAGTGCCACAATTGCCGCTTGAGCAAGGCAGTCTCCCAACGCCGCCAGCACGGGCTACGCTGCCTGCGTCGGACGTGCGAGAGTGTCCAGTTGGCGGTTGCGAAAATGGGATGCGAAAATCACCATTCCTGGCAAACGGACGGCGATCGTACAAAATACAATTTTGTGAAAACCTGTAGGACTTAGGTCTACTTATAAGTTACTTATAAGTTACTTATAACTCACTTATAAATACTCCAACCTAAGTCACTTATAAGTGGGTTATAAGTCCGTAAGTTCAAAGTGTCCTCCTGGTAGAGAACTCCATATACCCTTGTCAGCGCCCCGCACCTCACGTCGTCGAATGATGCGCCCACCTTCACAAACACACTAGCTTCAGGTCCTTTATTCTATCTTCTATGGACGTTTCGGGCAGCAACCGTGGGCGTGTAGTGGGGAAGCGCAGTCATGTCTTGCGTGGTATCTGCTGCAGTGTTTGCTGGAGTTTACGGCGAACAGCGCATGTCATGGCATGTCGTGAACGGGAGCGGGTTTCCACAGATCCTGCCGCCTGTCAGCCCCAACGGAGAGGAAGAGATTTTGCCAACAGAGAAGCAGCAACTTCCAAGCATTTCAAGGAAAGATTCGGGGACTGTTGGGAGGTCGTGGACCGGATGCTGTGGAAACGCCAGCAGTCCCAGCAGCCTTAGCCTGAGAACGCTCCGCAAACCTTGCGCCCACGAATTTCACGAAATCTGCCAGAAGCCAATGAGCCTCACACTGCCCGAGGAATGATTCACGCTGGGACAACCTGCCGAAGGTGCACCGTCTTGAGGACAACTGGGCCAGAGATGGGGAGAGAAGAGAATGATCAGAAAATGGTGTGCTGGGCTTTTTGGAGGTGCTGATGGTGGCAGAGAAGCCTTCTGTGGCCAAACTGATCGCAGAGATCCTGTCAGGGGGCCGCATGCGCTTCCGCAAAGGCTCTGCCTTGAGCTTGCTATATACTTGCTACGACCGCATATAGGGCAAAGAAGACCTATTCAGTTAGAGTTGTAGTCATGAACCGGATTGACTGGAGAGGCCAGAGCCGGGCCGTGCAAATCTATGAGTTCAACAGCTGGTTTCCACCTGCGCACCAGCAGTGTCGAATCATACAGGCACTGTCAACTACTTTCAGTCCTGCTATTCATAAAGTGTAGCTTGTCTGAAGAGTGTTCCAGCCTCATCTGCAGACCTCCACCATCGGCCACGTCTTCGGAAACTTGGCGGCACCAGGAAATACTCAGGCCAGTCAGGCATGCCGATTCTGAAATCGACACTTAGTTTCTCAGTGTGTTCAAGTAAGGATTGGACTTCAAGGACAACCGCCCCAAGGACATCGACACTTCTCACCCTCTGTGGTTAGCTTTTCGCGCTCTCTCACTCTCTGTCCCGCTTCGCTCCCAATCTGTAATAGGTCGTAACATCTCGGGGTGCACATGTGCTTTTAGACATCGCCGACCTTGGTTTGAGGCCAAACTGACTCAAACGGCAAAAGGATTCACGAACTGAAGGCATCTTCAGATGCGAGATGCCACAACTGGGCGCTGGAGCTGTGGTTGAAACTATGTCAAGCCCGGAGTCAAGCCCAGACTTCGGAATCGTATCCAAAAGGAATCACCAATTGCCAGCCAAGCCAGGGCGAAACCACGGCACAGAGGATGCGTGAATGAAATGCTTCTGGACTCTGGTATTTGAAGGACATCGCCGACCTTTTCCATGACCCGTGTGGCTCCAAGAGTGCTTACCCCTCACCTGAGAATGCTGCAAGTAAAACCCGGAGTGTTTCTTCAGAGGCTGTTGCAGCTTGAAAGGGTTTAGGGTTCGGGTTCGAGGATGAGCTGGTCTCACTCTCATCAGAGGTGCAAGAAGACCATCGAAGATGGCACTGCCGCCTGGCTAAGCATCAAGAGTGATGAAGACGAGCCATCGGAGAAGGAGAGGATAAACGCGATTTTGTCTAAACCCCCTCCACTCCGGGACCGTAACGCCCCAAAGCCCCTGAAGCCCCTATAAAGCCCTAAAGCCTTTCCCCATGTTTTCTGTCCCTGAGGCCAAGAATCGGATCGTGGAGCACTTCCAGGAGCGCCGATGGATCCCCTTTACCATGCTCTCTCTATTTCCTCTCTCTCTCTCTCTTTTTCTCTCTCTCTCCCTTTCTCTCTCTCTCTCTCTCTCTCTCTCTCTCTCTCTCTCTCTCTTTCTCTCTTTGTACCTGTAAAATGGAATGTCTTTCTTGCCATCATTTCTGTCTTTTCTTGCTTTCTTCAATGTCCTCCATTTCAAGAACAAGGGTTCCATCCCACCCACCACAGCTGGTCCAACAGGAGTGATGGACCATGTGGGGGTTGAAACTGCGCACAATGCAATGTCATTCTTTCTTCAACTCTCTACATGACATGCGATCTCTGCACGTGATTTGCTGGGATCGCTGGCTCTTGAGGAGCTCGCAGCGGAAGCCGACTACCTGGCACTGTGGCTGGACTGTGACAAGGAGGCGGCGCCCCCACTAGCGCCCTGCCTCGACAACGGCTGCCCGCGCACCCACTCATCTGCCAGTGGAACTGCAAGCAGCAGGCAAGTTTTGGCTCTCAGAGTATTCTGGGGCCCAGCACGCCAGGGAGAGAACATCTGCTTCGAGGTGATTTCCTTGTGCGGTGGCCTCAGGAAACGACGAGCACGGGCCATGTGCCGAACAAGTGCTGTGAGGCGAGAACGTTCCCAAGGACAACATCTACAGGCCAGGGCCCTGTGAGGCTTGCGTAAGCCTGAGTATAGGCCTGAGCATAAGCCCTGTGTAGAGGCAGCAAAGAACGCGTTTGGGCAAAAATTGTCCCCGCCCCCCCCCCCCCCCCACCCGCTTTCCTCCCCCTCCCTCCCCCCTTCTTTTCGTGTGCTAGGGCACAGTTCTCCGCCCTGACCGAGCCAGAGCTCCGAGGCCGGAAGCTGCATATCAAGCAATCAGAAAGAGCTGAGAGAACGATTTTATGCTGCGGAGTAGGAGCTCTGCAAAGTAAGCCCTGTTGTAAGCTTTGCGCTTTCAAGTCGTTGAAACATGCGAACGTTCTGAGCGTCCACTTCTCGCCGATTGTTTGCTTGAAGCAACAAGGGGCCTACAACAACCTGGGCCGTCCTGACAAGCTCGCAGCACAAGCTGTGGGTGTCCCAGTTTCCGGATTGATGTCGGCTCAAAATTTTCCAAATTTAAGTTTCGAGTGTGAGATGTCCTGCAGCCAAGGTGGATGCTCGGCAGGACGGTTCCTGATTCGAGAAGAAGGGTTGCCAGAAGTTGAGAGTAGATGCCTGGTAATGTTTGAGGCTGGTACGGCTTAGCATGTTCGATGATTCGAGGGATCTATGTGCTGCTGCACTGTGGACAAGATCAGCCTTGGTCAGTTTCTTGAAGGGCCACAAAAAGAATAGGCACTAACTGCTTAATGGATTCCGGGCAAGAAGATACTATTAGCTCCAAGGTTCCTCTGGTGGAGGTTGAAGGTTTTGGTGTTGAGGGCTCGGGGGGTCTGCGTTCTAACAGGCTCCTTGTGATGAGGGCAGTGTTTTTACATGTTGAAGACGTGTCGGAGCGGAAGTTCAAAATTGGCAATGAGGTTCACGGGGGGGGGCTGGTGGTGGGCGGGTGGTGGTTGTGTTTGGTGCCATTCAGGTGGTGGGGGGTGTTTGTCTGTTGGCATGGCGTTTGGGTGGATGGCTTTTGTCTCGGAATGTCTGTCGAATGGTGACCTTTCCGGGTCCTGAAAAAACAAAAGCCCCTGGTCAGGAGTTGGACCTCAAGATTGGCTGCATCTTCACGCGGCTCATGACCCGCCAGTATCTCCGCTACGCTGTGGAGAAGCCTCTTGCCCAGAAAGGGGCTGATGGAGGGACTGGCAAGCCCCCCCCCCCCCCCCCCAAGAGTGCTCAGTTCACTGGCATCCGAGGTTCCGACTCCGTGACCAGACTTGCTTGAGCTACGGGCCCTGCCAGACGCCCACGCTGTGGTTCTGCCAGGGCCTCTGGACATGTGTTGAGCAAAAACCAAAAAGTGTGACGTCTTTCTGTATGGTCTTTCCATGGACTTTCCTATGGCGGTTGCTTCCTTTTTTGCTGTGTTTTGTTTTGTTCGCGAGGCGTTGAGAGGCATAAGGAGATCCAGAACTTCCAGAGGCGGCGCACACACACACACACAGAGCACAGGGCAGTGCTATGCAGTGCTGTTGGTCCACTGATTTGACTGATGTGACTGATGTGACTGGTTTGTTGTGCGAGGCAAGAGTTCTATAAGCCTAAGATTTCCGTGAACGTGGATGGCTGGCCATTGGAGTTTGACTGGCTCGATGGCCAGACCTTCGATGCAGGCTGCGCTTGTGTGGCCGTGTCCTGCACGTCGTCAATCTCCTTGCTTTCATTCATTTGGCTTTTGCATTGGGATGTTCCCTTATACTAACAGTCCTTAGATAGGGGTTGTAGTAACCCGACTGGAATCCCCATTAAGATTTTTGGTATAAGGGGGAAACATCCCAACTTGTGACATGTATTTGTGCTCCAGCCGGCTTCCTTTGCGGTTCACACGCAAAGGCCGCGTCAAGTCCCTGCAGTCTCGGGCACAGTCGGCGAAGCAGGCTACCGTGAAGGAGCTGAGGAGCCCCGGATGCACTTCAGCCGTGAAGATGCGTGTGAAGATGCGTGTGAAGATGCGTGACGATGCGTGACGAAATTCCGCCGGAAAAGGACCACCCCCAAGACCTTGAAGAAGCCGGTCGGCCGGGCGCTCGTCGCAAGGAGCTGTCAGACTGTCAGACGGTGTCCTTGCCCGCCTTCTTGCTGACATTCTGGGACAGCTGCTCATACTGCAAACAGGCAAACAGCTACCTGATTCGTCAAATGATTTGCCCACAGGCCTCAACACCGTGCAGCTGCTGAAAGCTGCCAGCACCGGTCTTGGCCGCGCGGCTCAGTGCACCTACGGAGCTCAGCATATGGCTGTGCATCGAAACATCGGAGTGCATTTCCGAGCTCGTGGAGGGGCTTGTGCTCGCACGCCTGCCAAGGTATGTCTCCGGTGCAGTGCATGAAGGTGGCCGAGCACCTTTACACCTCCGGGTACATCTCCTATCCACGTACCGAAACAACCAGGCGCGGAGAGATGAGTGAGGAGCGAAAGACCATTGGCAAGCAAGACTAAGAGTGCAAATACAGAGGGCAATAGACGTGCAAAGTGGAATCAGAAAGAGACACTTGCAAGGGAGGCTCTGATAGTTTCGGTTAGGTACTCGGACACTTTCGACCTGCACACCGCCTTGCGGGAGCAAGCAGACCACCCGGCCTGGGGGAAGACGGTGAGCCATCTGCTGCGGCAGGGGCAAATCCGGAACCCGAAGACTGGCCGTGATGTGGGAGACCATCCCCCGATCACGCCCATGAAAGCTGCCCCCAGGGACGAGTTCAGCAAAGGCCACCGAAGAGCCGCCTCGCAATGATTCCAATGTTCATTGACTTCTTTCCTGTCAGCTCTGACTCTATAGTCGGAGTTCTCTCTGGTCCGATTCTCTCTTGAGAGGCTCTGAGTGGCGGCTCTATGACTTCATCACGAGGTCGGGTACACAAACGTTTGTGAACCAGAGCTCTTAGATTAGGTCGTCGTGTGGGCACAGTGCAGTGGCACAGTGTTGTACACAACTTGGAGATGACTTTCAAGTGCTAGGGCGTGAGAATGTTCGCAGGATGCAACGGGCACGTTCGGGTGCTTCTGTTCCGAGGCACTTCATCGCGTCGTTAATGCCGGACGTGGAGTATGAGGAGAAGGCAACTTCCGAGTCCGGAGATACTAGTAGTGAAGTGAAGGGTTTGAAAGATGCGAGAGAGTTTGCCGGAGGCCTTGATCGTGAATGTCGGCGGGGAGGAGTTCGCCTACACCTACCACGAGATGCGCGAGAGGCGAGACCTGGCGAGAGCGTGACACCGTGTATGTCACCGCTGGCACAGCACAGCACCCCCTTTTCAAGCGTACTTCTTAAAGTGCCTTCTGGGTGCTGGGTGCTTCCATGTGCTCAGGGGCTTCCTCTTCGCCATGCCCTGGAAGAGCAAGGATTTGAACCTCAACGAGATCGATTGGAAGTTGCCTCGGCTGGCGCCAGGGAGTCGGCTCAGCGTCGAAGAGCTTTGGGTCGAGAGCGACTTCACCAAGCCGCCAGACTACCTGCCGGGAGCCCCAAACGCTCTTCCGATTGCTTTCGCTTGTCTAGAGAGTTCTCACACCCCTGAGAGCACTTCCGAGTCCAAGCTTTCTGTGCAAGCTTCGTCTTTGTGCACGTGGGATGCCTCCTTGAGGAAGGAGAGCGAGCTCGTGGCACTGATGGACAAGCATGGCATCGGCACTGACGCCAGCATCCCCCAGCACGTGGCAGCTCCGCTGCAAGTGACCCTCTGGGTCCTTCTCACGTCGCTCTCGTTTCTAAATGTCGTGCTCTTATCCTTCGCCTACGCTGCACCTCACAATGTCAGAATGCAACAGCGTCTTTCGCATGATTGGCTGCAGCTGGGGCATGTGACGGCAGGAAAACATCTGCAACCGCAACTACGTGATGGTCTGTGGCCCGGGGGAAGATGGACAGCGCGGCGAGCGGATACCCAAGGGAGGCAAGAAAGGCAAGGGCAAGGCGCGCCACATGATTTGACACGTATAAGATGTTCCTGAAGTGCCATGCTTGTGCCTTGTGCCATGGCGAAGCTGCCTGTGCCAGCAGCCGAGGGCAAAGGCAAAGAGAAGGGTGGCAAGGGTCAAGGGGGTGAGAAGCCCCAGTCCCGACACATGGTGCCTTGGTGGCAGCTCACGGCAGCTCACGGCAGCTCACGGCACACTGCAGCACACTGCAGCACACTGCAGCACACTGCAGCAGGCGTTAAGCAGAGACCGTAGGACACGGATCTCCCTTCTAAGGTCCCAACGTCACTCGGGCTCAGCTTTTGTGCGGCCTTCGAGGCCGGGACAGGGCGAGGTTTCAGTCTAGTACTGGTTGGATTTCAGCAGATGAGGCTCCGGATATCGTAGTTCTTTCCACGGCAGGGACGTACTATGGTTGCTGGAGTTACTGGAGTTGCTCTAGCGGATCCTCGGCCCTTGGCAGGAGTTGGATGCAGAGCTTTGTCGGCCCCCCATCCGAGCCTACATGGCGCCGCAACCGCACAGATCCTTTTGTGATGTGTCGTCCCATGTCTGCCCGCAAGTGCTTGGGCATTGCAGATTTTTTTCTACATGAACGGGAGTGGAGGATGTCAACTGAACACAGCAGGTCAATCACTCAAGTTTTGCCTCCCGGGACGCCCAACTCCATCAGCGCAAGCAGGAGACGCCGACATCGACGATCATTGACGGCTACACGGTAAAAGTACGTATACCTCATATACAAGACCGCGCTCCCTCATCCGTGCCCGAAGCAGCACGAATTTCCTTTAGCATCCTGTAGATCAAAAGCAGCGGCAGCGTGTTGAGAAGCAAGGGACTACAGAAACAGGAAGTGCTGCCGCGTGACGCCAATCAAAGAGTTCGATCCAAGCATTGGCAGCCTTCACACCGTCTGACATCAGAAATTTCCATCTGGCCTTGCATGTCTCAAGCATGCCTGTCCATGCTACATGCTCTAAGGAGAAGCAATGTTCGCAAGTGGCGGTAGCTCGGCAGAGACTCAAAGCCATGTACACCAGTGGGGGGGGTGGGGTGGGCAGCTGCAAGTGCACCCGAAGTCGACTGAGCCGAGGAAGGAATCCTGGACAAGGCTGCTGAATCCATGCTCTGCATACCATGCTCTGCATGGTTTCCTGATCATGCAGCACCCCTTCCCATGAGGAAGACGTGGTGAATGAGAACATCAAGCTTTTCGAAACGAAGTTCCACAGCTTCAGGCTCCCTGGCGGCATAGGCTGAGACAGACATACTGTAGACAGGCAGACGCTTGTTGCTAGTTCAGTGCCAGGGGGCGCCTGAGCCAGCTCGACAAGTTCTTCGTCTCGAAGGACCAGATTGGCAACAGCATGGGTTACCGCGGAGGTGGCGATTGGGGAGGTGGTGGAGGCGGAGGTGGTGGCACTTGGAATGGAAGCTGGGATGGTGGGGGCTACGGGGGCAAGAGCAGGGGAGGCGGGGGAGGCGCCAAGGGCCGTGGAAGAGGCGGCTGGCACTGACGATGCGCTCGCGCTTGTGTTGTGGACATCGAAAACCCAAGAGATCACCCGGAGCATCGGCGGCACATTGAGGAGGACCTAAGCGGAGAAGACCGTCAGAATCCTTCCGTGAAGACCAAGCGCTTGGAGGCATTCGGAGGCTGCACCGGAGATGCCGAGTTCGAGAGCGAGAAAGAGTCAGGAAAGAAACTCGCGCCGAGGGAGGTTATTGCCGGTTGTTGCTGTTTAGCCGTACAGCTCAGTACAGCTCAGGGCTGAGCCCTCTTCAAGCTACATCATGGAACAGGGGCCGTGGCTTTCGCTGTGCTTCGAGGCTCACCGGCGTTAGCTCATGGATTCATTGTTGGTAGTGAGGCTGCATAGCTGCATAGCTGCATAGACTGCGTGGAAGTACAAGGCGATAACACAGCTTTAACTAAAGCAGCAACGCGCGCACGAGCAAAATCAAAGTATCAAAGTGCCTCATGACAGCACAGCACCAGAGTCATAGAGTCATACTACATCCAAGACGGGGGGCTGACCGGTCGAGCCAGGGCCATAGCCAAGCAATGGCCAAGAATGGGTGGTGGGGATGGGTACCTCAGCTGGACCAGCAAAAAAGCATGGTGAGTGCTGAGGATGCCTTGAGGTCTAAGGTGCCCAAGGGGGCCTCAGGCTTGCGTGCGTGCACAGGTCCAGGACGTGAAGAAGTCCTGTGGCTTCGCGCCGCAAGCGCAGGGCACGCCCATGTGGGCCCACAGCTCGGCACAAGTGCGGGGAGAGAAAAGCGCAGAGACAGCCAGGCGAGCCAAGCGAGCGATCCAAATGGATCGAAGGATCCACTGATATCTAATGCATTGCTGATCATTGCTACTTTCACTTGGCAGTCGGAGACCTTCTGAGAAAAAGCTCCCCAATAAGGTGCGCAGCCGGCCGGAAGACTTGGCAGGTGGCGAGGTGCCCGGGATGAGCGACGACCTCCTGGATCAGGTCCGTGCGCCGATGTCTCAGCACCGGAGTTGGCCACAGCTTGAAGTTGAGTTGAGCAAATATTTCTAGCGCCTCTTTTGGAAGCCAGGCTCAGGAAGTGGTGATACCACGAACCAGGGCCGTAAGGAATCGTGACATCGGGTCGGGTTGAGGCGGGAGTGGCAAGCGGAAGCACATGCTACGTGGGTGCAGATCTGAAGTATAAGCTTGCAGACTAGAGTAGTCATGATAGCAAATAGAAACGATAGCAATAACAAGAACAATAGCAATAGCCACAACACCTCGAAGTCCTGCGTTCCAATTTGACATCATGCCGTTGTGGAGACATGCATGGACGAATCGTACCAGTAGCAACAACATCAATGACAAGAGAAATAGCAAAGAACAATAATAATAAGTATTTTACTTCGAACATCCCCACCCTCTCTTGCTAGAGATACTCTGGGGTTGGGCACTCCAGCAACATTCTGGGGCTGGGCACTCGAGGGAGACTCTGGTTGGGGTTGGGCACTCCCGGGAGACTCTGGAACTGGGCACTGCGGGGACACTCGGGGGTTGGGCACTAGGGAGACTCTGGGGTTGGGCCTCTGGTGGTGGGCACTCCAGGGAGACTCTGGCCTGGGGCTGGGCACTCCGGAAACACTCTGGAGGTTGGGCACCCTAGGAAGACTCTGGGCTTGGACTGCACTCTAGAGTTGGGCACTCCAGGACACTTTGGGCTTGGGCAGTCCAGGGATGAGCGAGGAGTAGACCGGGGGAGGAGAAGAGCTCCGGGCGAGGAGAAGAGCTGAGTTTAAAATCTAACAACCCCACACCGAGGGTGAGGAAAAACAAAAAGGAAAAATAATAATAAGAATAATAATAGCATTCAAGCATCTTTTATTAAGTTGGTAATCGTAATCGCAATGATGAAAGCAGTTCCCGGAAGGGTGGTAACAAAGATGACACTAGTAATAATCGTAATAGTAACATTGCTGATCGTATTGGTCACATCCATAATCATCATCATCATCATCATCATCATCATCATCATCATCATCATCATCATCATCATCTTTTTCTTCCAACGCAGCTGGGAGTGCGAAAGACGGTCCAGCTAGCGAGCGCCCCTCAAGATGACTTCTGCATCTCGGCTGCTCAAGGCAGCTAGCACTAGTGCCCTTTCGGCAGGAACCTCGCGCCGTAGCGCCTTGCAGGCCGTAGCCCAAAAGTTGGATTAAAGAGAAGTTGTTCTAGCGTGGATGCTCTCAGTTGTCTCAAACTGTCTGCTGCGCACTTCCACTGACGGAGGAGAGAAGGAGGATGTACATGTTACATGATGCATGCTCCTCATCATCCTCCTCATCACCATCATCACCATCATCATCATCATCCTCATCATCCTCATCATCATCCTCCTCATCACCATCATCACCATCATCACCATCATCATCATCGTCCTCCTCATCATCATCATCATCATCCTCACACTGCTATACTACTTCCACACTGTGTCCAGCAACTAAGGCCTGGTGGATCATTGGAAGAAAAGCTCGAGGCGGTCATCGACGTCTTCCGGTCCAGTCAGCGGCACCTCGAGAGCTGCCGCGAGGCACTGAGGCCGGATGTGACGGATTGGGATTGGATGTCATGAGGGTCGGCACACATATCATGACGCTTTTCGAGCTTCTCCGGCGTTCTTGTTGTCATGGGCCATGTTGCCAGAGGCAGCAGGCGCTAGAGAGGCACGGTCCCCGGAGCGCAGTAGACTCAGTAGGTGGTGGCAGACGGACGGACGGAGTGCCCTCGCGAACTCAGAGAAAATTCTCTGCAATTCCCACTCTGCCACAGGCGCCGCTCGGAGGGCCGAGAGCGCTTTCCAGCGGAGGTCGAGGAGGCCCTGCACTTTGTGTGCTTTGTTTGAATTTGCCTTTGCGAATCTGACTCGCAAGTGTCATCCTTGGGCACCCTTGGCAGGTCATCTCCGGAGGTACGTATCTTGACTCATTCCTGGAGGCTGCAACTGAGATGTAAAGTCGGAAATCGGAGACTTGCCGACACCAATAAGAGGCCTATGATGGCCAGAGGTTCCTGCTCCACAGCGAGGACTGGCACTTGTGCGTGCCAGCTCATCGAAGAAGGAATTTGCGGGATAGCTGCTCATTTTGCACACTTGCTTTCACATAGATTGACTTCAGGAGATCGTGCCTTGTCAGCCTCCCAGACAAAGTCTCACACGACCGAGATAGGAGAGAGAAGAGAGACGCTCAGCGCGCTTTCCTTCCGGCAGTGACATCGTGGTCCCGGATACCGGGGCGGGCGCTGAAGGGGGCTTGCCCCCATATCCGAGAAAGGAAGAAAAAGAGGAGAGAGGGAGGGATACACGCACAAGCTCAAAAATGTGCTGCTTATGACACTAGGATCTCTATTGCCTGTTGGGAAATTCGCACGTGCGATGTTCCACACGCCTCTTTCGGGGCTGCAGTGCTCTGCAACAAACCTAAACCACCTTCGCGCTTGCGGATGTGGGTGTGCTGGTGATGGGTATACAGGGTACAGGTCACGTCTGTCCGGCTCGAAAGCGCGAAGTCCGAATCCTCTCATAAACTCTCAGACTCCGCGGCTTGTCTAGGTTCAGTTCGTCGTCACGACTGCTCGTTTTAACCCTGTAGATCCCGACATGTCGCTTCCCCCTCCAGAGTTTGACGCGGGTCCTTTGCGGCGCTTCAACAACATCTTGTCCTCTGCGCGGTGCGGTGCCCAGGTCACGAGTACCGGCTCGGCCTGGAGGCATGGACTGTTCACGCTGCTCTTTGGGAAACTTGTGTACTCACGTGCACTCTGCGTGCTGCGAGGTGAACTCCGGCGGCGCGTACTGGAAGGGCATCTCCATCCAGGCCCCTCTGCATCCATGGTGCACCTAACGGGTGACCCACGAGCGTCTGCCATCAATCTGGGTGCTGCGAAGTCATGCGACCTTCTGACCTTCTAAGCAAAAGATCCCATGAGCGGAAAGGAGGCTGCTGTGCGCCACGACGTGCAGGCGGTGGCTGGTGCCAGCGGCCTGGAAGGCCGTGGAAGCACCTAACTTCCCAAACTCCCTGAAGCCCAGAACCCGAGAAGGGGCTCCTGATCCGGGCTCTGGGTTTGAGGCTCCATGAATATCATCTCGCAGTTTGGCGCCGCACAGCGCGGTGCTGCCTGGCCCCAAGCTCTCTACCAGACTCTACCATTGCCTTCTCCACCTGCTCGACACGTACAACTGCGACTTCCAGACCCGCACAGCTGCGAAGATGCCCGACAGCTCTTGTTTTGAACGTCTTGACCGTCTTGCAGTACTGAACAGCTTCAAGGACAACGGAGCACACCGTGGAATCCACAACACACCCCAAACGGCAAGCAGCAAAGCACATGCACCATATGACCGACATGGTGACCTGAACCACTTTTCTCAGGTTTTCTCTTGGCGATGGCAGCACGTTCTGGACGCTGGTCCCTACAACCTGCCCGAATGGCTTGCGGGCAGCTAAGCCGTACAATCAGCATTACAATGTCTGTCGGCAAAGAGAAGCTGGATGGCACAAGATGGTACAGGAATGTCTAGGAGTGAGCACCGGGGGCACGTGTTCAGGCCAAAGCCCTGGCAGCGGAAGGCGCGGGAACCGTTCTCCAAGTCTTTTTGCATGTCTCACTCCCAATCCATTGCCTGTGCGTCTTTCAAAAGCAGGATGGTACTCGTAGATGACAGCATGATGCAGTACAGGATGGTAGTTATACCTAAGCAGTTGAGTGAAGCATGAAGGTAAATGTATCCAAGATTTCCCAGATCTTCCAAAGTCTTCAGCTAAAGGGTTGTTCCCTTATCATAAACACTAGGAACGTACCTTCCCCAAAAAAGAGAATTTTCAATTAGAGGTTCGCTAAGGAATGGTAAGAACCTTCAAGTCCAAAGAAGAAGCCATAAAATCAAGGCTTACAGATAAGGGCAGATGTCTGAATTAAGGGGCGCTATGCATAAGGGAGGTTGTCTTAATGTTCCGATTGAAGGAGGTTATACTGAAATTTGAGTCGCAGCCGGGCTTGGACTTTCTGAAGCATGCATGAAAGTGACCATCCGAGAGCTACGGCAGAGGTTTTGGGATGAGTTTGACGCGAGCTTGTTGTTTTAGCAGAGACAGTGTTAGACTCCCTTGCAAGCTCCGCATCCTAAGCCTTGCACGCGTTATTTGCCTTTTTTTGTTGTTAAATCTTTTCCAGAAAAAAGAACAAACTATTGCGCGTCGCCTTTGATTCGGTTCTGATCTGCCGGCCAGGAGTTACCGAAGAAGTCCAAGAAGCAATTCTTGAGATCAGGGCTTGTGCCAACCTTTCTTGGAATGTTGCTCTGCGCGGGTATGATTTTGTTGCTTTTCCTGTTCAGTTTTTGTGCGCGTGCGTACACTTCTATGAACTTACCTCCCTTAGATTTTGCATCTCTTCGTTACGACATCCTGCCTGAATTAAAGAGGGAATACACCTTCATTCTCAATTCACGACTTTTGGAAGATCTGGGATAAATATAAATGTAATGTGTACATATATGTATATACATACATATGTATACATATTTAGCACGTAGATGAACGCATACATAATATATACGTGTGAACGCATACGTACATATATGCATATTCTACATATGTGGAACAAACCGCAGGGAAAGGGGGAGAGAGGGACTTAAGTACTAAGTTCATTAGTTTAACCCCCGAAGCAATCATGAAGTAGTCCCCACCCCCTAAGTTCAAAGGGCGCATGATTGGAGATGAATTTCCTTGACGAAAATGCCTGTACTCCTGTACTCACACGATTAACGGACCCTTGAACTTCAATCTTCGAGTCTTATAGGGCTTCAAAACACGTAAGCTGTCGTGGATTCTCTTCCAAGATTCCTGGCCTTTTCAACGGTAGAGCTTAATTGAGAATTATACTTCAATTTCGAATTTCGACAGGCATGAAGAGGCAAAACCTTTTCGCTGGTAGAACTTCCTGAAGAATCATATTATGCCAGCGTCGTCGACCCCAAACAGTAATGCACGAAAGCATGTCAAGTTCTCCAGACACGAGCTCCAGCAGCAGAGCACGAAAAGACCAGCACGCCAGGAGCGTTTGTCAGGGAGAGCAGACATTACCGACGGTCTGCAGTTCCCTCAACATGCCCCAGGGGGTCGAAAGAACGAAAACTTTGATGCCACGGGGCTTACAAACAGTGAATAATACAATATTATTATGTAATAATATACACGTGGCTCAGCAGCTGCCGTTGGTTCTTTCCATGCGGTGTTGGTTCACGGGCAAAGCCGCTTTCTTTCAGATCAGCGGCTCAGCCGCTTTAGCTTTACTCAGGCGCTGTCTCTTCAATCAGCGGCTCAGCCGCTTTGTTGTTGGATCAGCGGCTCAGCCGCTTTCATTTTTTGATCAGCACCGCTTTCTGATGCATGGATCAACCGCTCAGCTTTCTTGTGGATCAGCGGCTCGGCGGCTTACTGCTGGATCAGCGGCTCCCAGCCCGCTTTCTGTTGGATCAGCGGCTCAGCCGCTTCTTGTGGAACAGCGAGATGTGCTGAAAGAAACTGATCGTCATTTCATACTGTTTTTATTTTCCCATACAGAAAGAACTCAGTATGGGAAGATGAAAAACAGTATGAAGTGCCTGATCCGCTTGCACATTCTTGTAATAGCGGTGAGTCAAATCCATCCTCCAGCCCTCACTGAGGCCTCCAAGGCAGGGCTCAGTGCATCCAGCGCCGCCACGACTGCTGCGCCGGTGTCGCTGAGATCGCAAATGCGGACCGGCAGCGACGAGTCTGGAAAGGCTGCCGAGCGAGACCGGCTTTGGAAAGAAGCCCAGGCCTTGAGGAATAAGAAAGTTCAGCTGGCCATCATGAAGAGCAAGGGCGCGTGGGCCGCTGTCTATGGGAAAAGCTCAGCGAGAAGTTTCTATTTGGCAGCTTGAACTCCCAACAGCTCCCGCGGCATGACTTGTGAGGGGAGCAATTGGAGGGCGACAGGCAGGCTTCCAAACAAGCCTGGCGCAAAGCGCCGTGCTAATCCGGTTCCTGAGGGGGACGCAGCAGAAGCAGCAAGCGACTGAGTCCTAGCCTGCTACCTGCGAGGGTCGGAGTCAAAGCTGACATCAGATCCAGCAAAACAGCTCGCCTCATCTTTGGCCAGAACCTAAGGCCGTACTGTGTGGGAATTGGTGACGTACAATACGGGGGCAGATTTTCGAAAATCTGCCCCCGTGTTGCGTGTGAACCCATAACATGGAATACGCTCCTAACGCAGCAGAAGCGAAAGCAGTCTCCTGGGACTGCTGCGGCTGCGGCAGTCCCAGCAAAGAAAGCCGCCGCTCCTAAAGCGTCTTGCTGAAGGGTGTCCAAGCCGAGTTGCCTGCCTGGAGCCTGCAGTCCAAGCGCACGGACGCCAAGGGAATCCTGAAGAACATTGTTCCTTGGGTCTCTTGGCAGCCGCCAGAGCAGCCGGGACACAATGTGGAGCTCAGGTCCGCGCGCCTCAAGTCGAGGCAGCCAAGGTGTGTCCGCACTGCCCTCAAGGACATTTCCTCTCTGAGCGTTGGCCGGCAGCAGCAAGCTAGTTGTCCAATTTCAAGGAGATCTGGATGCCTCGGAATGCAGCCATGTCCTGAAAGACGTCCCGCATGTACGAGGCGGGCGGCAGATTGTACTGGCTGGACACGATTGTCAGGGCCAAAGCCGGAGAACTGGACAGTTTTGGCCCGTTCAGTTCTTTCAAAGCCCACTTGCGTTGCCGGACCGGGCCGCCTGGGCGAGACAGAAGCCTGCCTGCGGCCCCAGAACAATCAACGCCCCAGCGCAGCAGACAAGAGCGGCTGCTGCACAAATAATATATATATATATATGGCTGGAAGGTCATTAGCTGTTGCTCGGGCGCTGTGTAAATAGCCGGTGTGCTCATCAGTCATGGGCTGCTGCTCCGCAAATCGCTGGCGCAGGAGCCGGTGTCATTTCCGTATATGCAACGCCGGCAAAACTCAAACAGCTATCGGGCACTTGCGATGGTACGTCCCAGTTTTTCAAGCAGTTAGAACAGGCGTGTGTCTATATACGCAACTGGCTGTCAGCAGTCTTCATATTTGCTTATGAGGACATGGCCCACATACAGCAAGCAATAGCAGACAAAAAGTCGATGCAGACTGCAAGCAGGCAAGTTCCGCCAGTGCCAAAGCTGAAAGTGCAGCGAAGGTCCCCCGCCCCCAGCCCAAGCAGTCAAGGAGAGCGGGCCGGAGGCAAAGAAGGAGGAGGCAGAGGACGCAGAGGCGGCCCGCTCAGTTCTTGCAGAGGCCACTTACGTTGCCAGCGCCGCCCGGGCCGCCTGGACCAGACAGGAGCCCCAAAGGCCGATTCCAATCAAGCCGTCGCAGCTGGAGAAGATCCAGATGCTCCAAAAGTCTAACCTAACCAAACTTCCGCTTCGCAAAATTTCCAAATATAGGTTCTTTTTTTGAGAGGCGAAGGCCCTAAACGTTTGAAGTCTTTAAACACTGCGCTGCTGAGCCGTGTTTTTGGCTTGTTTGATTGCTGAAGGCCCACGCGTAATGTGGATGTGAATACTTGTATCGGCGTGCGCAAGCTTATAAGCAGGTGTTACGCATGGTCAAATTTGGCCATGGCCAGTTTTAATTCTCCTGGAAGAAGTATGTGTGCAGCTCATGCTTGGTGCGGGCATCGATCTGCGCATGGAATTTCGCCACATTTCCGCGAGTCTTGAGGAGATAGTGGGCAAGATAACTGCTTCAGTGTGGCCTTCAGAGCGTACAGCTTCCTGCGCAAGCTAAATGTTGTACTGTGGAGAGATTTATTCTAACCGGAGCTTGAGACTGGCTCAGCTGGTTGCCAAGCATGACTTGCGGTGTCTCCGCGTCGACCCTTGGAAGGCTGCTACCCGAAAGCATTTCTGTTGCGCGATCGCAGATACAAAAAGCTGTTATGTAACTGGGCACAAAAACAAACGAAAAGTCGTTTAGTGCAACATGCGCGCGCAAGGGCTTCGATCTGCACGTGACATGCTGCTGCATTTTAAAATATTGTGAGTGAAGGTGTTGTGTTGCCAACGCTTCCAGGCGGAAATCCATAAAGTCCATGATTTTTTTCAGAATATGTTCCGGCCGGGTCACATCGAGGATGACGCCTAAGAATTTACGATGAGTACACATATCACTCTTAATGCTCATATCCTTCGGGCCGTTTATGATCCTATTGTTCATACTGCTTATATGGCTCACAAGTTTCATAATATCACTGTAGGAATAGTCATCATTTTTAGCTTTAGGTATAATACTATTGATAGAATGAACGAAGCGGATGTCATCACTCATTTTGTTATAGTTACAAACAAATGTCAACGGGTAATGTGCCTAGAATGCATGTATACATATACACATATTCATCAATTGAAAAATAGATAAATAAATAAATATAAATATATATATACATATATATATATATACTTTATAGTATATATATATATATATTGCTTTGATTACATTCAGTATGTGATTTGCTGATGGGTGGCCATGAAAAACACAGCTCATGTAGCCAATGTAATTGTAAACGCTTGCGCGCGCCGCCTCGGCAGCCAGGCCGGCCCAGAGCATGCAGCATGTGGAGATGAGTGCAGGGGAGGGTGGGGCGGGGGTGGGGGGGTTGGGGGAGGGGGGAAAACCCAGCTGCTCCGCGATCGGGCGGGCGGGGGGGGGGGGGGGGGGGTGGCATTTCTGCATGGAGGGAGGGGTTAGGTTAGGGGGAAGGAGACCGGATCCGGGTCTGCTTGTTCCAAACGCTTCTCGGCAGGAAGCCGAGGCGAACTCAGGCCTTAGTTGTATAAAATAGCATCATTTCGCTCCAGTTCCCCGGCCTTCGCCCCCCTATGAATATGTCATTAAGCGAAAAACGAATGTAACAATAGTTTAATTCTCACGATGTACGCAAACATCGTTTGCTTTTTGCATGCCTCAGCCGTCCCTGGGAACACACGAAGTACGAAAATGAATAGCATGATCAAGCCCAGTCCTAGTCCCCTATTGAATCACCTACCCCCGTGTAGGTATGACCCGATTTTTCCGAACAATCAACAGCGTTCATACCGAATATGTTTAAGCAAACAGTAGTAGACTGATTTTGTGTAATCTCTACGGAGCTTATTGGTGAGAAGTAATCTAATTTGTCGCAATTAATCATATTCACGGCCCCCTTAACTTCACTTGCCGTCCTCCCAAAACTACATCACAAACTTAATGAGAGCAATGTATAGTTAAGATTCTGAACAATTGTATTGCATCTCGGCTAGGACAGTCGTAATCCTTTGTATTGCCTCGTTTGTGTACAAAAAGTCGTTGTTATTAAGGATTAATGAGCATTATTAAACAATTGCTAATATGTTGCTCCATTTATGCGTTGAGCTGGGGAAGGGAATGTACTACGGCCAGGAACACGGCATTTGTTCAGGGGTCTCGCGGGAACCACCAGAATCGTTCAGCAGAGCAAAGTACGCACAAATAAACCGATTGCGGGTCCTCCGTGGGTGGGGGGGGGGGGGCGACCCTCTACAATATATCCTATGTTTCTATCTATGTGCATGTATGTATGTATATATGTATACTCTATGAGAACTCCTCCTCCTGCTCCTCCGTGCGGAGGCAGCGACCCGCTGCGGAAGCTGCAGGCGGAGTTGGAGCAAGTGAGGCGCTGGGAGCACCAGGCAGGAGAGGGGCACGCGAACGAGGGGTTCCGGGTAGACATGTTTTTGTAAGCACCAACAGTGAAAAGACCATGAGGACACAAGAGCATGCCGATGGATCAAGAGCCCGCCAAAAAACACCAAGCGCCCAGACGCCCAAAAGCAACGACAGTTTTTGCATTTGGCGAACAGAAACACCAAAAAGCGACGGCAGTCTCACATGTGGTGCACACAGGCAGGCGTCCCAAAACGACGACCGCCTCGCGATTGGTGAACCCAGCAGCCAAAACACGATGACCGTATCGAGGATGGTGGCCGTGGCTATGGCCCGCGACTCGGGAGAGCGCGAGCTCCCTCCAAAATGCGAGCAACCTTCGCGAAGCACGCAAGTCCAGGGTCGCTTGCACCGCACGCCGCACTCGATCTAGCCTTTCTATATTATTCTGAACGCGGGAACCCTTAGTGTTGGCACACTGTTTTGGGTATATATATATATACACATATGTATATGTGTGTTTCCAGTACAGGTTCGATTTATAGGGCTTAGGGAAACCCCACGTTTGGTGATGTGGGAGGTTTGGGGCCAGGGTTTCTTCGCAGCTTTTCAGGGCTTGGGTTGCTTGCGAGGGGTATGGGGGGTCCCCCTGTACGAATGATGTCCCTAGCAGGAGCACACTGTGGCATTTCAAAGCAATGAATGCTGACTCCTGTTTGCAAGGCTGCTGGTTCTAGCCCAATTCCAGCCCATGCTTGGGATTGGCCATTGGATGGCCAGAGAGAGAGAGATAGAGAGAGAGGTGCAGCAGGATACCTGCAAGTACATCAAAAACAACAACGAGGTCAAGGACCCCGATATGCAAATTCCGAAGATTTGCGCAGTGCTGGCAGCAGTGCCTCTGCAGGATATCTACATTCGGGAGGCCACTGGAAGGATGTTGTGCTGTTGGGAGTGTTGCTAGAAGGCAAGTCGAGCTGCGATTCTTCTTCTGCGCTCCCTTAGTTTGCTGCGGACGTTGTTATTTTCCGCGGAAGGCGCAGTCGAGGTAAATAGTATATTTGCGCGGAAGGGTTCGTGGAAGGCAAGGTTCACATGAAAATGAGTAGCTCCCAGTACCAGGAGTGATTGTGTAGTTATGTACTTGTAAAATGACGGAGAAAAGTGGTGGTTTGGGGCTTGGCTCATGCCGGGAACTGCGCAACTTCGCACATCGAATTCGTGAAGCGATGTCTGTCATGTGTGAATTTTCTTGTGCGACATCTGCTATGCCCCTGCCAGCAGCAGCATTATACCGTTATGCGAAAGAACCTTTGATTTTTCAGAGTGGAAGACCTAGGAAATGCTGGCCATATGTCTGGGTTCGCCCCGCCCTTCGACGCCACCGCGTAGCAAGCAATGCCAGACGAAGCGAAGCCATGTTTGTGTTGTATGAGGCAAAGAGCACCAAAGAAAAGGCAAACAAACTGATTCTGAGGCCAGGCACATTTGCGTGGCATCTCTGGCAGGGACGTGGGCCACCCCAACCCCCCCACTCCTCAGTAGTTGGAGCAGCAGCCGGAGTTTAGAGGAAGAGGGCGTGTGGCAACGAACCCACCTCCTGCGCGTAAGGTTAGATAGTTCATTACTGCACGATTTTCGAATCCAGTTTCGGAGGGCGGAAATCTGCAGAAGGCCTCCCCAACACAAACCTTAATTTGCAGGCCCCTCCTCCGCCGGCACCCTCCCCCCTCTCCGCCTCCTCCACCCCCCCCCCTCGCCCCTCCCCCGCGTGCAGGGCCTTGGCTAGGCGTGTTATGGACATGTGCCTTTTGCTTCGTCTACGACATGGGACGTGCCTCAGCGCTTGCTGCTCCACTTGTCGAAACAGGTCCTGAGACTTTGGCCATCTGAGACAGACCATCAGGGGCTTGAGGTGCCAAGCCGACAATGGAAAGTCAGCCAAAGCCGTAGGTTCTGCAGCCACTCTGGCTTTGATCTCTCGAGAGGTCTGCAAGAAGTGTGCGTGGGTACTTTACTCGGCATCTATTGGTTGTCTTTTGGTTGTCGTGCGTGTGGCGACTTGTTGCGTCTGTCAGCGCTTGTGTTGTGAGGTGGAAGGCCTCGATGCGACGCTTTTTGCAAAGTCCTCAGATTGGAGTGGCAGCCATTGGTAGTCCAGGACGTTACTTTGCCTTAAGCTAATCTTCCCAGTTGTGAGAGTTTCACTGAGACATCTCGCAACATTCTGGTGCAGCGGGTTCCTTACGACAGCAGCCATGCTCTGGCGCTTCATGCCTGCATCGCACGCCGCCAAGTGGACGAGAAGGACAAGGTGCGAGTCGCGCGAGAAGGGTTCTTTCCAAGCAAGAATCGGCAGCAGTCAGGAGCAGAGCCCCCCTTATCGGCTTATCACAACATGGGCGCGGGATCCTCAGACTTGATTTCGTCTTACTGCCCTCAGTGTCTTCTGCACATTCTCAGCTCAGTTTGGCGAGGTGGGTCCAAGAGCCTCACGGGCAGCCTAACGGACATGGACATGGAGAGAAGAATGCACCGCTTGTTGCAAACACCTCAGTTTGACGCCTTATTGCTTCCAATGCCAGCGCATGCGACACTTTTCGAGGTCAAACCGGCCGATGCCCCACCATCCAGGACAAGTGAGGCCTGTGGAGTCATCTTATCCACAGTTTCCTCAGTTCTCGCCTGGCTTCTGCAACCGTTCTGGGATCGATGAGAGCGTCTTCCTTTCTTCCTTTAACCAGATATCTATATCATATATATATATACACATATATATATATGGTCGCCCCCCCATGATCTACCGTGACATGTTTTCCGCCTAAAACCCTCTTAAAACCGAGCAAACACCATGCTTCCACTAATATTTCCTTTACATACCAAAGCCTTTTTCTTGTAGTTGATTTCTCCGATAACCACAAAGAAACCAAACAAGCAAAAACAAAACAAACAAAAAACCAAAGCCATGGAGGCCGGGAGGCCTTTTTTTTGGTGTTCTCTGGGTCACCCCCCCCCCCCCCCAAAAAAAAAAAAAAAAAAAAGACTCACGTGGTTTTGGTTTTCGAGTATGAGGGATTCGGAAAACCAAAAACATCCATGGGTTTTTTGTTTTTGGATGAAGACTCGAAAACCAAAAAAACACATGTTTTTTTGGTTTTGACAAAAACCCCCAAAAAATGCCTCGAGAAAACCAACAAATATAAAAAGAAAACGCATCCTGGGCTCCATGGCTTTGTTTTTTTTCTTTTTTGGGAGTCCCCGTGTAACTGAAGTTGAAACCCTTCGGCTCGAGAGGTCTTTAGGGTTTATAGGGTTTAAGGTTTAGGGTTTAGGGTTTAGGGTTTAGGGTCTATTTCTACGACTATTATTGTTCTTCTTCTTCTTATGAATATTCTTCTTCTTGTTATTATCATTATTGTTACTATTATTGTTGATATGTTTCTTCTTACAATTTCTTCTTACCATTATTAACATTATGTTTATTCTCAGTACCATTGTTTATTAGTATAATTATTTTTCTGTTATTATTCCCATTAACATTCATATGTGTATTCCTATTCATATTGTTGTATCACGATTGCCAACTTTGTATATCATACTTCTGTGCATGCAAGGCCCCCCCCCCCGCCCTCTCTCCCAGACCCACCGCGGATCATGGTGGGGGGGGGGTGAGTATACATATATACATATACACACATGTACATGTTTCAGCTTCGACGTCGATGTGCCCTCTTCATGGATGGAGCTGGGAAGGTGCAAAACAAAAGCGTCCCTGGGAATCCAAGCGATGCGGCAGTCAGTCAGACTGGGCCTCGGGATCCCTGAAAACTGAAATCCTCTCTGAAGCGTTTCTCAGCAATTCTCAGCTCCCTGTGCCACCGCTAATTCCAGGACTTCCTTGAGCATTCCGTGCGAGAAAACGCGGCCGAGTTCGGCAAATGCCTTGCCCTGTGCCAAGAATGCTGGCGATGCGTTGAAAGTGCATGGCATCCACGCGTCTTGCTGCGTCTTGGAGTTGATCCGTGCCATATCGTGGTTGGTGATGGCCAGGCAGGGTGCCATTCCGGGTCTTCCCAACGGCGCCACAAGCGCGCCCCACACTCAGTGGATCCTGGGGGCACAGCTGCCATTTGGGGGAGTGGGCGATTCCTACCGCAGCGTATCAGTATCGCTATGTATCGCTATGCAGGCCCGGGAGCCAGAGGCCTGGAACTCAGCCATTCCTGCACAACGTTACAACGTTCCGAATCTGACGGATCTGCTGCAAGCACGCGCAGCTGAGTCTGATGATGTCTGCTGGTACTGTAGGGGTTCTGTGCAATGCATGGCGGGCAACTCCGTTGACCAACAAAAACATGCAGACCATCCCATCCTTAACATGTTTAAGCAAGTTGAAGCTCTACGATAGAGGCAGCGCAGATGTCTCCTGTTGTCTCCTGATGCTACTCGCAATTTAATCTGTGGCCTGCACGAAGCTTGTGCCGGCCAGCTTGTGTTTCAACATGTTTAGCCGAGGTCGTGTGCCTACTTTTACGCACGCCCGAGCACGAGCCTGCAGGAGCCCGAGAGCCACAGCAACCTTCCAGAAGCTTTGAGAGATGCTACAACCCCCAGACCACCCTCCGAGACACAGATTATTCTATCCCTTCCGATATACGTATACACACACATATATATATATATGTATATATACATATATATGCATATATACATAATACATATATATATATATATGTATGATCATCCCCGCATCACAAGCAATGGGAGTAACCTTATATTGACTGTATGTATGTGTACGCGTTGTGCATGTCGTTCATAAGAATTGCATGCATATCTAAAACCATCATGTTTCCACTAGATTACTGCAAAGAGCCTCTAGGGAAGTACCCGTAACCCTCCCCAAGTTTCAAACGATGCGTAAATCTAAACATATTCATTGCGGGTAGAGAAGAGTGGAACTCGGTCAATGGAATTCTCCAATCATTCTTTAATCAACCCACTTCAAAAGTTACATATCATTTTTGGAGGGAAACCTATATCTAATTCGTAAGGGTAATTAGAGTCGTGCAAGTTCTACTCTATTCTATTCTATTCTATTCTGTTCTATTCACTTTACGAATACTAGTTAGTGTTTTGGCGCGACCGTTGTCCCAGTAGCTATGCTTCATTCTCTTCCAATCTTCCGGGCCATTCAAAGAATGAAAGTAGTAGTCCGAACAGTTTGCCTTGGTAACTTGGGTGGGCTGCCGATATGCGCGAGCTTTCAACTAGTAAAAGTTATTTAAGAGTTGAATGTGAACTCCAACTCTGTTAACCAACCCAATTCAAGCGTTCACATTTCAACTTCTGGAACAAATAGCCCATACATGAATGAGATCGTTGTTTACTTCCACGAATATATAGCCTCGAGTATACACACCTTGATTTTTTCTTGCTTTGGCACATCGGTTGTCCCAATAGGTGGCTTTCATTCTCTTTCCAATTTTCCTGGCCATATGCGTCTTGCCACGCCGAAGTCGGGAGAATGCAAATCTGGACTGGCGTCGGGCCTTGCTCCACTGCTCAGGTGGCACACGTGCTCGCCCTTAACTAAATAGCTGTATGCTGGCGCACGTGATTTTGCGAAGCCTGGACATTCGGGTGATTTGGCACGGTCTCGCCCCTGAATTTCAATGGGCTTGCTTCTCTAAACAGTCCCCACTTGCGAGCACTCACTTCCACACCTCTGCGGAGTTGCTTCTGTGGTCGTCGGCTCTCTGCAACATAGTCAGCTTAGAATGTTCCCTCCCCATCGATAGTTTTGCTGTGCTAGCTCTTGATGGTGTACTTGCGCTGGGGGGGATACCCTTCAGCACGTTCAACCTTCCATCAGGAATTTGCCTAGTTCATTCATACAGGCAGACGCAAAGTTAGTAAGCCTCATGTGTGTCTCAGGTTAGCGGCCGGCTACCCCAACGTTTCGGCCGGGATGCAAGCACTTGGCAGTGCCAATGCTTGCGCCAGCGAAGCTAAGGCCCCTGTGTCGGTGCCAACTCCCATGGCGCCCTTGGCCCCCTTGGCCCCCCTGGCGCCGGCGGTGGCCCCGTCGCTTGCGCCAGCAGTGGCTCCTCCGCTGGCACCGGCAGTCGCCCCCCCGCTGGCGCCAGCAGTGGCCCCGCCCTTGGCCACCAAAGCACCCGGGGCGATTGCAGGCCGCGACCTCGTTTCTGTGTGTGCCAAGTGCCTATATGCAAAGATCTTTCGCGAGTGCTGCAAGGCCCACAACCCTCGAAAGCCCCGAAGGTCTGGCTCTGCCTCGACCTCGGGGGTGGTTGAATCCTGTGTTCTTCACAGCTCCGTCTTCCTGTAGCCAAAGGTGCTCCCTCACAGCTGGGAACCGTCGGTGCGGTCCTTCGCTGACGGGTCAGGGAATTCAGGGCATGGCTTTCTTTGGTGCCTCGTGGCCCGCAAACCACAAGGCATCGAGGACGTTTCACCAAAAACAGGATAAGAGGGGAGATTGTTGTCGCCTTGCCGTGCGACGCGCTCTGAGCAAAGACAGGTTTACGAAAATCCGATGCGCAGATTCCGATGCAGACGTCCGGTTGAGCCCAGAAACATGTTCGTAATCTGTGGCATTGTAAAGCCATCCGACAGGGCTGGCTCGCGCGCAGCAGGGTCCCCCCCTCTGCCTCGCATTGCTGCGCCATGGCGGCCAAGGCGCTTGGCCTAGTCCTCCTGGGCACTTGGGCCATCGCAGCCCAGGGCCAGTGGCCGGGATGCAGAGAGCAAAGAGAGGGGGGGGGGGCGGTGCGGGGGGCGCAGCACTGTGAGAAAAGATGAGAAAAGCATGGCGCAGCAGGTGTCTTGAGATGTCTTGAGATGTCTTAAGCCTTTCCCCGAGGTGCGACTGCAGCCCATGCCAAGACTACCCGGAAGATGACTTTTCGCACCCTTGCTTCGACGACTGCGTTGTTACCGGTGACCCGCACGTGGAGAAGAGCTGGCGTCCAGGATACGAGGACGGCTTCGACTTCCAGCCGCAAGGTATCTGGCGCCTGGCCAAGACGGACACCTGCGGTGGCACTGTGGAGGTCCAGGCCTTCTTCTGCCACTACTTCTTCAGCCGAATGAGTTCCTCGAGACAATATGAATCCCTCAAGCTGTGTCTGTCTGCGAAGTCTGCTTACCCGCTTTAGCTGCTTTAGCTGCTTTAGCTGCTTTGGCCCCATCCAAACCAACACAACAAGAAGCTCTCTGAAGCTACGCACCTTTCAGGCAGCGCCATTGCGTACGCCATCAGCATCAACGGCGGCGACAAGTACATCATCAAGAAGGTCGGGGAAGAGTTCCAGGTGGGCAGCCCAAATGTGCAGACCATGAACTACAGCTTCGACGTGACCAAAGACCCTGTGGCTGGGAAGCTCCTGGTCAGCAACGACAAGTGCGTGCGCATCAAGATGAACACCGTGAACCTCTACGGTGGAACGAGGACACGATTCCTTGAGGACCCTTACCTCAACAACATCTTTATGCACGTCTGGGGCTGCGCCACAAAGAAGGAGGAAGGCGGAGGCATCTGCGGTGCTCCGAACCTCGAACCGACCATATATGTGTATATATCATCAATTTGTATTCCATATTGTTATATACAGTGTCCCTCTATCCGCTCTATCCGCTCTTCGGCTCTTCGGCTCTTCGCTTCGCCAAGGAAGCTGTCGAAGGAGTGGATCGATCCCGAGAGCGATGAGAACCTCTTCAAGACACCCGAACAGCCTGGGCTGTGGAAGGATCTCTGCGAGTTCTGTCAGGACAAAGGCCCGTGGCCCAGCATCATGGCCCCATCTGAAAACCAGCGTACCAGCGTTTCGAGCATTGCCAGGTGAGGCCATCACGCCCCCGGGCTGCCCAGCGCCACAGGGCGCGGGCGGTGGCAGCGAGCCTGGCTGCGAGTTCCTGAGGCGCAAGTCCACGCTCTTACTTTACGTGCCTGGAAGCATCTGCGGGCCAAAGAGACCACGAAAGCCATCGCAAGCTCAATCAAGCTTAGCGACGTAGTGTAATCGTGCGGCCATATCGCCATGATGCTGTCATGCTCACGACGCCGCACGTGACCGCTTGCCCATTTTTTGTTGTCCTGCAGGCCGTACGGCAGCAAGCGGGACACGGAGTGCGCCATACAGCCGAACCCAACCGGTGACCCGGAGATCGAGGCCAACAACGCCCGTATCCGCGAGCTGCAGGGTGAGAGCCGTGAGAACTGCGCATCTTGCCGGAGATATGTCACGCACGCTTCGCCCTCTGCAGGAAGCTGGGGCCAGGCTCCTGTAGAGATTGCACCGAGCGAGAGATTGCTGCCGTCTTGCCGCCTTTTCAGCTCAGGTGGCTTTTGCTCTTCTGAACAATGGCCCGAAGTTTCCCGGCAGGAGTTGCAGAGACTGGTGCCAGGACGGCCGCGGTGGCCCTTGCGTTTATTCAACGTTCGGCATGTATATATATATATATTGAATATAATATACATATATATATATATACATATACACACATATATATATATATGTGTGGTCTATAGGGCATCGTGGTATGTTCTGGCTATCGTTCCATCATGCCATCACGCAGCCACGGCCAGGACCGCGGCGCTGAGTGCGTGGCTGTCCGGGACGATGTCGGAGGAGGGAGGTTCCCCAGCAGCGAGAACACATGCTCCCTCACGGATGCCGACGATCCCAAAAACTTCGTTTCGGGTACAAACACGCCCAAGACCTGTGACACCGTCAGCAGAGACACTCACTGTGTCTGCAAGAAGCCCGACAACCCGGCGCGCCTTGGGATCATTTTGTTGGCGGTAGCCGGTACTTGCAGGGCCGGTAGCGTACCCCATGACATCTTGCACTGGGTATACTTAACAGCTTGTAGCACTTCTTTAGGTTCTCGTGAGCTGAAGAAGAGTGCCCCTGTCTCTTAGGCCGGGTGAGCCCGTGGAAAGGACGTGCGCGGAAGCCCGAGACGCCGCCGGCTTCCCCTTCTCGTACCTGGACTCCGCGGACCTCTGCAGAAGAGAGGCGATGTGGCTGCAGCGCGTGATCTACCCACCGAACACCGCACAGGCCACGCACGAACAGCGTCTGCTGCTGTACTGCGTCCAGGACGTGTGCGCTACAGACCCAGAAGACAGAGCAGAGGTGGCCCGCAGCTATGGGGATCGGGACCCTAACCTCAACAACAAACCCATCATCTGCAACGGCCCCTTGCTGTGCAACGTCATCTGCTCTACCCAGCTCATCCAGGATTGGGGCGACTGCGTGAACCGCTGCGAAGGCCATCGATCCATGTTGCTCCCCGTGGTCTCGCGCTATTGCAAGAAGGGGCTCTGCCCCACACTTCTGGAGGAGGTGGAGACCGTCGGCCTCCTGCAGCGCCGATCCAACCACTCACACAGCACCCTTGTCACCAGCTCCCGCCGGTACTCCGACGGCAGGAGGCGCCGGCACATGCGGCACAGGTGTCAAAACGAAGAGATGGATAAGTTATAAGGATCCATGCGAGCATTGTGTTTGCAAATGGGGGTCTGCGCCCCCCAATTTTCTCGCTGTTTTTGCCGTGCCACCTCCAGCATTTATATATATATATATGTGTATATATATATGTGTCTTTCGAAACCCATCATCCAAGTGTTTGTTCTGTTTGCAAATAGGTGGCGGGGGCTGCGCCCCCCCCAACCCCCACGCTTTCTTGAGCCGTGCAAAGCTTGCTTCAAAGCATATATGAATCGTTTTGAAGCCCATCACGCGAGCATTGTGTTTGCAAATTGGGGTGGGCTGCGCACTGCAAACCCCACCGATTTCTTTATGATTTTTTTTGAAACCCATCATGCGAGCATTGTGTTTGCAAATGGGAGTGCCCCCCCCCTCCCCCCCCCGCCCTCCCCCCCCCCGCCCCCGTAGCGTGCTTCCATGCATATGAATCTTTTGAAGCCCATCATGCGAGCATTGTGTTTGCAAATGGAGGGGGGGGGGACCCCCGGCATTTTTAAGCAAAGCTTGCTTGAAAGCATGTTGGTTTTTTTGAGACTGATCATGATCATAGATTGTAAGCTTGCTTCAAAGCAGATGAGTCTTTTTGAAGCCGTGTGCAATCATGCGAGCGTTTGCAATGCGTGGCAGTGTTTGGGATTAAAATGCTGGAATTTCCCGCGTCTGGAGCTGTGGAAAATGCTGTATCCGGAGCCTTCAAACACGCAGAAATGCTGTCTTTTTCAGCTATCCGTTTTTTTGAGGTGGCCTGGGACGAATGCTTTCTGATCTCTATCTATTCTTTTGTTGACCCTTCACCGGCGGAGGCGCCTCTACAAGGACGACGACAACGACGGCAAGGACGACGACTCGGACGATGGCAGCCGTCGCCGCAAGGATGACAATGATGACGGCAGCAGGAGGCGCAGAAAGGATGACGATGGCAAGGATGACTCGGATGATGGCAGCAGGAGGCGCCGCAAGTACGACGACGATGGCAAGGACGATGACTCCGATGATGGCAGCAGGAGGCGCCGCAAGGATGACGACGACAATGGTGACAATGGTGATGACGACGACGGTGACGATGACGATTATTCTCCGCCGGCAGAGGAGTGCTTGGATAAGGCGACCACGTGCAGCAAGCTCTGCTACGCCTTGAAGTTGGAAGGAGATGAGCTCAAGTGGTGCAAGCACAGGTGTACTGCGAAGTTTGGCAGCCAGCTGAAGCCGGGATTAGACCACTACTGCAAGGAGTGCAAGCACTTCTGCGAAGACCCCCCGGCGACGACCACCACCACGACCACCACCACCACAGAGATTACTGAGTGCCCTTTCTCCACCACCACCAAGGCTTACTTCACCACCACCCCCCGTGACGATGACGATATCAAGGATGACGATGTCAAGGATGACGACGTGGATGATGACAGTCGGAGGCGCCGCAAGGATGACGGGGATGATGGCAGTCGGAGGCGCCGCAAGGATGACGGAGATGATGGCAGTCGGAGGCGCCGCAAGGATGACGACGGCAAGGATGATGACGGGGATGATGGCAGTCGGAGGCGCCGCAAGGATGACGGAGATGATGGCAGTCGGAGGCGCCGCAAGGATGACGACGGCAAGGATGATGACGGGGATGATGGCAGTCGGAGGCGTCGCAAGGATGACGGAGATGATGGCAGTCGGAGGCGCCGCAAGGATGACGACGGCAAGGATGATGACGGGGATGATGGCAGCCGGAGGCGCCGCAAGGATGACGGAGATGATGGCAGTCGGAGGCGCCGCAAGGATGACGACGGCAAGGATGATGACGGGTATGATGGCAGCCGGAGGCGCCGCAAGGATGACGGAGATGACGGCAGTCGGAGGCGCCGCAAGGATGACGACGGGTATGATGGCAGGAGGCGCAAGGATGACGGGTATGATGGCAGTCGGAGGCGACGCAAGGACGGGGACGACTGAGGGAAGCATCGAGGGCCGTGGCGCCACGCCCTCGTGCAGCCCAAAGCCGCGAAAGCCGTTCTCGGCTGCGAGCTTGCTCATGTGGCCACTGAAGCCACGATTTGACAATTAGCAGAGGGCTAGTTTAATTTTCGCTAAGCCTGCCCATGCATGTGAGACAGCATCACGCCTGCAAGTTGTGCGAGACAGGTGGTAGTGTTTATGGTAGTGCATGGACATTGCGTGTCATCCAGTGTTGCCATCATCGCATGGAACCTCGCCTCTTGCGTTGGCAGGCTTCCCCAAAGGCCATGGCATGTATCAGCCGAGTGCTTGTAACATGCTGCGTGCCACCCCGTTTTGTTTTGCTCGGATGGGCGTCGAAGATGCCCCACGGGCGCATTTAATGGCTCTCCTCCTGCATGATCTGGAGCTGGGCAGTTGCAAAGAGGATCAAGAGTGCGGCGCTGTGCAAATCAATGTTCGCAAGCCATATACACTAAGTTTCAGCGAACAGTGTCAGCACCTTGACGGCCAGGCTGTGGCCGGCACCATCCAGTATGCAAAACTGTTACGGTACGGGTACGGTCGTTATTTAGGTCAGCATGATCAGCGTGGTCAGCACTGGCTGCGTAGGCCTGTGCACACTGTCGAGGAATGTCCACGAATGTCGCTGACCTTGCTAAACGAGAGTCCGACAGAGCTGGCTCGCGCGCCACGGACACTTGTATAGGCGAGACAGCAGGGTCCCCCCCTCTGCCTCGCATTGCTGCGCCATGGCGGCCAAGGCGCTTGGCCTAGTCCTCCTGGGCACTTGGGCCATCGCAGCCCAGGGCCAGTGGCCGGGATGCAGAGAGCAAAGAGAGGGGGGGGGGGCGGTGCGGGGGGCGCAGCACTGTGAGAAAAGATGAGAAAAGCATGGCGCAGCAGGTGTCTTGAGATGTCTTGAGATGTCTTAAGCCTTTCCCCGAGGTGCGACTGCAGCCCATGCCAAGACTACCCGGAAGATGACTTTTCGCACCCTTGCTTCGACGACTGCGTTGTTACCGGTGACCCGCACGTGGAGAAGAGCTGGCGTCCAGGATACGAGGACGGCTTCGACTTCCAGCCGCAAGGTATCTGGCGCCTGGCCAAGACGGACACCTGCGGTGGCACTGTGGAGGTCCAGGCCTTCTTCTGCCACTACTTCTTCAGCCGAATGAGTTCCTCGAGACAATATGAATCCCTCAAGCTGTGTCTGTCTGCGAAGTCTGCTTACCCGCTTTAGCTGCTTTAGCTGCTTTAGCTGCTTTGGCCCCATCCAAACCAACACAACAAGAAGCTCTCTGAAGCTACGCACCTTTCAGGCAGCGCCATTGCGTACGCCATCAGCATCAACGGCGGCGACAAGTACATCATCAAGAAGGTCGGGGAAGAGTTCCAGGTGGGCAGCCCAAATGTGCAGACCATGAACTACAGCTTCGACGTGACCAAAGACCCTGTGGCTGGGAAGCTCCTGGTCAGCAACGACAAGTGCGTGCGCATCAAGATGAACACCGTGAACCTCTACGGTGGAACGAGGACACGATTCCTTGAGGACCCTTACCTCAACAACATCTTTATGCACGTCTGGGGCTGCGCCACAAAGAAGGAGGAAGGCGGAGGCATCTGCGGTGCTCCGAACCTCGAACCGACCATATATGTGTATATATCATCAATTTGTATTCCATATTGTTATATACAGTGTCCCTCTATCCGCTCTATCCGCTCTTCGGCTCTTCGGCTCTTCGCTTCGCCCAGGAAGCTGTCGAAGGAGTGGATCGATCCCGAGAGCGATGAGAACCTCTTCAAGACACCCGAACAGCCTGGGCTGTGGAAGGATCTCTGCGAGTTCTGTCAGGACAAAGGCCCGTGGCCCAGCATCATGGCCCCATCTGAAAACCAGCGTTTCGAGCATTGCCAGGTGAGGCCATCACGCCCCCGGGCTGCCCAGCGCCACAGGGCGCGCCTGGCGGTGGCAGCGAGCCTGGCTGCGAGTTCCTGAGGCCCAAGTCCACGCTCTTTACTACTTTACGTGCCTGGAAGCATCTGCGGGCCAAAGAGACCACGAAAGCCATCGCAAGCTCAATCAAGCTTAGCGACGTAGTGTAGTCGTGCGGCCATATCGCCATGATGCTGTCATGCTCACGACGCCGCACGTGCCCGCTTGCCCATTTTTTGTTGTCCTGCAGGCCGTACGGCAGCAAGCGGGACAGGGAGTGCGCCATACAGCCGAACCCAACCGGTGACCCGAAGATCGAGGCCAACAACGCCCGTATCCGCGAGCTGCAGGGTGAGGGCCGCGAGAACTGCGCATCTTGCCGGAGATATGTCACGCACGCTTCGCCCTCTGCAGGAAGCTGGGGCCAGGCTCCTGTAGAGATTGCACCGAGCGAGAGATTGCTGCCGTCTTGCCGCCTTTTCAGCTCAGGTGGCTTTTGCTCTTCTGAACAATGGCCCGAAGTTTCCCGGCAGGAGTTGCAGAGACTGGTGCCAGGACGGCCGCGGTGGCCCTTGCGTTTATTCAACGTTCGGCATGTGTATATATATATATATATATATATATATATACATATACATATACATATACATATACATATACATATATATGTGTGGTCTATAGGGCGTCGTGGTATGTTCTGGCTATCGTTCCATCATGCCATCACGCAGCCACGGCCAGGACCGCGGCGCTGAGTGCGTGGCTGTCCGGGACGATGTCGGAGGAGGGAGGTTCCCCAGCAGTGAGAACACATGCTACCTCACGGATGCCGACCATCCCAAAAACTTCGTTTCGGGTACAAACACGCCCAAGACCTGTGACACCGTCAGCAGAGACACTCACTGCGTCTGCAAGAAGCCCGACAACCCGGCGCGCCTTGGGATCATTTTGTTGGCGGTAGCCGGTACTTGCAGGGCCGGTAGCGTACCCCATGACATCTTGCACTGGGTATACTTAACAGCTTGTAGCACTTCTTTAGGTTCTCGTGAGCTGAAGAAGAGTGCCCCTGTCTCTTAGGCCGGGTGAGCCCGTGGAAAGGACGTGCGCGGAAGCCCGAGACGCCGCCGGCTTCCCCTTCTCGTACCTGGACTCCGCGGACCTCTGCAGAAGAGAGGCGATGTGGCTGCAGCGCGTGATCTACCCACCGAACACCGCACAGGCCACGCACGAACAGCGTCTGCTGCTGTACTGCGTCCAGGACGTGTGCGCTACAGACCCAGAAGACAGAGCAGAGGTGGCCCGCAGCTATGGGGATCGGGACCCTAACCTCAACAACAAACCCATCATCTGCAACGGCCCCTTGCTGTGCAACGTCATCTGCTCTACCCAGCTCATCCAGGATTGGGGCGACTGCGTGAACCGCTGCGAAGGCCATCGATCCATGTTGCTCCCCGTGGTCTCGCGCTATTGCAAGAAGGGGCTCTGCCCCACACTTCTGGAGGAGGTGGAGACCGTCGGCCTCCTGCAGCGCCGATCCAACCACTCACACAGCACCCTTGTCACCAGCTCCCGCCGGTACTCCGACGGCAGGAGGCGCCGGCACATGCGGCACAGGTGTCAAAACGAAGAGATGGATAAGTTATAAGGATCCATGCGAGCATTGTGTTTGCAAATGGGGGTCTGCGCCCCCCAATTTTCTCGCTGTTTTTGCCGTGCCACCTCCAGCATTTATATATATATATATGTGTATATATATATATATGTAAGAGGAACCTCTATGTACTATTTGACATGGCTGCTTTCTGTATTAAAAGTCTTAATAGTTGTAATAGTTTGAATTTTTAAAAAGCCTCCGAAACTATTAAAACTATTAAAAAGAAGCATTTTTAATAGTTTTAATAGTTTTAATAGTTTCAACTTTTAAAAAGCCTTCCGAACTATTAAAACTTTAAAAAGAGAAGGCCTGGCCAGGAGATTCCTGAACTTTTAAAACTATTAAAACTTTTAAAACTATTAAAACTATTAAAACTATTAAAAAATTTTAAAAAGGCTTCCTTTTAATAGTTTTAATAGTTTTAATAGTTTGAACTTTTAAAAAGCCTCCCAAACTATTAAAACTATTAAAAATAAGCCTTTTTAGTAGTTTTAATAGTTTTAATAGTTTTAATAGTTTTAAAAGTTTTAAAAGTTCAGGAATCTCCAGGCCAGGCCTTCTCCTTTTTAAAGTTTTAATAGTTTTAATAGTTTCAACTTTTAAAAAGCCTCCCGAACTATTAAAACTATTAAAAAGAAGCATTTTTAATGGTTTTAATAGTTTCAACTTTTAAAAAGCCTCCCAAACTATTCAAAATTTAAAAAAGAGAAGGCCTGGCCAGGAGATTCCTGAACTTTTAAAACTATTAAAACTTTTAAAACTATTAAAACGATTAAAACTATTAAAACTTTTAAAAAGGCTTCTTTTTAATAGTTTTAATAGTTTTAATAGTTTGAACTTTTAAAAAGCCTCCCAAACTATTAAAACTATTAAAAAGAAGCCTTTTTAATAGTTTTAATAGTTTTAATAGTTTTAATTGTTTTAAAAGTTTTAAAAGTTCAGGAATCTCCAGGCCAGGCCTTCTCCTTTTTAAAGTTTCAATAGTTTTAATAGTTTGAACTTTCAAAAAGCCGCCCAAACTATTAAAACTATTAAAAAGAAGCATTTTTAATAGTTTTAATAGTTTTAATAGTTTTAAAAGTTTTAAAAGTTCAGGAATCTCCAGGCCAGGCCTTCTCCTTTTTAAAGTTTTAATAGTTTTAATAGTTTAAACTTTTAAAAAGCCTCCCAAACTATTAAAACTATTAAAAGAAGCCTTTTTAATAGTTTTAATAGTTTTAATAGTTTTAGTAGTTTTAATAGTTTTAATAGTCTTAATAGTTTTAATAGTTTTAATAGTTTTAATAGTTTTAATAGTTTTAATAGTTTTAATAGTTTCAACTTTAAAAAAGCCTTTCAAACTATTAAAACATTAAAAAGAGAAGGCCTGACCAGGAGATTCCTGAACTTTTAAAACTATTAAAACTTTTAAAACTATTAAGACTATTAAAACTATTAAAACTATTAAAACTTTTAAAAAGGCTTCCTTTCAATAGTTTTAATAGTTTTAATAGTTTGAACTTTTAAAAAGCCTCCCAAACTATTAAAACTATTAAAAAGAAGCCTTTTTAATAGTTTTAATAGTTTTAATAGTTTTAATAGTTTTAATAGTTTTAATAGTTTTAATAGTTTTAAAGGTTTTAAAAGTTCAGGAATCTCCAGGCCAGGCCTTCTCCTTTTTAAAGTTTTAATAGTTTTAATAGTTTGAACTTTTAAAAAGCCTCCCAAACTATCAAAAATTTAAAAAGAAGCCTTTTTAATAGTTTTAGTAGTTTTAATAGTTTCAACTTTTAAAAAGCCTTCCAAACTATTAAAACTTTGAAAAAGGGAAGGCCTGGCCAGGAGATTCCTGAACTTTTAAAACTATTAAAACTTTTAAAACTTTTAAAACTATTAAAACTTTTAAAAAGGCTGCCTTTTAATAGTTTTAATAGTTTTAATAATTTAAACTTTTAAAAAGCCTCCCAAACTATTAAAACCATTAAAAGGAAGCCTTTTTAATAGTTTTAATAGTTTTAATAGTTTTAATAGTTTTAAAAGTTTAAATAGTTTTAAAAGTTTTAAAAGTTCAGGAATCTCCAGGCCAGGCCTTCTCCTTTTTAAAGTTTTAATAGTTTTAATAGTTTGAACTTTTAAAAAGCCTCCCAAACTATTGAAACTATTAAAAAGAAGCAATTTTAATAGTTTTAATAGTTTTAATAGTTTTAAAAGTTTCAAAAGTTCAGGAATCTCCAGGCCAGGCCTTCTCCTTTTTAAAGTTTTAATAGTTTTAATAGTTTCAACTTTTAAAAAGCCTCCCAAACTATTAAAACTATTAAAAAGAAGCCTTTTTAATAGTTTTAATAGTTTTAATAGTTTCAACTTTAAAAAAGCCTTTCAAACTATTAAAACATTAAAAAGATTTAAAAGTTCAGGAATCTCCAGGCCAGGCCTTCTCCATTGTAAAGTTTTAATAGTTTTAATAGTTTGAACTTTTAAAAAGCCTCCCAAACTATTAAAACTATTAAAAGGAAGCCTTTTTAATAGTTTTAATAGTTTTAATAGTTTTAAAAGTTTTAAAAGTTTTAAAAGTTCAGGAATCTCCAGGCCAGGCCTTCTCCTTTTTAAAGTTTTAATAGCTTTAATAGTTTGAACTTTTAAAAAGCCGCCGAAACTATTAAAACTATTGAAAAGAAGCATTTTTAATAGTTTTAATAGTTTTTAATAGTTTTAGTAGTTTTAAAAGTTTTAAAAGTTCAGGAATCTCCAGGCCAGGCCTTCTCCTTTTTAAAGTTTCAATAGTTTTAATAGTTTCAACTTTTAAAAAGCCTCCCAAACTATTAAAACTATTAAAAAGAAGCCTTTTTAATAGTTTTAATAGTTTTAATAGTTTCAACTTTAAAAAAGCCTTTCAAACTATTAAAACATTAAAAAGATTTAAAAGTTCAGGAATTTCCTGGACAGGGCCCCGGGCCTCCAATACAAAACCACGAGCCCGGGCCTCCCCCCAATACTAAATTACGAGCCCGGGCTTCTCCCCAATACTAAATTACGAGCCCGGGCCTTCTCCCAATACTAAATTACGAGCCCGGGCCTTCTCCCAATACTAAATCACGAGCCCGGGCCTTCTCCCAATACTAAATCACGAGCCCGGGCCTCCCCCCAATACTAAATCCGGGCCTCCCCCCAATACTACATCACGAGCCCGGGCCTTCTCCCAATACTAAATCACGAGTCCGAGCCTTTCCGGAAGCGGGCCAGCCCCCCCTCCATTTCCATTTAAATTATTTTCATTTTATGTAAATTATAAGAACTATGTAAATTATATAAATTAGGGTCGCGTCACTTTGGTCAGATTTTGCCGGGCCCCGCGTAGATCCAGGCAGATTTTGTCCATGGCGATTTCTCCAAAAACACAACGGACAAAATCTGCCTGGATCTACGCATCACTTTTTTTGTAAGAAACAGCGCCGCGTAGATCCGGGCAGATTTTGTCCATGGTGTTTTCTCAAAAAACACGAAGGACAAAATTTGGCCAAATCGGGCTGCTCTTCGTCGGAGATGAGAAATGCGCGGCTCGATTTGGCCAAATTTTGCCGGGCAGCCTCCGGGCAAAATTTGGCCAAATCGGGCTGCTCTTCGTGTGCGATGAGAAATGCGCGGCTCGATTTGGCCAAATTTTGCCGGGCAGCCTCCGGGCAAAATTTGGCCAAATCGGGCTGCTCTTCGTGAGCGATGAGAAATGCGCGGCTCGATTTGGCCAAATTTTGCCGGGCAGCCTCCAGGCAAAATTTGGCCAAATCGGGCTGCTCTTCGTATGCGATGAGAAATGCACGGCTCGATTTGGCCAAATTTTGCCGGGCAGCCTCCGGGCAAAATTTGGCCAAATCGGGCTGCTCTTCGTGTGCGATGAGAGATGCGCGGCTCGATTTGGCCAAATTTTGCCGGGCAGCCTCCGGGCAAAATCTGGCCAAATCGGGCTGCTCTTCGTATGCGATGAGAAATGCACGGCTCGATTTGGCCAAATTTTGCCGGGCAGCCTCCGGGCAAAATTTGGCCAAATCGGGCTGCTCTTCGTATGCGATGAGAGATGCGCGGCTCGATTTGGCCAAATTTTGCCGGGCAGCCTCCGGGCAAAATTTGGCCAAATCGGGCTGCTCTTCGTGTGCGATGAGAAATGCGCGGCTCGATTTGGCCAAATTTTGCCGGGCAGCCTTTCGAGAAGAAAAAGGGAAGGGAGAGATAAGGGAGAGGATCGATAAAGAAGATGCCTTGTTTTGTCTTTCCTTATCCTTTTTTCATCTCTCTTCCATTGTTGTCTTTGCTCTTCCCATTAAAAATGCAATCCTGTCTATTTCTCCTCCTCCTTCTCTCTCCGTCCTCTTCAACGACAAAAAACACAAGGAAAACATAAGAGGGGAATGGAGGCCCTTGTCCTTTCTTATTTTCAATGGTTGGGGACATGAACGGGGTTGGCTGCTTGCCCGTGGCCCCTCTCCATGCTCCCTCCTCTTGTGCCCAAACGGAAAAGAAAGCGAGTTCCTTTCATGTTCATTGTTATTCCTTTGGTTTTTTTGTTTCAAAGGGAAACGAACAAGAGAGAAGAAAGACAAGAAGGATAGGAAAGATGAAGACGAATACCATCTTCTCTTTGCCATGGGCAAAACCCGAGCCCTAGCTTCCAAATACACCCTATTTGAGCCACCCACCCCCCTCCCCCGTTCTCCCCCCTCTCCTTTATAGGAAACGAAAACTGGACACGAACGATGTCCTCTATCTTTTAATGCAGCAGGAGAGAGGTCCTCTCTCTCCTAATGGGACATGAAAGTCCTCCTGTATTCGTTTTCATTGAAAGATCTGTCTCTCGAGGAAATGGAAGATCTACTCTATCTCTTTCTAGTAAACACTTCTTCAAGTAGGAGAAAGGCTTTTTCATAAGTTGTAAAAAAGGAGCTCTGTCATTCCTAAAAGAGAAGGAGAGAGGGGAGCCCTTGGAGGACCCCTTTTCAGAAGAGGCAAGGGCATTCATTACCTACACAGAGATAAAAGAGCTTTCAGATGACCTAGACACATGACTTTTTCGATTGAATTCTGTGGCTCATACTACAATAATAAAACAAAGCGCATTTGATTTTTTTTACAAAAGAGAAATAGCGCAAGGTCTTTGGAAAGAACAACTTATTCAACAAAGACAGCAAACATAAAAAAGCAACCGAAACGAATGTTGTGCAATTTAGTTTCAGGTAGCTTCTGTGGGTTTTGTAAAAACAATACGGTATAGAAAAGCGCGTCGGTTAGACCCTTTCTCTTCAAAAACTTTCGGCTAAACCCTACACACCAAATTCGTCAAATTCTGTGGTTAGACTCGGTTAGACCCTTTCTTTGTAGAAACCTTCCGTCCAGTACTCTACGCCCGAAATCTCGTCAATTCTGTGGTTACTCCCTTTCCCTCAAAAAAACAAGGGTTAACCTGTTGAAGTTTTAGATAAGAAATAGTTATAATGGCTTCCAAAGGTTTAAATGCTTCTGCTTTTGTAGAACAGGCAGTGAGTCGGTCGCGCCAGATTTTTGCAGTCGCGTTTTCTCGTGATATCTCCAAACAGAGGACGGACGTCTGGTGCGATCTACGTGCCTCCGTTTGTGAAAAGGCAGCGAGTAGATCGCACCAGCGTGTTTTCTCGTGATTTCTCCGAATAGAGGACGGACAAAATCTAGTTAAACTTCCGTTGAATACCAAGAAGTGGAGGAGCTATATGCAAGGTAGGGGGAATTCCGAGTTTCTAGCGTCACTTCTCTGTCCTTTCCCATTAAGAGAAAATGAACTTTCTCATGGCATAATCAGAGAAGAGTATCTCATTCCTTTGAGGTAGAGGCGTTCTCTTCGTTCCCGTTTAAGGAGGCAAAAGCTCTGTCACGCTCTCCCATTCCTTAGCCGGTTACAAGGTAAAGGGGCGTTTGGCTTTATGTCTTCATGCTTACTGGGTAAGGGAGGGGTTTGTCATGCTTCTTTCCTAGTGGGAAATACATTGCCTATGTTAACATGTTAACAGCTGGAGGAAATCTTCATGTTTTAAGTTAGACGGAGAAGGAGCTCATTCATTTAGTAACTACTAGGAAGTAGAGGCGCTACAAAGCAGAGACCATGTAGAGGAATTCCGAGTTCCAGAATAAGTGGAAAGGGAACTTTCTCATATCGCATTCCTTTATAAGAGGTAGAGGAGCTCTCTTCATTGCTGTTTAAAGAGGCAAAAGCTCTGTCACGCTCTCCCGTTCCCCTCTCCGATTACGAAGTACAGGGGCTTTTTTGGCTTTATGTCTTCGTTCGCTTTGTCGCTCCTTCCCTATTGGGAAATAGATTGGTGCCTCTGTTAACAGCTAGGCGAACTCTTCATGGATCCCTATCTGATTAGGACTTAGAGAGGCATGAAGCGATAAAGGAGCTGTCTTTTTCTTCCTGAGGACTGGAGGGGGTTTGTCATGCTTTATGCTTTGAGGGACTCTTCATGTCTTGTTAAACAGCGATGGCGCTCTTCATTTAATACCAATAAGAAGCAGAGTAGCTACAAGGTACAGACCAGGTAGAGGAATTTCGAGTTCCAGAATCGTTTCCCTTTCCTTTCCGATTGAAAGTGGAAACGAACTTTCTCATGCTCTATTCATCTCAGTCCTTAAGAGGTAGAGGAGCCAGCTTCATTCCGTCAAATCATGCTCCCATCCTATTGTATCATTGAAAAATGGGCTGTGTTCCTGTTGTCTTTTTTGCCAGCTAGAGGAAACTCATCATGTGTTGAGTTCAACAATGAATGGCTCTTTAATTTAATGCCAAGATGTCGTAAGTAGAGGAGCTACGAGGTAGGGACCAGGTAGAGGAATTCCGAGTCGCAGAATCGCTTCTCTTTCCTTTCCTATTGACAGTGGAAAAGGAACTTTCTCATTTCCTATTCAGATAAGTAGTACCTCATTCCTTTAAGAGGCGGAGAAGCTTGCTTCATATCGCTTCTCTTTCCTTTCCTATTGAAAGTGGAGACGGCACTTTCTCATTTTCGAAAAAAGTATCTCATTCCTTTAAGAGGCAACGGAGCCGCCCTGTTTCCTTTAAAACAAGGCGGTTCAACAGTACCAAATTTTCTTAAAGGTTGTCTTGAAAAAAATTGGTACTGTTGAACCGCCCTGTTTTCTTCAAACACGGCAGCACGCTTCCAGAAAAATTGCCACCTTGCTATCTCTCTCCTCTCTCACTTCCCTTTCCCTTCTCTCCTTCTAGTTTCTTTTTTAACTGATAAAACACAAGAAAGGAACTTGCGTGATAAAGCAGTGGAAGGTAAAGCAGAGGGTGACTCCTTGCGCGTGGACCTTGCCGTACTTCATCATATCCCTCTTCTCGGCCTATCTCTTCTGCTCTTTTTTCTTACTGTTCTCCTTTTCATAATTCTTCCTGTTTAGTTGTTCTTATTTCGAAAAGAAAGAGGGAAGGGAGAGATAAGGGAGGGAGGAAAGATAAAGAAAAGTGCCATCTTCTCAGCGCCTTGTTTTGTCTCTCCTTCTTCTCTATTCATCTCTCTTCTATTCTTTTCTTTGCCATTCCATTGAAACTGGATTCCTGTTATCTCTCCTCTCCTCTCTCCTTCTCTCTCGCTCCTCTTCTCCTGTTCCCCTCTAAACGATTGCTCTTTACAGATAGGTGCCCCCTCTCCTCTTCAGGAATTTCCTTTCCCTTATTTTGCTTTTTGAAGCGAAGAAAACAACAGATAAGAAGAGAGGAAAGTGAATGACTAAGTAAAGAGAGGAGCCCTTCAATTTCCCTCCCTATATCTGACGCTATTATTCTTTCTTGGTTGTCGCCCTTCTTTCTCCCTTGAAGATGCAGAAAACGATCAGGAAGGACACCCGTTCCATCGCCCATATATGAGAGAAATCATGAGCATCAGCTGGGTTTGCTGCCGATCCAAAATGGGCGTCCTTTTTAATCGCCTTCTGTGTCTTCAAACGAGCAAAAGGACACCCTGACTAAGTGTTTCCTTGTGGTGTCCCTTTTCCTCGCTTGAAGATGCAGAAAACGATCCAAAAAGACACGCGTTCCATCGCCCATATATGGGGAGAGAGAAAAATCATGAGCATCAGTTGGGCTTGCTGCCAATCCAGAGCGGGCGTCCCTTTTAATCGCTTGCTGTGTCTTCAAACGAGCAAAAGGGACACCCTAAGTGCTTTCTTGTGGGGTGTCCCTTTTCCTCGCTTGAAGATGCAGAAAACGATCAAACAGGACACCCGTTCCATCGCCCATATATAGGGAGAGAGAGAGAGAGAGAAATCATGAGCATCAGCTGGGTTTGCTTACATGTTCATTGTTCTTCCTTTTGTTTCTTTCTTTCTAACGGAAATGAACAAGAGAAGAGAAAAATTAGAACCAGAAGAAAGATGAAAACGAGCACCGTCTTCTCTTTGCCTGATTTTTGCGCCTCCCTCGCCTGTCTTCATTTCTCTTCCATTCTTGTCATTGCTTATCCCATTAGAGTTGCGTTCCTTTTGATCTCTCCTCTCTCCTTTCTCTCTCTCTCTCTCTCTCTCTCTCTCTCTCTCTCTCTCTCTCTCTCCCTTCTCTTCTCTTGTTCTCCTGTAAATCTCAAAAACACACAAAAGGAAGCTTCTTTTGCCTTTTTGAAAGAAAAAAGAAAAAAAGAGATGGGGAAACAAATTGAAGAGCTCCACTGCCTATTGTTTCATTCCCTTTCCTCTCGTTCTATGTGTTGTTTCCTTGTCGTTTCAGAGAGCAAGCAAAATGAGGGCAAGGGCTTCCTGAAGAGGAGAGAGGGCACCTATCTGCGAAGAGCAAGAATAGTCTTGTCTTGTTTAATTATAGAGGGAAAGGGAGAGACAAGGAAGGGAGAGATTATAGATAAAGAAGAGTGCCATCTCCTGTGCGCCTTGTTGTGTTCCTCCGTCTCCTTGTTTCTTGTCTCCTCTCTTCTGTTCAGTACCCTTCCAGAAAAATAAAATGGCCTCCTTGCTGTCTCTCCTCTCTCACTTCCCTTTCCCTTCTCTCCTTCTGTTTCCTTTTAACTGATAAAACACAATAAAGGAACTTGCATGATAAAGCAGTGGAAGGTAAAGCAGAGGGTGACTCCTTGCGCGTGGACCTTGCCGTACTTCATCATATCCCTCTTCTCGGCCTATCTCTTCTGCTCTTTTTTCTTACTGTTCTCCTTTTCATAATTCTTCCTGTTTAGTTGTTCTTATTTCGAAAAGAAAGAGGGAAGGGAGAGATAAGGGAGGGAGGAAAGATAAAGAAAAGTGCCATCTTCTCAGCGCCTTGTTTTGTCTCTCCTTCTTCTCTATTCATCTCTCTTCTATTCTTTTCTTTGCCATTCCATTGAAACTGGATTCCTGTTATCTCTCCTCTCCTCTCTCCTTCTCTCTCGCTCCTCTTCTCCTGTTCCCCTCTAAACGATTGCTCTTTACAGATAGGTGCCCCCTCTCCTCTTCAGGAAATTTCCTTTCCCTTATTTTGCTTTTTGAAGCGAAGAAAACAACAGATAAGAAGAGAGGAAAGTGAATGACTAAGTAAAGAGAGGAGCCCTTCAATTTCCCTCCCTATATCTGACGCTATTATTCTTTCTTGGTTGTCGCCCTTCTTTCTCCCTTGAAGATGCAGAAAACGATCAGGAAGGACACCCGTTCCATCGCCCATATATGAGAGAAATCATGAGCATCAGCTGGGTTTGCTGCCGATCCAAAATGGGCGTCCATTTTAATCGCCTTCTGTGTCTTCAAACGAGCAAAAGGACACCCTGACTAAGTGTTTCCTTGTGGTGTCCCTTTTCCTCGCTTGAAGATGCAGAAAACGATCCAAAAAGACACGCGTTCCATCGCCCATATATGGGGAGAGAGAAAAATCATGAGCATCAGTTGGGCTTGCTGCCAATCCAGAGCGGGCGTCCCTTTTAATCGCTTGCTGTGTCTTCAAACGAGCAAAAGGGACACCCTAAGTGCTTTCTTGTGGGGTGTCCCTTTTCCTCGCTTGAAGATGCAGAAAACGATCAAACAGGACACTCGTTCCATCGCCCATATATAGGGAGAGAGAGAGAGAGAGAAATCATGAGCATCAGCTGGGTTTGCTTACATGTTCATTGTTCTTCCTTTTGTTTCTTTCTTTCTAACGGAAATGAACAAGAGAAGAGAAAAATTAGAACCAGAAGAAAGATGAAAACGAGCACCGTCTTCTCTTTGCCTGATTTTTGCGCCTCCCTCGCCTGTCTTCATTTCTCTTCCATTCTTGTCATTGCTTATCCCATTAGAGTTGCGTTCCTTTTGATCTCTCCTCTCTCCTTTCTCTCTCTCTCTCTCTCTCTCTCTCTCTCTCTCTCTCTCTCTCTCTCTCCCTTCTCTTCTCTTGTTCTCCTGTAAATCTCAAAAACACACAAAAGGAAGCTTCTTTTGCCTTTTTGAAAGAAAAAAGAAAAAAAAGAGATGGGGAAACAAATTGAAGAGCTCCACTGCCTATTGTTTCATTCCCTTTCCTCTCGTTCTATGTGTTGTTTCCTTGTCGTTTCAGAGAGCAAGCAAAATGAGGGCAAGGGCTTCCTGAAGAGGAGAGAGGGCACCTATCTGCGAAGAGCAAGAATAGTCTTGTCTTGTTTAATTATAGAGGGAAAGGGAGAGACAAGGAAGGGAGAGATTATAGATAAAGAAGAGTGCCATCTCCTGCGCGCCTTGTTGTGTTCCTCCGTCTCCTTGTTTCTTGTCTCCTCTCTTCTGTTCAGTACCCTTCCAGAAAAATAAAATGGCCTCCTTGCTGTCTCTCCTCTCTCGCTTCCCTTTCCCTTCTCTCCTTCTGTTTCCTTTTAACTGATAAAACACAATAAAGGAACTTGCATGATAAAACCTTGCCGTACTTCATCATATCCCTCTTCTCGGCCTATCTCTTCTGCTCTGAGGAAAGATAAAGAAGAGTGCCATCTTCTCAGCGCATTGTTTTGTCTCTCCCTCTTCTCTATTCATCTCTCTTCTATTCTTTTCTTTGCTATTCCATTGAAATTGGATTCCTGTTATCTCTCCTCTCTCCTTCTCTCTCCCTCCTCTTCTCCTGTTCCTCTCTAAATGACAAAAACACAAGAAAGGAAGAACAAGAGGGGAATGGAAGCCCTTTTCCTGTCTTCTCCTGTTGCAATAAGAAGGAAAAGAGCATAGGAGATAAGGAAGGGAATTGAAGAGCTCCTCTCGCTACTTTCTCATGCCCTTTCCTTTCTATCTACCACACCAAAACACGACTCTCAGCTTCCAAATAAACCCTATCGAAGCCGGCCACCCCCCGCCCCCCCCTCCCCCCTCTCCTTTATATGAAATGAACACTAGACACGAACGACGTCCTCTATCTTTTAATGCAGCAGGAGAGAGCTCCTCTCTCTCCTAATGGGACATGAAAGTCCTCTTGTATTTGTTTTCAATGAAAGATCTGTCTCTCGAGGAAATGGAAGATCTCCTCTATCTCTTTCTAGGAAACACTTCTTCAAGTAGGAGAAAGGCTTTTTCATAAGGTGTAAATAAGGAGCTCTGTCATTCCCCAAAAAAGAAGAAGGAGAGAGGGGAGCCCTTGGAGGACCCCTTTTCAGAAGAGGCAAGGGCACTCATTACCTACACAGAGATAAAAGAGCTTTCAGATGACCTAGACACATGACTTTCGATTGAATTCTGTGGCTCATACTACAATAACAAACCAAAACGCATTGAACAGCAGCACAAGGCTATGGAAAACACCATATTTTCAGAGAGAGAGAAAAAAAGGAATTGAAGTTGAGCAACTTAGTTTCGATTAGAGTTTGTGGTTCTGCAACAACAAAACAAAATGCATTGAGAAATAACGCAAGGTCTACGGAAAGAACAACTTATTCAACAAAGACAGCAAACATAAAGAAGCAACCGAAACGAATGTTGTGCAATTTAGTTTCAGGTAGCTTCTGTGGGTTTTGTAAAAACCATACGGTATAGAAAAGCGCGTCGGTTAGACCCTTTCTCTTCAAAAACTTTCGGCTAAACCCTACACACCAAATTCGTCAAATTCTGTGGTTAGACTCGGTTAGACTCTTTCTTTGTAGAAACCTTCCGTCCATTACCCTAGGCCCGAAATCTCGTCAATTCTGTGGTTACTCCCTTTCCCTCAAAAAAGCAAGGGTTAACCTGTTGAAGTTTTAGATAAGAAATAGTTATAATGGTCCAAAGGTTTAAATGCTTCTGCTTTTGTGGCAGAAGGAGCCAGCAACAGAACGTGTCTGGCCAAAGAGATTAGGGTTTAAATAGTCCAATGTATATAAACAAAAGACCTATGTCAAATCATACGTAAAGGTTCCTGCCTCATATATATATATATATGTGTCTTTCGAAACCCATCATCCAAGCGTTTGTTCTGTTTGCAAATAGGTGGCGGGGGCTGCGCCCCCCCCAACCCCCACGCTTTCTTGAGCCGTGCAAAGCTTGCTTCAAAGCATATATGAATCGTTTTGAAGCCCATCACGCGAGCATTGTGTTTGCAAATTGGGGTGGGCTGCGCACTGCAAACCCCACCGATTTCTTTATGATTTTTTTTGAAACCCATCATGCGAGCATTGTGTTTGCAAATGGGAGTGCCCCCCCCTCCCCCCCCCCCCCCCCCCCCCCCCCCCCCCCCCCGCCCCCGTAGCGTGCTTCCATGCATATGAATCTTTTGAAGCCCATCATGCGAGCATTGTGTTTGCAAATGGAGGGGGGGGGGACCCCCGGCATTTTTAAGCAAAGCTTGCTTGAAAGCATGTTGGTTTTTTTGAAACCGATCATGCGCGCACATTGTAAGCTTGCTTCAAAGCAGATGAGTCTTTTTGAAGCCGTGTGCAATCATGCGAGCGTTTGCAATGCGTGGCAGTGTTTGGGATTAAAATGCTGGAATTTCCCGCGTCTGGAGCTGTGGAAAATGCTGTATCCGGAGCCTTCAAACACGCAGAAATGCTGTCTTTTTCAGCTATCCGTTTTTTTGAGGTGGCCTGGGACGAATGCTTTCTGATCTCTATCTATTCTTTTGTTGACCCTTCACCGGCGGAGGCGCCTCTACAAGGACGACGACAACGACGGCAAGGACGACGACTCGGACGATGGCAGCCGTCGCCGCAAGGATGACAATGATGACGGCAGCAGGAGGCGCAGAAAGGATGACGATGGCAAGGATGACTCGGATGATGGCAGCAGGAGGCGCCGCAAGTACGACGACGATGGCAAGGACGATGACTCCGATGATGGCAGCAGGAGGCGCCGCAAGGATGACGACGACAATGGTGACAATGGTGATGACGACGACGGTGACGATGACGATTATTCTCCGCCGGAAGAGGAGTGCTTGGATAAGGCGACCACGTGCAGCAAGCTCTGCTACGCCTTGAAGTTGGAAGGAGATGAGCTCAAGTGGTGCAAGCACAGGTGTACTGCGAAGTTTGGCAGCCAGCTGAAGCCGGGATTAGACCACTACTGCAAGGAGTGCAAGCACTTCTGCGAAGACCCCCCGGCGACGACCACCACCACGACCACCACCACCACAGAGATTACTGAGTGCCCTTTCTCCACCACCACCAAGGCTTACTTCACCACCACCCCCCGTGACGATGACGATATCAAGGATGACGATGTCAAGGATGACGACGTGGATGATGACAGTCGGAGGCGCCGCAAGGATGACGGGGATGATGGCAGTCGGAGGCGCCGCAAGGATGACGGAGATGATGGCAGTCGGAGGCGCCGCAAGGATGACGACGGCAAGGATGATGACGGGGATGATGGCAGTCGGAGGCGCCGCAAGGATGACGGAGATGATGGCAGTCGGAGGCGCCGCAAGGATGACGACGGCAAGGATGATGACGGGGATGATGGCAGCCGGAGGCGCCGCAAGGATGACGGAGATGATGGCAGTCGGAGGCGCCGCAAGGATGACGACGGCAAGGATGATGACGGGTATGATGGCAGCCGGAGGCGCCGCAAGGATGACGGAGATGACGGCAGTCGGAGGCGCCGCAAGGATGACGACGGGTATGATGGCCGGAGGCGCAAGGATGACGGGTATGATGGCAGTCGGAGGCGACGCAAGGACGGGGACGACTGAGTGCCCTCGTGCAGCCCAAAGCCGCGAAAGCCGTTCTCGGCTGCGAGCTTGCTCATGTGGCCACTGAAGCCACGATTTGACAATTAGCAGAGGGCTAGTTTAATTTTCGCTAAGCCTGCCCATGCATGTGAGACAGCATCACGCCTGCAAGTTGTGCGAGACAGGTGGTAGTGTTTATGGGAGTGCATGGACATTGCGTGTCATCCAGTGTTGCCATCATCGCATGGAACATCGCCTCTTGCGTTGGCAGGCTTCCCCAAAGGCCATGGCATGTATCAGCCGAGTGCTTGTAACATGCTGCGTGCCACCCCGTTTTGTTTTGCTCGGATGGGCGTCGAAGATGCCCCACGGGCGCATTTAATGGCTCTCCTCCAGACTTGGAGCCTCATACTGGAAAGGACAAAAGCGCAGGCCATGTCCAGACAGTGACCCTATACAGCGTCAATGAACATTGTCGAGTCACACGGGAGGTGAGCTTGGATTGCGCGTTGCATGCAAACTTGACCCTGGCTCGACTATGGGCACGGTCCGAGGGTAGGGCAGCGCAGCGCTGCGCTGCGCCCTCTGCAGAGGACAGCTTTAAGCTCAATCTCAAGACAGCATTTACATCGTGTATCTACATGTATCTCATGATTTCTCTGTGTGAGGAATGGCGCTGCAGGTCCTTTCCTCGGGCCTGGGCTCTGTGAAGAAGGCGGCGTCCGCGCCTTGGGTGCATCACACCTCAGCCCACTCATAAACCTCCATATGTGACCGAGGAACCGGGTCACTCAACGAGAGTCGGCGCTGGAAAAGAACCTTAGAGAGGCCATCGGATGATTGGATTGTCGGAAATCTGCTTTTGCAGCGTTGTCATGCTTTTCCCGTCGCCAGGCCACCTCCAACCAAAACTGGGGTGTCCCCAACAGCCAGTCTGCGTCTCGGGTGACAGTTGGAAGAAATGCCGCGTTCCAAATGTTCCTTCATTTCAGGCTCCATGACATTGCACGCGCATCCTTCGATTTCCAAGAGTCTCGACCTGAGCAGATGTGGATCAGGGTCTTCAGAGGCAGCCGAAGAGACAGCAACGGGACAATGACACCCCTAAAAAGAATCTGAAGCCAGCGGGCGGCTTCTGCTTCCACGTCCACTTGCATTTGCAGTTATACTGACATCCGGGATGTTGTATGAAGAAGCCCGCGTGTTGCATTCTGTAAACGTGACGACGAGCAGTGGTTTAGCTTTTCAAATGGGTGTTGTGAGGGCCGTGCTTTGCAGCACAGAGCCCCAAGCAGAAACCCTTTGTTTCTCTGTTCTTTGCCTCCTTGGAACTTGTAGTCTTATCGGAGAATGGATATGCCAAGCCCCCAGCAGATATGCACTTCGGGGCAAGTTGGAATGCTCGAAGTGATCATTTGCGCAAGCTTGCTTTGGAAGGAGGACTAGTTATGCTGTGCGGAGAACTTGCACAGAAGGATGGCTCCCACATGAGGTTGCTGCAAGGTGGGCATGATCGAAGTAAGTAAGCAGGTAGCAGTAGCCGTGGTCATCGTCGTCTTTGTATTCGTCGCAATTGACAGGGCGCGTGCTGAACAAAAGCAATGTGCCCTGTATATGCTTTTTTGCTACGTAAGCCGCGTGCCGAACAAACAATGAGCCCCGAATGCGCCCCGTGTGTTTTTTGCTCGGCCGGCCGCGCGCTGAACAAAGCGACCGCGCGACCGCGCGCCCGTGCGCCCGTGTCCGTGTGCCTATGCTCGGCCAACTGCACGCGTTAAAACAAATGTGCTGAAGAAAAGTGCACAAAGCAACAAAACACTTTTATCGCAAAGTACTTCGAGCTATCCACAGTTGTAGCCGGCTCTGGCTGATGCTGGCGACACCCTTGGAACTTGGCAGATCCGTGCTAGCAAGGCAAGGCACACTTAAAGGATCTTGAAGGAATGCTCGCGGGTCTACAAACAAGTCGAGTGGCTGGAAAGTCAGGGGGTACCATACTTTAGTAGGCTGTTTAGGCGGGCAGAAGAATCCTGAGCTCATTCTTGCAGAAGCAGGGAGTGCTGCCCTGAACTGCCACAACTTGGAGGGTGCCTGTGAAGCTGCGTGAAGCTGTGTGAACTTCGAGGTACCAGACCATCATCACCGAGATCTGGGCCGGTTTGCAGGAGCTCGACAACCCAAGAACTGGACGAAACAAACTAGCCCAAGTTCACCCAAGACGCCCCGAAGACAAGTTGTCGGATGACTGACCAGGAAGCGAAGTCTAGATGGCGGCGGGTCTTGAAGACGTTGAACCTTGTCGAGTTTTTGGTCAAGAACGGCAGCGAGCGGATAATTGATGAAATTCGCCGTGACCAGTACAAGGTGGCCTTCAACTCATGCAAACTATCTGCCACTGATTGTTTGAGCGGCACAGTGTCGCAGGTCCGTCCGCTCATGGACTTTAGCTACTCCGAAGATGGCCCGTGGGCCTAGTTTGGCCTAGTTTGGCCTCTTCCAGTCTTGGTTTGGCCCAATTGTGTTTGCCGTCAGTCTCTTCTCATGCCAAGGCAAGGACAAGGGTGCAGCGGTTCGCGAAAAGGCATTGCCGGTGTGCCCTAAGACTTGCTTTGCTCTGTTTCTGCTTTTGAAACTTTTGTTCTTTCTTTTTCAGACCAAAGCCATCTTGGAGCTCATCAGCGCTGGGAGCCCGGCTGCCGTTCGGAGACACATTGGCCATGAACAAATGAAAGGAAATCCAGTTTAAATGGTCAGTGAGGTATAGTGAGTAGCAATTCAATATGAAACGGTTAGCGGCACTGTCCAAGATTTGGCAGTGCACTGGTTTGGAGGGTTCTCATGGCTTTCTGCAGGACAACGAGCTGCTGCGCTCGGAGCGGGACAAGGCCACTGCATAAGCTGCCAGTCAATGCCATTGCGCATCACTGAGTCTCTCGAGTCTTCGAGGATGGAAGTGCAATCTGAATCAATCTGAAGTATACAAAAGAAGTGTACCAGGCATAGCGAGGCTTCAGCAGCGGCATAAGGCAACATTGTGCATATTCGGCGCCTTTGCAGGCCCGTACGCACCGAGAGAAGTTCATGGGCATGCCTGGGCCCTTCCATTCTGGCGCTTTGAGGTTACGTGGAAAAGTTTGCAGATTGTGAAAGAACAACGCGTTAACGAGTGCAAAGCGGCTTTGTTCTCTCGTGCAATCTCAGCAAACGCTCGCAAAGGTGGCTTGTTTTTCAAATACCTCAGCCTCTGCTGTCATACTCTGTGCCTGGTCCGTACTCTGTGTGCCGCGAGGTCATCGGTGGACAGCAGCAGCTACGGTGGTGGATACGGTGGCGGTAGCAGCAACTATGGCGGCGGCAGCTACAGTGGCAGTGGCGGCGGCAGCTATGGCGGCGGCGGTGGAGGCAGCGCGGGAGGCAGCTACGGCAGCGGCGGCGGCGGTGGTAGTGGGCGCTGCCCCGAGCACAGTTTGAGAGTCTGAATAGGCAACTGTAGCACAGGATATATAGTCGCCATAGCTGTGTCTGTCAGGGGTGGTTATGGTGGAAGTTCGTGTGAGCCTTGGTCACTGCCTGCACCTGGATGAATTGCCTCCAAGGAGTATATGAGAGATGACAGTTGACAGACAGATGTTGACAGGTATGACCCGTACGTTGAGAACAAGAAGTTTGATGAAGCTCGCCGCAGGCGGGAGGACGAGCGCGATGAGCGGGATGAGCTTCTTGGATGCAGTCATGGAGGGTCATTGCTGGGGCCGCTGCGGTCATGGAGGGTCAGCGCTTTTCGCTTTCTTAGTGCCAAGGCGTGACCGCAGGTACCGCGATGACCGAGACGACCGAGATGACCGAGACCGTCGGCGCCGCGCGGCTTCACGAATTGTACAAGAGTCGCTCCTGCATGTCCTGCATCTATGACTCATAGAAGGCATAGAACGATCCCTGTGTCGCACAGCTCACCACCCTCGGAGTGCAGCAAGAGGCCGGGACGACCGCGACTACCGCGACGACCGCCGGGATCGCGAGGACTTTTTTCACTTTGTGGTACTTTACTGTAACTTTAGATCCTTACCTTTTTTGGGTTTATTGGGTTTCTTACTAAGGCAGCTAAAAGTTTAATTGTAAACGCTTGCGCGCGCCGCCTCGGCAGCCGGGCCGGCCAGCACAGGAAAGGAGGAAAGAGCAAGAAAAAAAGGATCGGAGGAAGGGTAACAGGGGGGGGGGAAAGTGTAAACGCTTGCCTGGGTGCGGGGTGGGGGTGGGGGTGGGGGGGGTGGGGTGGGGGGTGGGGGTGGGGGGGTGGGGGGGGGGGGTGGGGGCAGGGGGGGGGGGGGGGGTGGGGGGGGGGGTGGGGGGGGGGGGGGGGGTGGGGGGGGGGGGGGTGGGGGGGGGGTGGGGGGATGTTGAGGAATTTTTCTGTAGGAGCCACCGACAGAACGGGACCCTCCACGGCGTCGGTTTGCAGCTCCTCCAAGCGATTGGGCGGGGTCTCACAGGGCGGGGGGGGGGGGGGGGTGGCGTCAGAAAATTCGGTTGGGTTAGGGGGAAGGAGGCCCGATCCGGGTCTGCTTGTTCCAGACGCTTCTCGGCAGGAAGCCGAGGCGAATTTATAGCTACCCTCCTGAGTGCAGCCAAGTTCAGAGCTCCGGCATAGCTCATAAAACCCAAGAATGATCCCTTGACGCTCTTGGAGTCCTGGACTCGAGGACGATCGACGTCGGAGCGATAGAGATGATTGGGACAGCCGAGAACTCGGGATCAGAAGCAAAAGGCCTGTAGCTGGAGCGTGCTGGTCTAGGGCCGCTGGGGCCATGTCACGTTCCACAATGACCGCGACGTTTTGTCTCCACAAGGTCGCCGTCGGGATTACGACTACGACGACAGGCTGCACTCTTTTTTGATGTCTGAGCACCTTGATTGCTTCAGTTCTCAACGCTTCAAGCAGGCGAGACCGCGATGGACGTCGGGACCCCTTCATTTGGCACACGTCTGCTTATATGCACTGGCACACTGCTTATTCCAGTACATTGCACATATCTGTCCATGTCTGTTTTCGCATTGGCCTCCAGGCCGTCGCAGCTATGAAGATGACGAACGGCGCGACTCGCGAAGGGACGCCAGTCTGAATCCGCGTTGCCGTGTTTCTGGGAGCATATGGGAGCAAGCGGGTGCTTATAAGTCTCATTAAACAAGCTGATCTCTCGCAGGATCGGGACGACCGTGACCGAGATGATCGTGACCGGGCGGAGAAGCCACCTACGATGCAGGACTGACATCAAAGAGCCGCATAGGATTGCGTATGCACCACATTGCACCACTATAGGTATCATATATGTTGGTTGCCTATACTTGGTGTTTTAGTTTTGGTGTTTACATTCGGCTAGCATTTTTTTGAACATCCTCAACAGAATGCAGCTCACCACGTGGCTCAAGATGCTCTAAGAATCGAAATCTGCAGAGCCGGAGTGACCTCGATAGGGCTACTGTCAGACTGGAGTTTGGCTATTTGTGAGTTCTTGTGCCATCGTGGTGAGTTGGACTTTCGATTGTCAGCTGCCGACACGGATTGGTCGACCTTCGTCTGGCTTGTTTGTTTAAGCTCACGGTCGCTGTGTGCGAGCGTTGTGTTTGAATGCGTTTCTTGTTGAATGCACTCTTTACAATTGCATTCGGTCGGAGTTGTTTTTGCAACAGGAGCTATGCTTGCTACCTGATGCTATTGATTGCTATTGTCTGTACGTTCAGCTTTGCGCTAGGCCAACCTGCTTGACATGGGCGACCCTGCAGAGTCGGCGCCAGCGGCACCGGCGGCACCGGCCGCACCGGCGGCACCGGCAGCACCGGCGGCACAGGGATGGGGCGCTGCACTCAGACATCACTGCAGAGCGACCGCTGCTCGACCTCTGCTCAGCAACGCTGCGCGAGTCTGCGCGACGTGCCTGTATGTGCCTGTCTGCGCGATTGCTCAATTTTGGAGGCGCCTTCGAAGGCGGAGGTTTTGCTGACTTCGCCGGTGCTCCAGCCGGCACCTCCAGCACCTCTGCAAATGATGGCTTTGGGGACTTCGTCAGCACGGCGCCCAGCCACCAGGGTGCCTCTGCAGATCTTTGCAGTCATATTGTTTGGTACTGCATATTCTCCAAGATCGCCTGATGATGAAGCCTAGTGAGGCACCGGAGCAGCTCCGACCACGGCCGCACCCCCACAGAATCCGCAGGCTGACATGCCTCAACGGGAGGATGGGGATCTACATGCATGTAAGTGAGTGAGTCAGTGAGTGAGTGAGTGAGTGAGTGAGTGTGTGTGTGTGTGTGTGTGTTTGTTGTGTGTGTGTGTGTGTGTGTGTGTGTGTGTGTGTGTGTGTGTGTGTGTGTGTGTGTGTGTGTGTGTGTGTGTGTGTGTGTGTGTGTGTGTGTGTGTGTGTGTGTGGTGTGTGTGTGTGTGTGTGTGTGTGTGTGTGTGTGTGTGTGTGTGTGTGTGTGTGTGTGTGTGTGTGTGTGTGTGTGTGTGTGTGGGTGTGTGTGTGTGTGTGTGTGTGTGTGTGTGTGTGTGGTGTGTGTGTGTGTGTGTGTGTGTGTGTGTGTGTGTGTGTGTGGGTGTGTGTGTGTGTGTGTGTGTGTGTGTGTGTGTGTGTGTGTGTGTGTGTGTGTGTGTGTGTGTGTGTGTGTGTGTGTGTGTGTGTGTGTGTGTGTGTGTGTGTGTGTGTGTGTGTGTGTGTGTGTGTGTGTGTGTGTGTGTGTGTGTGTGTGTGTGTGTGTGTGTGTGTGTGTGTGTGTGTGTGTGTGTGTGTGTGTGTGTGTGTGTGTGTGTGTGTGTGTGTGTGTGTGTGTGTGTGTGTGTGTGTGTGTGTGTGTTTTTGTATCATATATATTGGAACATTTTGAAGCATGGCCATGCGCGCATACACGCATACACACACATACACACATACATACATACATACATACATACATACAAACATGCACAAACATGAGTGAGAGAGTAACAAGTTAAGAGGTAAAGTGAAGCAGCTGGCAGCCCCTGCACAACAAGGCCTAGAAGTACGTAAGGTCCCTCAACAAACTGTTGATTCTATGTGATGCGTCAGGGCTTGACATTCCACATGTCCGGTGCTATTCTGCGACAAGCCCGGCGACATCCATGTTTGTCAAGCACGGTGTTGGATGTCGCCATGCCAAGACACCCAAAAGCCCAGAGCCTTCAGGACCCCGGGACCCAAGTCTTGAAACCTGAAGTCAGGATGCAGATGGGGTTGACACGATCTGCCTTGGCAAGGGTTGTACGGGGCTATGCGATGGGGTTGCAAGTTACAAGGCCAATGGTTATGGAATAATTAGGAACCCTATGAAACTTTATGTTATATATTCATAGGAATTCTGTTAAAATGAGAAGGAATCTTACTAAAATGAGTAGGAACCAATAGGACTCCTGTATAAAATAGTGTGAATCGGCTTAAACGATTGGTTTTTTGGGACAGCACAGCGTTTTTGCAGTCCCAGGCCTCCAAAGTGCTGTACTGTCCCAAAAAAAACAAATGTTTTTAAAGCAAACACAGCATTTGTTGCTTGTTTTGGCTTGAGAAGATTGGCTTTTTTGGGACAGTACTGCGTTTTTGCAGTCCCAGGCCTCCATAATGCTGTACTGTCCCAAAAAATCCAATGCTTTTAAAGCAAGCAATGCAAAAATGCTGCACTGTCCAAAAAACCAAAACACCAAAGTTTGTACACTTGGCGTCCAAGGTCTCTAAATTGTTTTTCGGGTTTTTTGGGACAGTACAGCATTTTCTGCTTGAAAAAGATTGTTTTTTTGGCACAGTACAGCGTTTTTGCTCTTGTGGGCTTAAAACATTGGTACAGTAGAGCGCTTTCGTGCTCGCTGCCCTAGGAGGCTTCGAAATCCTAAACCTCTCAACCCTACCATGGCACCTGAGAGGAAAAAGTGTGGGCACATGGGAGGGGGGGTCCCCCCCCCCCCCCCCGCCAGTTATCCACCTGTTGGTTGGTTCTAGAGCCTATCGGGAAGCGGGGGGGGGGGGGGGGGAAAGGCTACTTCAGAGCTTCGGCCGTATTAATTTCTGATATGATAATGTGATGATACTGTGTAGTTATCGTATGAGTACATGTTGTGCAGTTATTGTATGAATAAATTTCGAGGCCTCAATGGTAAAGCACACGGAGTTTTGAACTTCAATCCGGAGTTTTGAACTTCAAAACTCCGGGATCCAAGATTCAAGATTCAAGATTCCTCGGGAAAGTTTCCACGGGATCTTGAATCCTGGGCCCCGGAGTTTTGAACTTCAAAACCCCGGATTGAACTTCAAAACTCCGGGATCCAAGATTCAAGATTTCGGGGAGGCTTTTCCCTGGAATCTTAAAATCTTGGATCCCGGAGTTTTGAAGTTCGAAAATCTGGATTGAGGTTCAAAACTCACGGAACCCTATCGGGTTAAGGTTTGAAGGTAGTCAAGAGTCCTGCTCTTCCAGGAACTTCCCTCTCCGAGCGATCGAGTTCGTGTCCGCTGCAACCGAAGCCTCGAGGTAGTTCTGGTTCTTGATCGATAATTTCGGCCTCTAGGTCTTTGCAAGCTGTCTTTCATCATTTCCTCTGCACTCCGGCTAATTCACATCTTTGCGGGACTGATAGCATGCGAACTGAGAGAGCGAGCCTGAGAAAAGGGAGTGATGCCTTCAATCGTCCAGTAGAATTGTGGAGCCATGTGTCAATCGGTCGGGAGCAATCATCAGGCAGGGTGCTCAGCTTCGATTTGGTAGCGGAGCTGGCTGGTCGAGCCAGTTCCCGCTGCCTGTCGTTGCGAGCGCTGTGCCTGCTGATTGTTCTCTTCGTGCTGACTTGCTATGTGGTTGGCTTGAGTGGTCAGTCGAACTCTCTTTCCAATGTGGAGGAAAGCGAATACCCCACAAGCCAAGGGAAGCACGAGGAGAACCTCTCAGCAGCGGTGGTCAATTCCTTGTCTCTAGCGCTCGACGCACAGGCAGACGTGTCCAATGACGCACACCGCGCCTCCGCGATTTTATTTACCGATTCGTTCTTTGACAACTGGACATGGGCAGAGGTAAAAGAACTTCTGTCGGATGTTGCAAGGCTTGCAAGCAAGGATGATGGCGATAGCGGTCGAGGCTTACGAGCCGCGGATCCTTCGAATAAGTGGTGGTTCACTTCCTGCTTCGTGACGCTGCAATCATTGCTTGAGAAGTATGACATTTCTGGCAAGATGCGAGTTTTGCGTGACGAGCTTGATTTGCAGGATGATGGGAAGTGGTTTGCCCCCATGATTGATCTGCGAGGCCGAGTTTCTATGATTGGCCGTCGCCTTCAAGGTGAGAAACCGAGGCAGAAAAGCCTAGGAGGCCGTGTTTTGCCATTTCTTCATCAGCTTGGGTTCTTCTGTGCCGTTTTATCCCTGTTGGCGATGATGATGCCGGGCAATCGTGAACATCGAGATCACGGACCCCCTCGCCAGCACGCGCACGTGGGCGACGCTGGGCCGCCATATGTTGGCACGGCAACGCTTAAGGTTCCCCCTGCTTGGAGCTGCGAACGTCAAGCGACGTACTCACTGAGAAGCTGGATTTCAGACTTGATCCTGTGGAGTTCGGCCACAGATTTGGATCATAGGAGGCTCGGCCCGATAGCTGCACTGCAGGTTACAGGATCGGCCAAAGAGCTGGTGCGTGAACTCACCCCGGAACAGCTGTCCAATGGAGTGTTAGATCCCCAAACTAATCAGCACATTACAGGGTTGATGTTGTTGGTTCGTACTTTGGCAAATAGATACGCTCCATTGGATCAGGAAGCAAGCACTCGTGCTGTCAGTGAGTACTTGAATTTTTCCAAGTTGCCGGGAGAAGGGATCGACGCTTTGCTTGTTAGGTTCGATGTACTGCGGAATCGTGCAGCCTTACGGGGTGGTCTCCAAATGAATGCTTCAGGAATGGCGTGGCTTCTGTTGAGGGCTTTGTCGCTTCCCCCCGAACTAGTCGACAGGCTCTTGGCTCCTTTAGGAGGGATGTTACCCCAACAAGAGGCTGAACTGCAAGAGTTGATGGGTCGTATCAGGAGACAAGGGCATCTTTTCGAAGCACGACCCTTGGGTAGACAGGGTGCAACGGGCGATCCTGGTGCATATTTCTTTCCTGTTTTCGGTGGTCCCAATACTGAGGGTAATGGTCAAGGATCAGCCTACGGCACTGCCTATCCAAGCTTTGGAGCCAATGACGGTTCACACGGTAGCGCGCAAGCGAGTGCAGAAGCTCAAGCCGGACTGCAAGCTATGATGGGTTTCCCCACTAGTCCTGTGAACCCCTTCGACGATTCTGCCCGACAGTGCATGCAGTGCGGCACGTATCATGAGGATGAAGACTTGAGTTCAGCCACCAGCACTGATGAGGGTGAACTAGATGCTGAAGCTCAGGCTTTTGCTGCAGTAACGGTTGACGGCGAAAGCAGGTCAGACGAAGCCTCCATTGCTGCCGAGCTCTACCATCTGTATCGGCAAGCCAAGCGTCGCTGGCGTAGGTTCACCGGCAAGCCCCCACGTCGTTTCCGTAAGTTTGGGTTTAGGCCTAAGAACTTCCAAAGGTTGAATAAGACCCCGTACAGCAAGACGTATGCTGCCTTCTTGCCAGCGCAGAGCTTTGCAGGTGGAAAGGGCAAGGGAAAAGGCAAGTCTGGAGGCAAAGGTGCCAAAACGAATCCTCGTGGCCGCAACGGAGAAGTTCTTCGCTGCCATAAGTGTAACAGTGACCAGCATCTTTGGCGTCAGTGTCCCATGGTTGCGCAGGGAAACTCCCACTATGCACAGAACCAGCCTGCAGCCCTTGCGTTGCACACCATCCCGTCGTTTCCTATTTGGAGTCAGCCGCGAAATGTTGACACTGCAGAGTTGAGGTCGCTTCCTGGTGTGACTTTCTCCACGCACTTCGTGTCAGCCTTGAGTCAGGGGTCGAGTCGCACTGGCCTGGAACCTGAGCTGGAGGCTCTATCACAAGCCTCAGCCTTGAGCAGTCGCAGGTCTGTTGCGCGAGGCAACCATCTTGAAGCTGTTGATGATGGCGCAGGACCTCCTCCAGGTTGGGAGCCCGGTGACGGCCCGAGCTCAAGTCGAGGAGCTGATGTCCAAGTGCAGCCTGAAGACAGTGTCAGCCAAGCCGCGTCGTGTGAGAGACCGCAGTCGCACAATGGTCAGGTGCAGTCGTTGATTCCCGGTGCACCTCCGCCCAAGTTTCCTCCCCCTGTGTCGCGCCCACAGCCGAGTGAAGAGTCCGCGCGTGAGAAGCGTAAGACTACGCTTCAGTTGCAGTCGTTGTTGTATCCTTGGTGGGAAACCGGCATGTTGGACGCGGATGTTGCTGAGGGATCTGAGGGTGCACATGCGGGTGTGTACCATGAACGCACGCGTGTGAAAGGCAAAGTCGGTCTTTTGGTTGATCCTGGAGCGCATGACAACTTGGTTGGAGATCGCACCATGAAGTTGCTGGCGTCGCAAGTGAAATGCAAACCTGTGATTCATGCTCTTGAGCGTCCGTTGAGCGTGCAAGGTGTTGGAAATGGCTCGCAGCAAGCGGACGTGAGCCACGGTGTTGAGTTCAGCATCAAGCGTGAGCATGGCATGCCCAGTGTTGCTGGAACCTTCAACTCCCCTGTTGTGCCAAACAGTGATCTTCCCCCTTTGCTTGGTCTTAAGTCGTTGCGGAAGTGCGGTGCCGTGCTGGACATGCAGAATCAGAAGCTGATTATCCCAGGCCCTGGAGGTCTGGAAATCAAGCAAAGTCCAGGCACCATAATGCTGGACCTTGAACTCAGTCCAAGCGGCCATCTCATCCTGCCGGTGCATCCCCGTGTTGAAAGTTTGGTGAAGGATGATCGCAAGCTTGACTTTGTCTCTTCTCGTGCGAAAGCCTCAGAGTCAAAGAGAAGATCCGATAGCGCAAAGGTTTCCGATGATTCGAGCCCGGACAAACCTGATGTCCAGAAGGCAGGGATGAGGAACAAGTCGTGACTAGCATCACCTGAATGTGAGTCAACGGACATGAGCGGACGTGTGAAAACGCCTAGTGCTTGGGTGATGTGTGATCAGGTCGGTGTGCGTCAAAACATTTTGTCTTCTTTGGGTCTTGACAGCATTCATTTCAGCCGTGACCTTCATTCTAAAGAACAGCTGCGAAAGATCCTCAACATGCTCGAAGTGCATTCGCCTCGAATCATGTGGATTCGTTTGGGTGGTCCGTCGGCAGGCACTGGCAATCGCCACGATAATCAGAGAGCACAGCATTTGTCGCAGATCGCTCAGCGACAGATAGATAAGGGTGGTTTAGTGGTGCTAGAGGCTAATGCCCGTAGCTTGGTTTGGTCTTTAAGGTTCGTGCAGGAGCTTGTGCAGAGACTGCATGTTTACGATCATTCCTGGTGTTGGCACGAGCGCCGCTTGAAGGTGCGAGCACGCGCCTGTGACTCCGTGATTCGTGTTGCCACCAATGTGCATATGCCCGGACCTTTCAATTGCGAATGTCCTTCAGGAACGTCTCATGAACATTCCAAGCAGCTATCTCAGAGTGAACGAAACCTTCGAAGTGAGCAGGTGTTACGGTCGATTGTGGAAGTAGCTTTGGCTTCTGATGGTACAAACCCGTCAGTTGTTCCTGACCGCACGCACGGGCGACCCGAGTCCATAGTTAAGCTTCAACATTTGACGCACATCCCTGAGCATGACCCGACTGCATCCGGCAATGACCTTGACAGTCCCGATGTCGGTGTGAATTCATCATACTTGAGCCCTTTTGCAGGACGAAGCATAATGCACAACGATTTGCATGAAAGACCCAAATCCGAAATGGTGAGGTCTCACGAGCCCTTTCAATCTGACCCCAATTGCGATGCGCTCCTTTCGCAGTCGAGCGCAAACCCGATTTGTAGAGGAGTTGACGATTCCTATATGGTTCGTAGAAAGGTTCAGGTTCAGGTGGTTGAAGAACATGCTAATCGGGCTAGACTAGATTCTGACTTCAGTTTCAAGACGTGTCTCAGAATCCTGAACTTGATGCCGTCAAGCGCGCACAGCACCAGAAGACAAGCTGTTGGCAATGATGAGCATGGATCTTGTCAAGTGCTTGGCCTTTACAAACATGGTGCCACAGTCGGAATAACCGAGCTTACACTTGAACTTCCCGAAACATGCCAATTCCTGAATTGCTTTGCCAGCAAGCACAATGCAGGTGCTTGGACATCTGTGTCCATAAATCACAACACAGTACTGCAGCCACACTGGGATTATGGAAACCTCCGGGGTTCCATCAACAGTCTTATTGGATTAGGTAACTATAGCGGGGGTGAGTTGTGGTTGCAGCTGTACGATGACGAAGTTGATCACCAGAAGCATGTGGATTGGTTGCTGTCTGACCGGGGCGAAAAGATGCCTGGTAAGATCATGTCGTGCAAACACCGATGTGTTCATTTTGAGCCAGAGCGTGTGCACTGCACCATGCCCTTCAAAGGTGATCGCTTCACTCTATCGATGTATACCAATCGGGCATTGTTGGATGTGACAGCTGTGCAACGTCAGGCCTTGGTCAACCTGGGTTTTCCGTTACCGCTTGTTAACACACGAGAGGTGAGCGTGTTTCCCACAGAACAAGCCCTTAAGCAGAAAGCCCGCCTTAAGATCGAAAAAGAGGCCGGTCGTACTCCGAAGAAACGAACGCAGAATGTCGAACAGATCAACCAGGATTGCGGTGAAGATTTGTCTGCCATTCTTCCGACCACAGATTGCGCTGCTTGGAGCGCGCGACTGCTTGGAGATGGAACTGAAGACAATCCGACTTGGCAGGAGTGGAGCCATTTGGATCTCATGTATGATGCAGTTTGCCGACCAGGTTTGTCTGTGCACGGTTCCAAACGGGCTAAACCGCTTAGTTCACTGTGCAAAAATGGTGCTTGCAATCTTGATCAAGCTTTTGCAGTTTTTGACGGTCCCATGAAGATGTCAAAAGTATCGATGGTCGAATTGTTTGGTGGGGCTGAAGATTTTGTGTATCTCGCAGTCAGAGGAATGACAGGTACATCCAAACATCCCTTTGACCTTATCACGCATTTTGACCCCGTCTGTCCACGTCAAAATGAAGCTGCATTTAAGCTAATCTTTCACGTTAATCCCGATGTAATAGTGTTGTGCCCCAAAGAGGTGTCAAATGTCGTCGCTTTCTTTTGTCTGAGTGCAGCTCGAGTGCAAGGCGAGCGTGGATTGCATTGGGCAATAGAGCAACCAAAAGGCAGCATCATGTTTCAACAGCATGTGTGCCAACAAGTCCTTCAGACTGGATTTGCAACAGAGCGTGGTGACACCGTTTTCTTCGCTTCAAGCAGCCTGCTCTCAAAGGCTGTCGAGCGTGAAGGGCCTTCGTCTGCGTTTTGGAGTGCGAGTCGATGCGAGCACTTCACCTCGGCAATCGCAACCTTGTGCCACTCAGTTTGGCATGCAGCTCATTGTGGCACCAGTCCGGATCAGAACGCCTATCCATCGGAAGACACTTCTGTGTTTGAATGTCCTGGTTGTAGATGGCATAAACGAAAGGATGATCCAAGTCATCTTCGGGTGGGTGATTGTCGATATCCTCATGTAGAACCTAAGATTTGGAAGTGTCCCGGCTGCAAGGCTAGCAAACCAAGAATGCATGAAAGCCATACCTTGAACGAGGATTGTCAGTGGCAATTGGCTAGAACAGTTGAAGAAGGTTTGCAGCGGGAGCGAAAAGGAAATCGGCCTCGAGATCCCAGGGTTCCCGCAGCTGCCGAGCCAACCGCTAAGGCCCGGATGCCATTGGAAGGTTCGAAGGGAGGTGGTTCGGCGACACGACGACGTGATGCAGCTGCGCAGGTCACAGAAGGTGGTAATGGTCCATGCAGTAGTCGAGAACCGGCAAGATCTTCCAGAGATGTCCGTTCTCGTTCTTCTGTAGGTGTTGACACTTTTGATCCTCCGCCGCCAGCTCCAGTGCCGGATGAATCGGCGCCTGTCCCCGAAGGCAGACCTGATGCTGCGCAGCCCCCTGAGGGTGACGAGCCTGCGTCTTGGGCACGGTTCGACATAGGTCGTACACTTCAGCAGCTCCGAAGCGTGAGGGAGGCTGTTGTCAGGCGGGCTCTGAGGCAACTTCATGTTCGCTTCTACCATCCATCGACGCAGAGGTTACGATCTCTTCTGTCAGCCGCTGGTGTCCCTGCAGAAGTGTTGGAGAAGGTAGCGCAGATTACAGACACGTGCTCGGTATGTCGGACTTGGGCGCGTCCAGCACCTAAGTCAATCGCGAGTTCGCATCTGCCCACATCTTTTAATGCTGAACTGCAGGTGGATTTGCTTTTCATTCGTGAGCACGTGATCCTGCATATGATAGATGTTGCTACTCGCTTCACTGTTGCGAAAATCGTGCGAAGTCGTGACACAGATGATGTGCTGACCGCAATGCAGGAAGCTTGGATCTCCTTGTTTGGGCCGCCCAGTGTGATAGTTGCCGATCAGGAAGGTGCCCTAAGCGGGCCAACTGGAGGCGCTTGGATGGCCAACAGGGACATCAAGTATGTGCCGAAAGCCACATATGCGCATGCAGCAGTGGTTGAGAGGCACAATGCGTTACTGCGGCGGCAGGTTCACCTGCTGCTTGAACAAAGCAACGAAGACGGTCTGCGTGTTCCTTTCTCAGCAGTTCTCGCAGAATCTGTGTTCGCTAAGAACGCACTGCTTCGCATCAATAATTTTACGCCTTACGAAGCGGTTCTTGGACGCACTCCGCCTCTGTATGACTTGATTGCGCCTGAGTTTGGTGAGGAGGTTGCTGCTAGAGATGCTGACCGCCTGCGGGGAAAGGCCCTCAGTGCAATACTGCAGGCCACAGCAGAAAGCAAAACTCAACGCGCCATGAAGAGCAAAAGTCGTCTGAGTGGCGAGCTCCTTGAACTGTCTCCTGGTGATCAGGTAGAGTTTTTCCGTTCCCCTTCCACCAAGGACCTTTCCGGGTGGGCTGGGCCCGCTACGGTGGTAGATTTGCTTCAACTGGATCAAGGGCAAATAGGGGTAAGGTTTCAGGGGCGCTATATTTTGTGTAGAGTGCAAGATATCAGACGCGCGCTGCTATTTGTAACGTTTCTTTCTGACGAGCCACACAACACGCCTTCCGGGCTGATTCGTGCCACGGCTGAGTCTCTTGACCGACAAGTGCTGAGACTGGGTTGGTTTAAGCAGCAAGGGACGTGGCGCGGTTTTCCTGAGAACGATGCCCTTTCGGACGTCGTAGTTGCAGGACTACATCTTGCTGCCTGCAATCTACAACTGATGGGTGTTGTGTCATTTCGTCTTGGAAACAGCGTGAGCACACTAACAGGTGTGCAGTGCGATGAATCTTTTCTGATTTGGTGGCCAAAAGGTGAGGCAGCTGTGTGGCACCACATGTTCATACCCGGAACGCAGCCTGTGAATTTCTCTCGCCTCTGTGACGCTGGTGGAAGAAACTTGTGCTTCATTCAGTTTCTGTGCGAGGACTCAGAGACAGTCTTGAGTCTTCGAAGGGTTGTGCATGATGTCCCAAATATAGTCGGAATCCATGATCCGTCTATGCCCCGACTCAATGACGTGTCAGAGGCAGTGGAGAGACGTCGACAGATGCGTGCCATTGCTGACCGTGCTGGCGCCGATCAGGTCGGGCCTGAAGTGTTTGACATAAGCACTCCTGATGGAAACACCGAAGCTTCTGACAGGCATGCAGAAAGCATGTCAGAGCCTGCTGACCGAGCCCAGTCAAGTGATGAAGACCCTTTTGCTTTTGCTGGCAGACCGCCAGAAGTTTGCGTGGATGCGGCTTCCGAGTCAGTATTTGTGTTTTCCACGCGTGAAATTGCTGAAGAACCCCCGAAGCTTGAATTTTCTAGAGAAGCAGTCCAATATGTTGCTAAGTTTGACAAAAGGCTTGACTACAACGAAACGCTTGTGTTGAATGTGACAGGCGCAGTTGATGCTGTGATCGAAAGGACCAATAACATCCTGTCCAGGCAAGAGGCTCTCGAGAACGTTGCACGTTGCAGACGTGCGATGGTTCAAGAGTTGCTGAGATGGAACGGTCACAAGGCCTGGAAGCGTGGGCCTAAGTCTACAGCTCGCAACGCTTTGCAAAGTCGCTGGGTTCTCAAATGGAAGAACATCAAGGGTGAGCGAGATGTAAAAGCTCGACTTGTCGTTCAAGGCTTCCGTGATGCGCAGAGTGTGGAGAGCTATGCTTCTTGCACGTCCCGCTGGGCGCAAAGACTCGTGCTCGCAATAGCTGTGCAACAAGGATGGCCCTTGAAGTCAGCTGATGTTAGTGAGGCTTTCTTGCGAGGCCTTTCCTTCGAAGAACTTCATCGATCAGGCATTGATAAAGAGCTTCGTGAAGTCCAACTGCTGCTGCCGCCAGGTTCACTTGAACTCATCCAATCTGTGCCGGGGTTAGAGAACTTTGACCCCAACACAGAGGTTCTGCATCTACTCAAGCCGGGCTTTGGTCTCAAGGACGCACCGAGGCTGTGGAATCTTGCCCTCAAACGGGTATTGGACAAGATAGGCCTGCGCCCCATCAATGTAGATCCTCAACTCTACGTGCTACATGTACGAAACAAGCTTGTGCTTTTGCTGTCAGTTCACGTGGATGATCTGAAAATGACGGGCGAGCCGCAGCAAATCACCCGTGCCGTTAAGATTCTTGAAGAAGAGTTTGATGCATTGAAACTTGAAGAAGACAACTTCGACCACTTGGGACTGAAGCATGCGTTGGAGTCTGATGGAAGCAGAACTGTTTCGCAAGATCATTACATATCAGAGCTCCGTCCAATCGCTGAAGCATCTCTCAAGGTGTCGTCTGGTGACACGTGTGTTGGGCCAGAGCTGGCTCAGAAGTTCATGTCTTTGTTGGGCGGCGTAGCATGGTGCACACAAACTAGACCCGATATCGCTGTGTATGTGGCTGCTTTACAGCGCCAATTGAAGAAACCGAAGATGCAAGACCTTGTCAACCTCAATCGAGTCTTGAAATATCTTAAGCTCAAGCCCTTATGCCTAAGGTATAAGAAGTTAGCTCAGCCTTGGAAGCTAATTGCAATTAGCGATAGTAGCTTCAAGGGCGATGGACAAGACCACTTGGCAATGAGATCGGGCATAATTGCACTTACCGATCGCGCAGGTCCTGTCCAAGGAGCCAACTCGCTTCAGCCTCTCGAATTCGTTTGCCGTAAACAAAGCCGTGTTTGCCGAAGCACCTACATGGCAGAATTGTTGAGCGCAGTGGATCTCAGTGGACTTGCAGTCACCATCAATAGCGGAATAACAGAGGTGTTGCAAGGCTGTCAGTCGGCAGCTGAACTAATCCGCAGACAAGAACAAATGAACAATGCGTTGCAGTTGACGTTGGTGATTGATGCGATGGCCGTCTTTCAGGGAGCAACCTCTGAGGAAGCTCGCTGTACTGACAGCGCGGCCCTGTTGCATATGTTGTCTCTCCGACAGCTGTTAGGGCGAGAAGTGAGCAATCTTGCTTGGTGTGACACCAGAGACATGTTATGCGATGGACTTAATAAGGGTGTAATCCCCAGGGAACCTATTAGGGCAGCTTGTGCATCAGGTTGTTGGCAGATTAACTTCCCCCTTAAGTTCTCTAAGCACACTTCCTCTGAGTGAATCCCCTCTTTCGGTTGTAGGATAGAGGTTCAGTCAATATACAATCGCCTTGAGTGCGCTCAGCACTTCCGTCATTCAGGACCGCACTGCAACAGAGTTGCGGCACGAGCGACCCGAGTCAAGAGTCCTGCTCTTCCAGGAACTTCCCTCTCCGAGCGATCGAGTTCGTGTCCGCTGCAACCGAAGCCTCGAGGTAGTTCTGGTTCTTGATCGATAATTTCGGCCTCTAGGTCTTTGCAAGCTGTCTTTCATCATTTCCTCTGCACTCCGGCTAATTCACATCTTTGCGGGACTGATAGCATGCGAACTGAGAGAGCGAGCCTGAGAAAAGGGAGTGATGCCTTCAATCGTCCAGTAGAATTGTGGAGCCATGTGTCAATCGGTCGGGAGCAATCATCAGGCAGGGTGCTCAGCTTCGATTAAGGTTTAGGGCTTATTTTTGAGGCATTTACACTTAAGCTGGCAATTAAACCTAAACCCTTAAGCTTTAAACCGTAAAGGGTTAAGGTTTAAAGGTTCAGGGTTTACGATTTAGGCATTCAAACTTCAGCCGGCAATTCAACCTAAACTCTCAACCTTTAACCCCTATGGGGTTAGGTTTCAAGGCTTAGGGTTCAAGATTTAGGCATTTAAAGCTAAGCCTATAGAGTTTGAACATCAAGAGTGAAGAGTATTCAAACTAGGTTAAGCCTTAAACCCTATAGGGCCCCTATAGGGTTAGGGTTTTTCAAGGTTTATCTACCCCACCGGGGTTAGCCCTATAGGCTATAGGGTTTAAACCTTATAAGGGGTTAAAGGCTTAGAGTTTAGGTTTAGGGCATCATCAGGGATTTAACCACTTTACTGTTTTCCTTAAGCCTTAAAGCATATAGGGTTTAGGGTTATAACGCTAAACTCTATAGGATTAGAACCTTATAACCCTATATCATGGGCCTTGAGGCTGTTTTCCTCAAGCCTTAAAGCATATGGGCTTAGGGCTATAACGCTGAAGGTATAAATGCCCAGACCTTAGGCACATCGGGCTTAGGAATTAAAACCTTTACGCCCTATAAGGTTTTAAAGGTTTAAGGCCTGGGGATGTAAAATTCAGGCTTGGGCGGTTTATCTACCCTACCGAGGTTAGCCCTTTAGGGTTTAAACCCTACAAGAGGTTAAAGGTTTAGAGTTTAAGGTTTAGGGCATTGCAAAAACGTAATCCTAGACCCTCAGGGATTTAACCACTTTACTGTTTTCCTTAAGCCTTAAAGTATGTAGGGTTTAGGGTTATCACGCTAAAGTCTATATAGGATGAGAACCTTATAACCCTACATTTTAGGCCTAGAGGCTTAAATCCTAAACCTTAAATCCCATAGAGTTCTGCCTATGTTTGTAGGCTTTGCCTCCTGTGGAAATGCAAAGAAAAGTAGAACCAGTACCCACTTCATGTATGTAGATAGGGTATATGTATTGCATATGAAATACTGATAATGGAGAAGCCTCGAACCGTTTACGAAGTGTTCGAGCGCATAAGGTGATGCGGAAAAGCCATGTAAATATTGTAAGCCCCGTAGACGTGAGAATACTGTTTGCAAATACTTTTTCACCATTTCCCAGGACTTTTCGAGAGGCTGTAATGCTCATTTCAAACTATCCGCAAACCATAGGGGCCGGCGCAAGCTTCACTCTCGCACACCCGAAAAACGGCGGATAGCTGAGGGGGGAGCATATATATATACATAGTGTGTGAGAGAGAGGCAAAGAGAGAGAGAACATTTAGGAGGCAGCAGGGATTCAATCAAATCAATAAGGATGAAACAAGTTAAGAACAGTCTTGCAACCCCAAACCGTAATGACCAGCAAGTTGTCGATCCTTATTCTCAATGTTGGTTTTTTTATTCTGACACCACGTATAGGAAAGGTTGACCTTTATGTGTATCTATACATATATGTATGTATGTATGTATTTATATTCATATTTGAATGTATCTTTATATATTTTTGCATGCGCACATTGCGTTTGCATTGCGTTAAAATTGCATGCCATTGCATTGCATTATGCTGCATTGCGCTTCATGACGATATTCTTTTGGGCACATCCTCTGATGTTTCGAGACTTGCGGGAACCCGACTGCAGGGCAGCGACCCCTTCGGGAATGCCCCCTTCCAGGCCATTGCGAGTTTGCGGCGTAGAGCGAGGGTTGGAATTGCTGGGCAGTAGCCGGAAAGGCAGCGCCTGCTGCAGCGCCGGCAGCGCCGCCTGGGGCTCATGAGTTGACTCCGCGGGTTTCCCATCAAAAGTTCGGGCGTCACGAAGATCTCTTGTCTCATCCAGGTGCCTCTTGTCTTACTTGCATTCAATGGTGGAAGCGTCAGGTGCGCGCAGATGCCCGACCTGTTCGCCTCGGGCACCGGAGGAGACTTCGCAGGCTTCCAGGCAGGGTCAAAGATGTGCAAGACTCATCCAATCCGCGCTGAAAGTGTCACAGGGTGGTGCTTGTGGAGCCTGCGGCGGCTTGAGCGCTCCGGCCCCATGCATGGCCGGAGGCTGCGGGGGCTGTGCAGGCTGTGGCGCCTGCAGCGGCCCATGCGGGCCCGGGGCCTGTGCCCACCCAGGCTCAAGCTGCCCGGGTCCAGGCACTCAAGCCATGGCGCCTCCCTGTTCGGGCATGTGCGGAAGCGATGCCCCAGCGAGTCACTGCCTCAGAATGGAATGCTGATTGCGGAATCTATGTCATTGCCATGCCAGCCAGGCGGACAGATGGAAACCGGAGGGCATGCGCCCGAAGCAACCACGTAACATTGCCACATATGCACTCCGCTTTCAAGCATGGTCATTCCGGATCCATGTTTCCATGAGGTCTTTCCTGGATGGTATCTCTAGCAAGCTGCTGGCACCAAGCTCAGCAGCTGCGGCTGAAGCACGCTGCTGAAGTTCGCCTTACCATTACCATCCCTGACTAAGGACCTGAACCTGAGCTCTGGCACTTCCCAGGCTTCTGGTCAGCCCTCTCCGAACAAGCCCATGGGAGGCCCCTCGGTCCTCTTCTGTGAGTTACTTGAGAAGGGGCGGCTATAGTGCACGTTATAAGTGCACGGCTAATGCACTGCTTTGATGCGCTGTGTGCGCGCAGGCATGGGAATGGGCAGCGCCATGGGCGCCATGAGCAATGCCATGGGCCCAGGCTCGGCCGTGCCTAAACGGGAGCACGGCGAGAATGAGTGCGATCGCAGATCTGGGAGTCGACTCTGGCTTGGGAGCGTTGCGTCGTTGGAGCAGAGAACTCTCAGTTCGGAACGTGTGTGCAGGTGCCATGGGCGGCGGCTGCGGTGGCTGTGGGTGTGGAGGGCCTCGGTCTCAGAATTGACAAAATTGCAAAGCGAAGTGCAGAAGCAAAAGAGTTCAGGTGCGGATGCGGCTGCGGCGGCTGCGGCGGCTGCGGCGGCTGCGGCTGTGGGCCATGTGGGGCCTGCGGCTCTTGTGGCGGTTGCGGAGCCTGCGGCTGTGGGGGCCCGTGTGGTGGCTGCGGTTGTGGGTGCGGTGGCGGATGTGGATGTGGGCCATGCAGCGGCTGCGCAGGCTGTGCTGGCTGTGGCCCATGTGGGTCTTGCGGAGGCTGTGGATGCGGTGGATGCGGTGGACCCTGCGGTGGCTGTGGAGGTTGTGGAGGTTGCGGAGGTTGTGGATGTGGATGTGGGGGCTGTGGCAGTGGCTGTGGCTGTCCTGGCAATCAAATGATGGGCCAGATGGGGCAGTTCGGCCAAATGGGCCAACCCCAGATGGGCCAGATGGGCCAGGCCCAAATGGGCCAGATGGGCCCAATGGGCCAGATGGGCCAGATGGGCATGAAATGAGTGCACTTAAGCCGGTGCAGTATTCTGTAATACAGCACTTGCACCAGAACTCGACTTGTGTAGCGTTTGCCCCACTGGCCTTTGCCGGTTGCTGCATTCGAGCCTCCGCTTCGAAGAGCAATGCAAGTCACACTCCGCAGACCTCGCAGTGATCTCTTAGACTCTAAGACTTTTGACTTCAACAAACACACTGAGAGGTTGAGCCGGGGCTCCTGCAGAGCCCGCAGTTGGATTTTCGATGCTTAATGCTCTTAAACCAACTCTTAGATATCTCATGGCTTGCCCGGCTTGCCCCTCCCCAATGTCAGAAGTCGACATCGTGGGGTGCAAAACTCGTTGCATGTCGAGGATCAGGTGAGAGGTTTGTACTCACCGAGTCGCGAAAGCACGTCCTTCGAAATATTGCTCCGTGCTCCGAGCGCCCGGGCCCCGCCACTCCGCCGTGGGTTGTGAGACAGAGACTCCGACGCTGGACAGAAAGAGGCTCCGCCCAGCTGCCGTAAGCTGCTCTTAAGATTGCTCTTTTGCAAGAACAGGTGGGATCTTTCATGCTGCTCTCTGCATCCCAAGTGCTGAATGAAAAATCAAAAAGTGCCTTGAAAGCATTGGTTCACAGCGCTTTGCCTTTGTCCTCATGGTGGCAAGGGCAAAGTTAAGAAGCAGCCCTCAGAAAGATCGGCTCCGCAATCGGCGTGCCTCCTGGTCAGTTGCAGCTGCCACCTGCTACGCTGGCTACGCCGGCTGTCACTGTTTCGCAGCTGAGATGGCCAACCGGGCCATTCCAGAGAACTCTCCACGGGTACGAGGCATCGACGAAGGCCTACGACGGCGAGGAGAAGGTGGGCTCGACGCACGTGACGCACGCGATGCCCGTGATGTGGACGCGGCGGTGGCCTCCGACTCGACATCATCAGCCTCAGGCTCCTGGACGAGTTGATTCATCCAACCCCTTCCCTATAAACCCTCTGTTGCCGCCCTAGAAGGATCCAACACATTCCGAAACCCCCCTCAACCCCATAAGAACTGCTCAGGCTACCGGAGCTGCCTCCGAGCGCTCTCCTTTCTGGGAGTGCACCGTGCCTGTGGCTTTCTGACAGCTAGGAGGCGGAGCCGCCAGGACCGGGACGGCAACCTCAGCTCTCTGCGTGCCTCCGAGTTGGCTGGCGAGGCACGGAAAGTCCGCAATCTCAACTTAAGAAATCACCGCAACGGATATTCACGGGCCATTATCCACACCATGTCGCACCTGTCTTTGTTGTTTTGCACATCTCTTTGCCTTTTGTACTTGTACCGCAGAGCCCTCAGGCCATGCTGGAGAGCTGCCCGCCGCCGGTGCTCTACAAACAGCCGGGAGCTTTCAGAATTTCAGTCCTGCTTGAGACGTTTAGGATGCCTTAGGGGAGTTTTTTGTTCGGGGCGCTTTTGTGTGTGACGATAGCCCTTGAGGCGCTGGGTGCAGCTGGCTTTCCTGGCCCTCTTAGCCTTGCTGAGCGACCTGGTGTTTCAGCCTGAGAGCGATTGCACTTGTGCACAACAAGCACAGCACAACAAAGGGGGGCGCCCTGAAAGAGTCACTCTTCCTGAAAGAACTGACTTTCACTGAATTTCTCACAGGTTTTTTTCATTTCGTAGCGTGAGAGGTGCTTTAGCGTCGCTGCCACGCCTGGCACCCGGGACCCTCGACATCCTTCGCCCCCCCAGCGCCCAATTGAGTCCCGGAGGCCAGCGACCTGGACAAAGGTGTTCGGCCAGGCACAGACGCTCTGCAACTCGAATTGGCCCTCAGACAAGCTAATGCCAAGCGGCAGCGCTGTTGCAGGATCCTGCCACCCTGATCGATATCTTCCTGTTCACAAATGTCTTCGCTTGCTTCATTGAGCCCTTTGTCCACGACCCGGTGCTTAGATTGGCTTAGATGCAGGGATGGAAAACTCGATGAAACACCAGTAAGCAAACACCACAGAGCTCGGGCATTCCTGAGATCATTCGCACTTTCGGGCTTCGCATCCCCATTGTGGCAGCAGCTGTGCAGGGATCCTCAGATCGTGCCCTGTGTCACTTTAAAGCAGCGGGAGTTCCCGGATGCCCTGGTGCAAGTTGATCAATTCGACAGGTCACCAGCTCCACGCCTCTTAAACAGCAACGCTGCAACGCCCAAAGAGAAGTACGCCCAGACTCTGCACCAACCCCCCTAAACCTGTAAACAGTCCAAGACCAAGTCTCCCTCTCTCCGTCTCTCTCTTTCTCTCTCTTTGTCTTATTTCTCTCTCGAGAGAAAGGGAGCTTTTCAACGTACCCCAAAAGGCACTTCGCTCCCGGAAACTCCAGGGCATCGGTCTACTCGCCAAACCCAACAACGCACGCCTGCGGGTGGCCCGTTCCAATGGGGGAGGGTTAGGTGCGCAGAAAGAAAGAAATCAATAGAAAGAGAGAAGGTTGGAAGACAGAAAGAGAGAGAGAACTGAGAACGTTTGGTCAGGCTCATGGCAGTGGGCTGCTGGCTTCGATCGGGCCTTCCCTTCTCGGGAGATGAGCTGCCAGGCTCCTGGGAAAAAGATTCTACAAGGGGGCGGGGAAGGGGAGCCCGGGCCTGTTACAGGTTCTATATAGGAGTCGCATACGTCGCATACGTCGCATACCATATTAGGATCCGATGTATTCCTACGCTTTATGTGTTGGCATAAGAGGCAGTTGCAATCTCACCAGCCTTTGGAGACCCTGAAAATTCTGGTTGTGTTTCAACCGCTCGCGGGGCGGCCTCCCCCCACCCCCACCCCTGCTCTTACGAGCTCATACAAACTTTGCTTCTTAGCCATTACATGTAGAGAATGCGTGTCGAAAGTGCTGACAGTTACAGGGCCCCCGAGGCAGAAGAAACGAACGAAGCCAAAACCACAATTCACAGGGACGGAAAAGCTCCACCCTTTCCAAACCATCATACGAGCAGTGTGATTTGAACTGGGCGTGTGGACAGTGTTTTAGCCAGACATGTTTGCAGCAGCCCAAAAAACACAATGCAGCAACTGTTAATGTGCAGGTTCTGATTGTGAACAATCACAAATGTTCTCATTTGCAGCCTTTGGAGCTTCTGATCTCCAAAAATGCTATGATGTCCAGCATATTGGTCTGGCATCTTTAGTTGCATAAGCTACAGCCTTTGAAGATCGTGAACAATCAGAAATGCTGTATAGTTGAGAGCATTGGAGTTGTGACCAGTCAGACATGCAATGATATGCAGCACCTGGCGCTCAAGCAGAAATGCTGAGAAATCTACTGTAACCTACCGACTTCGGATGGGAGTGCTGGAAGTTAAGGCTTCTGGAACAGTGGAACAGCTGGCAATGCCGTAGTAAACAGCAGCTGAACAGCATTTGGAGCCCTGGAACACGCGGAAATGTTGTATTTGTCAAAAAGAAGCCAGAATCTGCATTTCAAAGCATTTTGAAACCACGAGAGGGAGGGCCAACGGTAGTAAGGAAAACAAGCCAGTGCCAACCTTAGGACACACACACACACACACCTCCGCCGGGTACACGCCCCTCCCCCCCCCCCCCTAGGAAACACGTGCGCCCACAGGCAGCCAATCTTTAGGGGGGCCTGGGCCACCCATTCCATGCATGCGTTTCCCTCCTGGATTTTTCCCCCTTTTCATGCAGGATACGGGACAGTCGTAGCTGGGACCATGCTCGTGGCAGTCCGGGCCTTACCCTTGTCATCCTTTTCCGATCCTTTTCCGACCCTTGCATTCAGACTAGTCATTTGCGCAGGTGGCACAGCCATTTTTCCAGTGCACGCCGCCATTGCTGTCGGCAACCTGGTTCGCGCCTGACGAGCCTTGCCCTGCAAGTTTTCTGCAGCCCGCCCTGCGGACAACCGCGTGCAATTGTCAACGCTTGCGCGCGCCGCCTCGGCAGCCGGCCAACGCGGGGTGTAGCGTGCACCCTGCAGACGCAGGAACCAAAGTCATATGTGAGGCTTGGTGCCAGGGGCCTGGGATCGTTGCAGGGGAGTCAAGGGCTTTTGGAGGAGCGGTCCCAAAGTCAGGCCCTAAAGCACCCACGGCCCAATGCAGCTCCCAAAGAGGGGGCCGACGTTGGGGGTGGGGGGGCCTGCACCGTCTGCTCCCACACACCTACAAAAATACCCCAAGAAAAGGCCAAATAAAGGGCTCCCAGGTAAAGGGCTCAAGCTATTTGAGGAAGAGATTAGAGGTAAGGAAACCCGAAACCCTCAACTTTGACTTATGCCCGCAACGCCACGCCCCGACGTATGCGCCGTCCGCCGCACAGGGCTGCCAGACAAAGGGTTCACTTATTCTGCAGCCCGAAACACCCATGGCCGCGCATCAACAAAGCCGTGGTCCTTGTCGACGAAGTAGGGTGCGCGGGTGGGGAGGGGTGCGGCCCGAGGCGTCGGCGGATTCTACAGCATATATCCATTGTCACGCTACTCCTCCCATCACACGAACGAGTTGCACGCCTAACCTATCGATGCAGCGGACGCTCATCCCAGCAGTTACACGCTCAGCTCAGGAGCGAGCGATGTCCACGGCTGTGGCCATCAACTTCAACCAGGCTCTTCGTGGACTGCTCTCTCGGTCTTCGCAGTCTCGGGACTGTCCTTGAGGTGGGCATCGCTGCTGCTTTCATCGCGGGCGGCGCAATGGGTGGGTCGGAAGCGGGACTGAAGGCACCGATTTGAGGATTTCCGTAGATGCTAGGTCCTCTTGAGCCTGCCACCAGCGTACGCCGTAGACTTACTTCGTGGCCATCACCTTACTCTCAACCGTGGTTGCGGCGGCATCCCTGTCCCAAGCTCGGTGCAGGGACCTATGTTAGAGTCATAGAGCTGTGCGGTCCTCTGCCGACCTTTTCCTGACTTCCGAGGATCTTCTTCCAGGAGCGACCGCCCACGCCACCGCGTGGGGCTCGGGCTCCATGAGTTGACCCAGTTCACGCTTGGGCCCTCCGATAACAAGCGCCCCTGGCCCAACAGCGGGTTGCGCGGGCATGGGCGGGGCGGTAATCCGAGGCCTGAAGGGCCAAAAGCTTGCCAGGACACATGCGAAGCCTGAGAGATCTCAAGTTTTTGGGTTCACTCTCTGGATTGTTTTGGTTTTGGGAGCCTACAGAATCTCAGAAGCAAGAAAGAAGGAAGACAAGTAATTTTGCAGTACATGGTGCGGGCCACATGGGCCACCGGCGAAACGTAGAACTCCGGAACAAAACTGCGGCGGAAGCCACACTAAACCACGATGCAAATTTCCATGAACAAATCTGAGGTCAGCATCGGAGTTGGAAAAATTGCTCGCAGAGAAGTCAGAGAAATCGGGTGCCCTGAAGGCTGAGGCGGGGCATCTCACTGGGTGACGTGTCTGGCGCTTCTGACAGAACCACGTGTGCCAGGTCGAGGGGAGCAAAGAGGCGAGCAAGGCGAAACCCGAGGACAGCTTCCCGAAGGAGGCCCTTTTGCCCCCCCCCCCCCCTGCCCCGAAATTCCCGAAGATCCCAAACTCCTGGAGTCTTTTTGGATTCCTCTTGTGCCGTCAGGCTTGGCGGCTGATCACTACCCCGGGCTTCCTACCTCCCCTGGCTGCCTTCGTCACTTCCATTGCTGTCACCAATGTTGTTGGCGCATTCATGGACCTGGTGCGCCCTGGGGTTCGTACAACAAGTACAACAACTCATGCAGCACTGCTCTTGCTGCCGATTGCCAGAAGCTGCAGCGCGCGGGCTTCACCGACGCGATGGAGGTGGACATGGCGGGCGCAGGCTTCGAGGTAGCCATCGTGTCTGCACCCCAGAATCCCAGAACACCGCGGCGCAGAACACCGACTTCATTGCCAGCAATTTACCGCGTTGCCTGCATGATTTCCTCTCTGCAGGATTGGAGGCATCATTCTTGGCGGCCTCGTGGACAGAAACAAAGAGTACAAGGTGTCTGATGCCAACTTGGCAGCCAAGTTCGCAGAGCCAATTTGCTTGCATACGCCCTGAAAAGACCACCCCAACATGACTTAATCCGACTTGTCGCATATTCCGAATGCATTCTTTCCATTTGCACTCCCTGTTCCTGCTGACAGTCCGTGACCATGTGGTGCATCGCTGCGACGCTCGTGGGCGTGTTGCTGCCCCTCTCGGCGAGAGTTGTTCTTTTGTTCCAGACTTTTACGCCTGTTGCGAAGTGAAAAGCCTGTCAGGATAAGCTTCGAGAAAATATGCTACTTTAAAAGAAGCTTCCCAAGAGAATGTAAAATGCAAGAATCCTCTGAGCCAGGCTTGGCATTGAGTCGCTGCCAAGGTTCGCATTGCCTTGCCCATGTCTCACCCCTCTGACTCGACAGTGTGTGCACAGTGTGCACACCATCTGACACTATCTCTCTGGACATGGACTCTTGCTTGTCGTTCAGGAGCGCTGCGCTCGTCGCCCTGCTAGCCATCGGCTCCTTTGCCGGCCCGGCCGGGTCCGCGAGGGCGAAGCGGGGCAAGAGTCCAGAGATGAGGGTCAAAGATGTTGGGAGACTTTAGATGTCTCTATGCCAGCTTCAAGTCTGGAATTCGGGATATGTAAGGTCCAGCCCATCAATGCGGAGCTCGCTGTGGAGGCAACGATTTTCAGAACCATTGAGTCTTTGAGTCGGGTCTTGTCTTCTGTTAGCAGCTGCGGATTCCCACTGCAGGTCACGTACCCCTGCGATGAGAACGCCATTGAAGCTGCACGGTTCCCAGCAGAGGTCTCCTGGTTTCAGATCGCTGCAAATGCCTCGCACGCTTGCCGCTGAGGTACAGCAGCTCTGCGGCAATTTGGCCCCAAGCTCAGAGGTCGCGAAGCTTGGGAATATCTGGGAATGTGAATGGCCCGAAGAAAGGTCTCTGCTCTGCTGGTGCCCGTTTGCGAGTGGGCTGCGGAGCTAAAGTTTTCTCTTCCAGGCGCCGGCTCTCAACCACACGACAAATCACTACACAGTGAATAAAGTGGTGGCAAGAAGCTGCCACACATGCCCTACAGAGCGGTCGCAAAAATCATTCCCATCGCTCCCCGCAGAATTCATGGCTTTTTGCTCGGTTTTGCTACTGTTGCCTTCTCTTCGTTGCCGGGGCAGGCTCGGACGGGTACCTCAGAGGCGACACGCTGCTGCTGTTGGGCATCCTGGTTGTGGCCTGCACCTCAAGCATACCTCAAGCCACAAAAGAAACAAACCCCCTCATCGTCTGTTGATGCCTTTTTGGGCTGTTTCGGTCTGCAAAACCCCGTGCGGCAAAGCAGCTTAGACTGCTCAAGCCCTATGCACGACCATGTAAATCGTCTGGAGGCAGACAACAGGTCGCTTGTTTCAGAATGCTCACGGACATCTCATTGGGATCTCACGGGATTGAGGGGGAAGGATCTAAAAGATCGGTGGGAGCTGGAGCCTGCCGTGTTATGCAGCCACGGATCTTATGCCATTAGGATGCTCTGTTCTGTCGCGACGCCTCGGCCGGCCAATTGAGGCAACATGCTGGAGGAAGCTTCAGGTGTGGGCTCGGACATGTTCAATGTGAAGGGATGAGCCTCTGAAGGCACCCCTCATTATCAACAACCCTTGGAGTACCCTAGGGAACTGCCTAGGGATCGGGACGAAGGGGGTCTCAAGCCGAAGGCTAGCAGCAGTGGCAGTCGCAGCGGATTGCGCTGACCACTCTTCAAGGAGAATCTTGCTTACAAATTCCAAAGCACCAAGACGCCAGGAGGAGCCGAAACCCAAGCCAACAACCCTGAACCAATAAGACCTGAATCCCCACGCCCATTTATATCTGCATATATATATATAAATGTATGTATATATACAAAAAATATACTAAAAAACACATCCACAAAACCTTCACAATCCACTGTAGGAGTAGAGCTCCATAGTCCTAATTTCTAGCAATCTAAGGTAGACCCTCGAGTTATACTGCGAAATATGTAGTCCTGCGCCAGCAAACTAACCTCAACATGCATGTAGTTCCAACATGCTTTGTAACTCCAAAACCTCTTACTACTTACCCTATCGACGTATGCCAACAACCTTCTGAAAGCCTTCTCTCGGAATACATGGTCTGTAAAAATCACGCAAATCGGACAAAAGATGGCTGCCCATTTTACTTTCTCGCCAATATAAAAGCACGCGTCTGACTGTGTGCACAACAAGCTCATCGTTTCCCCACCTCAGATTGCGGGATGCATTTTCGAAATGTTTGTCTGATGTCCGGCCGAAGTGTTATCAGCAATCTTACATCAAACAGACACACATCGTTTATGTTATGTTAGGATAACGCTGCCGATTTAGCGTCTAGAAACTTCATAGTCGCTGCATTTAAGACCCAAACGCACATCGCTTTGCGACACCTTATGACAACGTCAAATTTCAGTCACTGAGGAGCGGCCCGAACCTTTGGGCATCCCTGAGGGAGGTCGAGCTCGATCCGGGCCAATATGTCAAAGACCGAAGATCCAAGATTTCGCAGAAGCTTCTTTGGAGCAATCTTGGATCCGTGGCCCAGGCCAGGCCCAAGACCACAAGAAAAGGGCCGAACGTAGGGTTCCCACAGCCGCCTTTTTCTGTTTAAATTTGGGTGCCCCCGACGCTTGCTGGGAGTCCTCAGGCCAGGGGGCCTCGGCGGATAAAGGCTTCAGTTCCTCTCGAGTTGATCTCGGGTCTGCAGATTTGAGGGCTTTCTTGAAAACAGCTCAGCATGGCACAGCATCCTTCAACTTAAGGTGGGCGTCTACTTTTCTTCCTTCTCGGCACCTCTGCGGCGTACCGAAGTGGATCAGGTGCGCGGTGGTGCCATGTACATTCGCCTTCCAAATATCTTCCGGTGCCATCGCTGATGTTCATGGGGCGATGAACCGCAGGGCAATTGCATCACAGGGGATGAATCCGACGTTGAGCCCTCAGCCAAACAAGGGCACGACAGAAGAAGAAGGCCTCAGAGACTCAGCCGTGGAAATCCTCGAAGTGTCTGAAGTGTCTGAAGTGCGAGGTATTGCTCCCGCGAGCAGGGTCCAAGTGAGCAGCGGCTCAGACCGGCTCCGGAGCTGCACTACGCCGCCGGAGCACAAAGGAGTGTTTAAACTGGATCTCCTAGAATTTGGTCGCAAGTCCGTGTCTCAGCTTCGCTGAGATGGTCCTTTGCGGATCCCATTGTTGCGGCTCTATTGTAGCGACTAGCGCTCTCGGCGCAGCCAGTGCACTTCCAGTTACCTCTCAGTATAATTTAAAGTAGCCTCTCTGACTTAGCTCGTAAACCTCTGTTCAGAGGCCCCTCATGGTCTCGTGTAAGTCAATGCGTAAGTCAAGGTAGTTGAACAGTTTGGTCGTCGCATGCGCTCGCTGCCAAAGGAAGTCTGAGGCGCACCCTGCGCCCCGCTTGGCAGCTCCCTCCTCGCCATTCCGTTTTCTAGTTTCCACACATGAGGCACCCTTTGTGTGCACCGAAACTAGCAAGACGGTGTCCCACAAGATCGGGCATCAAATGAGGACAAAGGCTGTCGCTGTCAGTGCCTTTGCTTGCCAATCCTGAAAATGTGCTTAGTCTTCACTCGGTAGGAAGCGCTCCAGAAGTTTGGCAGTTTGGCCGTTACCACCGGTGCTTCACGAACATCAAAACAAACTTTCTGAGGCGGGCAGGGATCGCGGGCACAAGCTTAATCCATGTATCTTCAAGCGGAGGAGCCGCTCGTGTGGAACACACAAACCCCGAAGACATGTGAGAGTTTAATTGCACATCACAAGAAGAAAACGACAAAAGGAGCGCGCTTTCACACAGGGCGATGGCAGCGCGCCATGTCTCAGCATTTTCCAGGAGGCCGAGCTGTCTCGGCAGTTGCTGCAATGGAATGTGTGACTAGAAAAAAGCGCCAGTGACAGTGGCAAAAAGGACACGGATGAAGAGTGAACAGGGCTACTTCTGTGCATCCGACTTGCACGAACCTTTGTTACTGTAGATTGCAGGCAAGAGGCTCCCTCAGTGCAATATTCTAAAGTATTCTGGCATGGGGTGAAAGTATCCCAAACACGCCAAAACCGTGGCCTGTGCCGTTGAGATCCACGGAGCCTACCTTAAGCCTGCTTCTGTGGCCAGCTGCAATGTCACAAGGCTGAGACATGAGAGCAGGGGTCATGAGGGGGCTGTCGCATGGCAAACCTCCTGATGGGCAACAATGGCGCATCCTGCCTTGAACGTTTCCAGGAACCAACGTAACACGGTGCCACAAGTTCAAGTTGTCCACCTGCTGGCAAGACTGCATGCTACGCGTGAAGCACAAAGCGAAGTCCGAAGTCCCAAGGCCCACAGTACTCGCAGGATCTTGCAGGATCTAGCATCTTCCTCCAGCAGCCACATGGCTCAATTGCTTTCGTGTAGTACGGTGTAGTTGGACCGCCAGGGCCGCTAGGGGCTCCATGGCCGAGCTCGGCGCCAAGCTGAAACGACATGCCAACATGCACTGAGACCCCACTGAGACGTTTTCCCTTGAAGTAAAGCCGGCGATCTCTCGAGAGCACTCGGAGTCTCTCTTCTCTTCAGGTCTGCAAAACTGACATTCCTGGACCGTGGAAGGGCACAGAGCCGGGCACCCATGCCACCCAAAGGGGGCACTTTCAAGGAATGCGTCAAAAGGATGAGAAAGGAGAAAAGGTCGGCGGAGAAGTTGTTTGGCCCTCCAGGGTTCTCCCGAATTCAGGTCTACATTTCTCGCATTTTCTCTCCGACTTTTCCATGTTTTCTGAGGTCGGAGTGCCTTCGACCCTTCGCCTTTTGCGAGGGGCCTCTCACCCGAAGACTCTTGGCACGTAGTGCTGGCAAAGGTTCCTATGTGCTGGTCAGCTGACTGTGCCGAAAGTCAGTTGAAGCTCCCAGGACGTAGGGAACCTCTCGCCGGAGCACGGGCGCCTCTCCGCGTGGCTTGTCTTCCCGTTAAAAGGTGAAACGGAAGGATTTGGCACCTAGAGGTCGCCAGGTGCCGGGAGGTTAGGTTCAGAACGGACAAGAAATCAATTGGAACATGCACACACACACACACACACACACACACACACACACACACACGCAAGTCTTGGAAGAATCTCGCAAGGTGCGGCACTGGGTTGGAGGATTGGAAGCGCTGGGGCCCGTATGCCCGGAGCCTCTGTCACACTTTTCCCTCCCCACAATTTTGTTTATGTTCATGTGACATGTGCTATTGTAGTGAGACGCTGCCTCGACCCGAGACCTGAAGGGGCTTCTCTCCGGAATCCAATGAAGCCCCCTTCACCTTGGATTGTAGGCAAACTGCTGCTCACAAACCCTGCCGGTCCTGCTTCATAAGTGGGAAAAGATGAAGCATGTTGAGCCGAAACATCGCCATGGCCAGAGCCAACTCTTTCGGTCGCTTAGCAGTTCAGTCTAGAAAATCTCAGGTACGGGCCTCTCTAGTAAAAGATTGTGCAAGACTGGAAGAGGTTTTTGGTGGTGCCTTTTGAATCCTTTTCAATTTTGCGCTGTCTTGTTGTTCTGTCCTTAGGTGAGCGAGCGGCACTGGGGTACGTGCCGACCGGGCCCCAGAATCTCCAAAACGCGCACGGGGCATCAAGCACCATCCGATCTACGTGAGAGACATTCTGAAATCCGCTTCTCCGCTTCTCCGCTTGAACGTAACTTCTTCTCACACGCCAGCCTGTTCATGGCTATTCTACATACCGATCGACTTGTATTAACTATCGTGCAACGAATGAAAATGCTAGACAATTAGGTACCTTTCTCGCGACTTCGGCCCAGGTGAAGACTACGCCGGCCATGGAAACTCCTGGATCTACTTGCCCTTCGAGGTGCAAAACTCTTGCGCAGTTCGTGAAAGGCGCGAGATCTGGCCTCAACAGACGGCCCGAGAGGCGGCGCACTATGTGGCATATCGCTGGGGCGAGGCGCACCCTTATGCCCTGCGTAAGCGAGCATGCTCCTTGCGCGCGCGAGAGCGTGCGTGCACGTGCGTGTGCGCGCGTGCGCGCCCCGGTTCCGTGTACCACGTAGGACGGCCTGGCTGGCTGGTGCGACCGGTCCATGCACCTTTGCCTGGGCTTGGCTTTGTGGAATGGCAAGGCGAGGTGTCAGCGAGCTGCCCGCCATTCTCGTTGCTTTGCTGTTGGAAGTCTCTACGTGCAGGATGCCATTCTCAAGGACCGGACAACATGGAGCTTGTTTGCTTTATATGGTCCTTGGAAATGTGTATCGGATGCATCTCGCTGCCTTTCGGGTTGCAGCGCGCGGTGTTGCACGCACTCATACACCTCAACAAGCTTAAGCCCATGACCTCTATGTTGAATCCTATATAGGTTTCGCATGTAGCTGCAGAAAAATCCCAGAAGAGACGGGGCTCGTGCGGTTCTCAGATCACAAGCTGGGCGCGCCATGGCATTTGACTGGACAGTCCTGTGGAATCAAGTTCTGGCGCTTGCCATGAACTTGCAGTTGCTTGACTGGATTCGGCACATAGTGCATCTCTCGAGAGAGAGAGAGAGAGCGCGTAAAGTGTGTACAGTGTGTCTCAACGCCATACCCGTGCAAGTGAGGATCTGGTTTGTCCGCCAGGCGAGCAGCTTGAAAGCTTCAGGTTTTCTTCAGCCGGGAATGGCCATCAGATTCTTGTCTGTGGTAGGTGCTACGCAGACCCGCTCCACCGCTCTTCACAACAAGCGAAGAACAGGCAAAGTTGCAAACCGAGAAGGAGGATATTCTTGGAAAACTCGTAATCCAATGTGAAGACACGCGAGGAGTTGTGTTGACTCTCTGCGACTGCGAATACCTCAGAAAGTTCAGGACTGTTGCCTGTGTCTCGAGATCCTGGGGCCTGGAGGCGCGATGCTGACATTTGGTTCGCTGTTTGTTTGCCGTCGACTGCAGGTGTGGACCAGCTGCGGGCTTTGGTGGGTCCTTGGGCAGTCTGCGGCTACAACCTGATGCAGGTGCTCCGGGTGACGGCAGGGATCGGCGGGGATCGGTGGGGGCCCGTGCCGCGCATCTGAGGAATTCGGCAGTCAACGGCTGTCCTCTCCTCCTCAGCCGATTCGACCCGATCTTCTCGTGGTGCGGAACAAGGCAGAGCATGGCCTCAAATAGAGCCCCTGGCCATCGGGCTGGTCATCCGTGCTTTTCTTCTGCAGATTTGTTTCTATACATGTTTCTACTGCAGGCCTTCAGCATTAACTACGCGGACATTTGCATCCGCTGGGGGCTCTACGAATCAGCTCTGCGCTTCGTGGGCTGGCCTATCATCCCGGGCTTCGACCTCGCAGGCAGATGGATGCTACTGTTACTACTACTGCGTGCGACGGTGCGCTGCTGTGCTGTGCTCCACGGGTTCTGGAGCCTCTGCGCTATGCTCTGCCGCAAAACACTTACTACACGCCTACACGCAAGCTCACTTTTTGCAATGGACGGCACACAAGTACCACCCCCCAGGCACAGCAGCAGCTGGCGATATGAGGGGGGGGACACCTCGAACCACTCCTTGGACATAACACCCCGTACTCAAGGGGTGGGCGGGCAGGCTTTTGATGCAAAGCTGCACAGCTGCTGGCATTGCAGCAACACAACAAAGGAAAAGCTGACCAAGTCTCAACGCATCAAGCCAAAGCATGATGCAGAAGATGTAAGCGTGGGCGTAAGTGTTGGTAGCATGCACTGGGCGCGCAAGCTTTCCGTCCTTTCCAGGCGAAGTGGAGCTGGCCGGGGAGGACTCGGGCTTCGCTGTTGGCGATCGGATTTACGGTTGCAGTTTCTTCGGCAGCTACGCGACCCGACGCTTGCCTGGGGAGCGGTAAGCGGGCCGACATGGATCTACGTGCTTGAGCCATATGAGCCACATGTGCCACATTGCACATGCGAAGAGAGTGAGGTGTCGTTGTGCCCAAGTCCCAAGTTGTGAAGATGCCGGAGGCTGGTTGGCGCATAACCTAGATACAAGTACATGGCAAAGCCACGCCATCTATGTCCTTCTCAGTGCAGTCCTCCTGTTCGGTTGCCTTTGCTCGATTGCCTCCTTCACTGCAATTGCCCCCTAATAGCGCCCCCAGGTGCCCCCTTGTTGCAGGGCCTGAGCTTCGAGGCGGCGGCGGCGCTTCCGTGCGTTTTCGCCACAGCCCTGCATGCAGTGCACCTCTGCGGCGCCTGGCCCTCCGAACTCCTGGGAAAAGGCGCAAAGTTTTTGGAAGGCTTGTCTATAGGAAGCTTAACATTCGCGTTGAAATTCAGCGTGCCGACGTCTTTTCTCGCGCCGCGACACTCTGCGCCGCGATACATTTGATAAGCGTAGAGGTGACATAAGCTGACTTCCGAAACCCTTTGAAGCAGGTGTATCATGTATAAGCAGCCTAAGCAGCTGTATATTTTCCGTGTTTTGTGGGCAGCAGGCAGAGACGCCTTGGTGCACTCAGCGGCTGGAGGTGTCGGAGATATGCTTTGCCAGGCGCGGTGCGAAAGAAATGGGGGCGGCATTGGTGGTTTTGCGGTGGTTTTGCAATTCTGCACTGATGTATCATATGTATCTTCACAAGAAGATACACGAAAGGCCTCGCCGCTCGCGACGTGTGCTTTGTTTTCTGATTGTGAAGCCAACACTTTCTGTTTCGATTCTCTCGAATGCGAAACTTGCTACGCTCCTTCGTCACTGCAGATTCTGCGCATTTGTGGGCTTCGCGTGGTTGGCATCGTTGGACAGCCGAGCAAGGTTAAGTCCTGCAAGGCCGGGATGTTGTCGGCTGCACGCCTGCACGCCGCATGCTGCATGCCGGATGTCGCTCTGGAAATACGAGCAGGCAGATGTCGTCATCGACAAGTCCAGCGATGACTGGGCCTCCCACTCAGTGAGGCTCGAAATGGCAATTCGACACTGTACTGCGCTTCCATCGCATTGCGTGCTCCTGAGGTGAAAGCTGCCCGGCAGCATGCACCCAACGGCTATCGTGCCATCTTCGATGCCAACGGCGTGGCCACTCTGAAGGACGGGAATCTGAGCGGAAAAGGTTGAATCCAACAAATTGTCACATTAGAGTCACATGTTGAGACACGAATCACTTTCATCTCCCCAGGCCTCCTACGAGCTCCTGGCCAGGAACGGCCGCTTGGTCGTGTGCCCTTGGAAGACTGCACAGAAGCAACGAAGGTTAGGAAGGGTACAGAATGGTACACGCTCTACACATAAGTCCCCAGAAAGTCACACAAATTGACAAACTGTGGAGGTACGGCTTCCACTCCAATTTGCCGAAGTGCGATGGCGGTCTCGGGACCCTTTCGCCATGGAACTGGGTCAAAATGGCTCTGGACCTCGCAAGGACGCCACGCTTCGTGGCCTGGCCAGAAAAGCTGGAGATCTCGCCTTGCGTTTGTCCGGATTTCCGGAACTTCACAGTCCTGCTTCTCTTGCTGTCGCCCGGTTCGCTCCACGCGTGTCGGTGCAGGATCCTTGCAGTATCCCTGCGGGAGCTTGTCCATTCTGTAGTCCGCGAATAGAGCTCTAAAGAGAGCTTAGGCAGCTTATAAGGAAAGGCGCACGTTAGGCGCTAGCTTGCGGCTGCGCCCCTCTGAGCGGCAGGATGTATTGCTTCCAACCCTGTAAAGCCGAGGATCCGATGGACCTGACCCTGGACACAAAGGTGGGGATACTTATTTGGACTTCCCTGTTTTTGCACAAACGAACGGGGCCTAATCAACTCAGGTAATCTTACCTCGATTAGATGACATGCAGGTCGGTGAAGTGATATGTTTTCTGCAGTTCCAGCCCTGTGCAACCGCATCATTTTCAGCATCACCAGCGAGCTACGTCAAAGGCTTTACACATATTTAATTCTTTAAGTGTTCTCCTTAGTCGCCCTGAACGTCAGCCACCGAGGGCGCCCTGGATGCGTCGACCGTCACCAACCCGTAAACCCAAAATGGCGGATGCCGCGAGTCAGAAGGACAATGTGACCATACATCCTTTCCATTGCTCTCTTGACAGCCGGCTGTTTCGAGCTGTGTTTTCGCAGAAGAAGGCCTTTGTTGAAGACACGACAGCGAGTAGTTACTGCCTCGAGTGGTCAGCCATGCTTTGCGGTGCTACATGGACTCATCCCGTCATTGCCAAAGGGCCCTGCCCAGTAGGTTTTGAGGATCGGTGTTTTGAGGTACAGAACACCGCAGGAGAACCGAACACCACCGTGCAGCGCAGGAAACCGGACGCCTCTTGGGCAGACCGGTTCCATTAGCTCACTGCGTCTTCTGTGCATAGTGTCCAACGACGGGGACTGACACTAGAGTGGCGAGGGATAGCGTGCGAGATGGACAGGTGAAAAAAACGGCTTTAAACGCACACTCCTTTAATTTGATTTAGCAGTTTAGCAAATACGACGGCAAAAGAACACTCCAAACCATGCCTGAAAGGATCTGCCAGCGGCGCGGGGTGTAGGTGTAGAACCAGGCTTCATGTTTAGTAAACATGCTGTGAGATCTGTGAGGCCGTTCTGGGCTTCAACTTGCCCCTTGGACCGAGACGTCCCAAATCTCAACCCACATGCTCAACGTGTCGAGTCATGTGCAAAGATTTAGCAAGAGCTGCATTACTTTGCCCGGCTGAGGAGCTTCTTTGCCGATGAGACAGAGACTTGCGGCAAGTACTTTGCACAGATGGGAGAGTGGCTGGACGCTGGCAAAATCACAGCTTCTCCACCGCAATGTGCAAGGCTTGTAAGCCCTGTGTGCAGGCCAGGGACTAGATTGAAAGCAGAACTGTGGGTGCCGATGTGTTCTTGGTCAGGTACCTCCGGTGCAAACCTTCAGATTGTCAGGGGCGCGGGATGCTCACACTGCCTTGACCTCTGGACGAAGCGTGGGCAAGCTGGTGGTTATGACCTGACAAGACAAAAAAGATCTCCGACGCGCAGTGACGTGTAGTGCCGTGCAGTGCCGTGCAGCCTGAGAAATCACACCGCAGCATGTCGCCTCACCAACACTTTCTCACCGCACTTGGCACGCTGGTTTTGTCAACAGGAGCGGCTTTACGGACTGTCCAACCCTCAAGGCAATCATGGCGAGGACGTCAAGGAAGAGGGGATTTCTTTGCACATGAATTGCACGTTTGGAAGAGGGGTACTGGCATCGGTCAGGAGTTGTACTACTACCTGGATGCCACGCCTACTCACAGCTACATGAAAATGCTGTACAAGTATCCACAGGCCAAGCCCCAGATGCCCAGCAGATGCCCAGCAGATGCCCAGCAGATGCCCAGCAGATGCCAGAACTCCCCCCCCCCCTCCCCTCCTTCCCTCCTGACGCCCCCGAGGCAGCGTATCCCTATGATGAGCTGCGGCGGGTGAACTTCGAAAGGAAGCAGGATCCGATGCTGCTGTGCCCCGGCTCTGTTGCATTATGCGATTGTGTTGCATTGTGGGAAAGTCTCCGGTCTCCCTTGGAAATTGTCTTAGACATTGATTTGGTCTGCAGATTCGACGGTGTCAGGGAGTATGAGCTGCTTGACACGGGAATCCTGGACAATAACAAGTACTTCGACGTCGTCGTCGAGTGCGGAGCCCTACTTATGCCATGCCAACAGCCCGGCCACGCAGCCGGCCACGCAGCCGCTCGTGACTCGCAAGGTACGCGCAAGCCGACGTAGACGACACGCTGGTGCCAGCCTATCCAGCCTACATGTCTGTGCATATCAGCAAGTTGCGGCATCTGTGCACGCGCCTGCTTCTCCTGAGGTGCAGATTACAGCATACAACCGTGGAGACGAGGAGGTTAACGACTGGCTTGCACCATGTGCTACAATGCGCACTCGAACGCGCACTCGACGCATCGCGTTGCAGCCGTTGCACATATGCAGGTGCCCGAACTGTAACTGTCGTTGTGCTACTCTGTGTGTGTGTGGTTTCTCCTAAGTACAGGTACCAGAGGAAGTTGTTGCTACTCTGTGCGCGATTTCTCTTTCTAGCGTGAGCCTGCATCTGATTTTGTTCCTCCGCGCGCATTGTCGCAACTTTGCAAAAAAGCAACTCGTCCTCGTCCATGGTTTGCAATTTTGGGAGAGAATGGGGGACGCAAAGCTCTCCCATGAAAAAAGCGGATGGTATCGCACGATGAGGGATGTAAGTAGCCAGTTTCTTGTTGTCTCAGTGCTGTTGCATGATGAGATGGCTCCTTGCAGGATTGATGGGTGGGCCTTAGAGGACATGTCAGCGGCATTGCACGATGAGATGGGGTAGCCATCTTCTTGTTGCCTCAGTGCTACCGCATGAGACGCCTCCATGACATGGTATAGGGATCATTCCTGACGCCTCTCGGCCGAAGCCGAGGCGGACGTCAGTACAGTATCACTGGTATTGAATGATGGGAGACTGTTAACATTGGTAGCACATCGCACAAGCAGAGGCCTAGGGCCTAATTAGGGATTCAGAACATGATTGAACTCAGCAAGAAAACGGTGTCATGGCATGACGAGTAGGCTGCAGGCTTTCCTCAAAGACAAGTCTCTAAAGTCGCCTCTTTCCTGTTGCCTTCCATGACTTCCATGTCATCGCGTGCGGTTTCAACACGAACCAAGGCCAAGGTCTGCCAAGGAACCACAAGGAACCCTCTTGAAGGAGCTCGGAGCACTTCGTTTGAGAATCACTGTGGTTTATGTGGTTTCAGGGGCAACCCCAGATTCATGCGACTCGGGACAAGAAGGCTGGGCAACTCCGAGCAAATTCGAACGCGCGCTTCAGAAGGCTGCGTTTCCCATGATACCTCTTTCAAAATCAAGCGCAGTCGCTGCACGCGATGACACTGAGGACGGTCGATTCCATAGAAGCGTGATGACACGGAAAACAGAATATCCACAACAGAAGAATGGGTTAGCAAGTCCAGCTGCTCTCGCACGAGCGCGCAAGGCGGAGCTGTGTCTCCTCCCGCAGGCGGAGGGGCTTCTCTGGGGCGTGCAGTCACATCACATGTGTCGGCACATGAGTCGGCTTGGTGCAGAAGGCCTGGTTCCGCAACACCTGGTCTTGGAAGACGGGCAGCGCCAAACCCGCCATGAAGTATGTCCCCAAGTTTCGGATGATAGAGATCACGTCACTCCGCCGCCGTTTCACCATGACCCTTTTATGACTATGTTTCACCATGTTATGACAGGAGAGCTGTGCGTTCCCTGTGTGTGCACTTTGCTGTCATACAGCCGTGCTGTGATCTCTTGGCCAGGCATGATGTGCTTGGCAACTTCCATCTGCATGTGGATGGAGATCCAGAGGCTCGCGGCCAATCGGCATGCGGCCACAGGTCTCTAGCACAGTCTAGCAGCCGAGTAATCTACAGGTGATCTTTTGCGAGAACGAAACCAACGATCAGCGGGTGAAGGGAGGCTGGAAAACGTGTTCCGTCGTGTTCTCTCCGCATCTCTCCGTGCTGGAGGCGCGCTGAGCCCCTACAAGGCACATGCTCTTGTTTCTCACAAGCGCCAACTCGGGGGCTCGGCGGCCACCTTCCAGTTTTTTGCCGAGGAGCCGGCGCCCGTGGAGCAAAGCAAGGCTCGCCTCGCCTTTTTATTCCCGCCGCCTGTGCAATCACTTGATGTATTGGAGATCAGGGGTATCCCGGATTGGAATCAGAGATTCGAAGAGCATGATTTCAATATGTGAAAGAGAACTTATTATGAGGCCGAGTCGGTCCCAGGGGACCATCGGAGCCTGGAGCCCAATGCTTGGTTCGCCATTTGGCGCAGATTCGGCGGAAACCTGGGCCCGGAGCCTCCGAAGTACGCCGGGGCGCTCAGAGAGCTTCCTTCAACGCGGCCACCCTTGAACGGCGGCGCACCACCACCACCAACAACTCCCCCCTTTACCCCGGCACAGAAATTAAACAGGATAGTGCCAAGCAGAGCATGTGTTCTGCTGCGTATCTGTGGCGGTGTCATATGTAAGCCTGTATCTGCACGTTGCGGCTTGCTGCCCAGGGCCAGGAGACGGGCCTGGACCAGGGCTTCCCACACCACCTCAGCCACGCCAAAGGACCTTTCAAGGACAGCGTCCCAGATTCCGCCTGTGAGGCGAAAACTTATACCCTCGATTTCAGTCGTCTAACCCGGAGCGGAAGAAGATGCATCTTAGCCCCTCAGGATGGCTTTCACGATTATGTCATCCGCGGCGACAAGGTGTTGCGTGGCCAATGTTGTTTGTTATTCTTTGAGTCATGTGGAGTTTAACACCATTTTCCAAGGGCCAGGCGCAGCAACATTTTAATGTTGCTGTCGAACCGCCGCGTGGATGAGTGTGGATGAGTGTGGTATGTGTTTCTCCGTCTTGGAGGCAGCCGTGTCCACCAGCAACGGGACCAAAGCAGGCCTGCTAACGAGGCGAGGGTGCAGCACGGATTGCACGTCCCTGGTCTCATGCTTCAGAATTAGCAGTTGAGCCATTCCGTTGCTGCGGCGGACACACGTAACACGCGTAACACGCGTAACACGGACTGAACATTGTTTTATAGACCTCTTCCATGAGCTGCGCTTCCGGGTCAGGCACAAAGTGGCCGCAGGCAGTCACGTGAGCTTTAGATTGCGCTTGACCTGTGCGGACAAGAGACGGCACCTCAGCCTTCGAGTGCTTCGAGTGGGGCGTAGCCCTGATCCAAAGATCTCTGGGCACTCACTTCGCGTCGGAGCCCCCAGTCCCGTTGACAAGGCTTCCCACCCAACGGGGCCTTCTTGGACTTCGATGCGACCCTCCAGTCCCGGAGGGATGAGACCGACAGGCCAGAGCACGAAAAAGAGGGGCGCTCTTACCTACGAAAGGGTTGGGGAGGGGGGAAGGGGTACTCCGAGTAATGTTGCACTGTCTTTAGTATGGGCCCCCCCCCCCCCCCCCAAACAAATTTGGGACCCTCTATAAGCTCTATAAACGCATGGCCCGGCGACCCCCCCAAACAAATTGGGGGGGGGAGGGGAACCGCCCTCGGGGCCTCAAGCCTTCAGGACCTCAAGGCCTGAAGCTTTCCAGCGTTTAAGATTCCTGGAGCCCAAGGCCCTAAACACAAACCCTTAAACGCAATTCATCCGAAAAAAAAACTAGGTATTATAGAGGATAGCCAGACAAACTTGCTAAAGACAGCCTGACCGGCCCGTGGGCTACCTATCACAAAGTTTGTTTGGGGCCTCGTTTCGTAATGAATTTCCATAAGGCTTTACATGGAACTGGCCGGGCTTAGATTTCTGGATTCTCTGCGCTCTGGCCCTTTAAGATTCCTGGAGCCCAAGCCCTCAGGGCTTCAAGCCTTACTGCGTAAGCTCTTAACCCAAAACACAAACCCTTAAAATGGAGGAGGAAGCCGGACGTCATTTGGACACCTTGCCGGCCGGCGCCGCAAGCTCTGAACAAAATCACACTGTGTCGAATCGGGCACAAGCCCATTGGCAATAATATGTGGCTACCCGTGTTCGATATTTGGTCCTTGGCGGGGCCCACTTCTCTATGGCCACTCCAGCTTGCTGAAGCAATGGGGCTATGTGCCAATGCGCCCATCGGGAAACGTCCGGACAAAAACTTGTGACAATAGACGGTGCCCCGAACAAACTCGGTTCGCTGAATAGATTTTCGAAACTTGTGTTTATAGACAGTCCTTGTACTTTCAGCCAGTCCATTATTACTCGGTACTCCGATTTTGAGGGTGGGGGGGGGGGGGGAACAGCGCTCATGCCGTGGGGTTTAGAATTGCATTCATGGCTCTACAGTTGCGTGCTTTCAGTTGCGAGCTTTTGGAGTGCTTGCAGATCTTGCAGTTGAAGAGGGTCTGGTCTGGTCACAGATCACCAAGTCCTTACCAAGAAAAGCTCACTGCAACCTGAGAATCAGAGTTGCTCCCAGAGTGTTTGCCGGAATAGTCCTCCAAGCAGATACTCCATAGTCCCTTGCAGGTTCTATGGCCTCCTGCAGGAGGACATTACATGTCCCGAGCGGCGCCTTGTCCACCGCCAGGTGCCTCTGCTGATCTTGGAACAGCATAAACATCTATACATGCCTCTACGCACACACACATCAAAATATGCATGTATAGACAATGTACACTATAGATGCAAGTCTCTTTGATCATCATAGATATATATATATATATATATATATATATATATTGTATATATCTATATATACATACATGTATGCGTGTGTGTGTGTGTGTACATATGTAGTCTCGAAGTATATGAAGCAGCCTGCATCTTCCAATCAGCGAAGCAGACAAGCACAGGTGATTTGCCGGCACTTGGGGGGGGAATGCTGGGGAGCGAAAGAAGAGTTCCCCCGGACTCCTCGCCCACCGCCCCCGCCCGAATCTTCAGCCCCTCGATCCGAAGCTCGAAACCATTTACGGACCGCGCCACGCATGTCAAGGCTGTGGTTTTTTCTCCCAGACGCGGTTTTACCCACAGCTCTTGTGCAGTCGTTGGGTCCTGCGCCGCTTCACAAGCAGGCAGGCAGGTCCACATAGAATAGAAACCATTTAAGCAAACGCGAGTGCAACCGTTGTCCCCCCGAATTCTGATCCCACGTGTAAAATGCTCATGGCTCAAGGCTCTCGCTGGCATGGTCTGGACCAAGCAGAGCCTCGGCTATGCTTCTGCTCACATCCCCGAATCTGGATTCTTCCACAGGGGCTTTAGATGTAAGCCAGTGAGGCATATAGCCCTGTGTATGGTTGGGCAATGTCGGATTTGGTTCATTCGTTTTGTCAACCCGCATGCGGGTTAGCCAATGTGCCAGACTCTGGAGGTTGTACTACTACGACATTCGATCCTGGCTTTCAGGCAGCAAGAAATCAACACACAGTGTCTTGGGTCCTGTCTCGTCACATTTGCAGGTGACGAGGGTCGTGGAAAGCCCCCAAGCCGTGGTCGGCTCCTAAGGGGGAGCAGCAGCGACTTTGGGACCACACGCAGATACAGCTGCAACAGCGGGAAACGTCTTCAGTCAGAGGTGGCCGGAACGAAGACTGGGACCACCTCTACAATGCCGATGTGATCTCCATGCCGGTGCCGTGCTCTGACTCACTGTATGGGCTTGAGCAGAAGATGCATGTGTCTCGCCTTCTTGACAGGACAAGTGGGAGTATCCCTGGTATGCCACATGGGCTTGGGCCTTACACTGTCATAGTAACGCCTCGCAGAAATTGGGCCGCACGACTGGACGTCAAGAGCAAAAAGGTGACAGCGAACCCAGACAACGCAAATTCTAATCTTGATCTTGCCTCCGCGGCGAGAGCGTTGTGCAGTACAACGAGACTGCCATGAGGCCATGCGCCAAGGGTGTCCGGTCCTGCGATGATATTCGGGTCCGCGTACGCAATACGGATGGAGGGCCTGAGACGCGCACACACGCACACACATACACACACATACACACATGCACACACCCACGCACTCACGCACGCAAACACGCACGCACGCACGCGTGCACAAGCATGCACATGCACTGCATAGATCAAGCCTTCTTGAAACATCCGCAATGCAACGTGCCAAGTTCGTTTGAAGCACGCGTCCATTCATTCTAATTTGATTTAAATTGTTTAGGGCATGTGAGTCAGTCACAGATTTGCTCCTAGCATGGCATAATTTAGTTCAGTCTCACCTGATTTTTGGGAGACACTTTATGGAACTTGTCCTCAAGTACTGTTAATCATCGTTTTCTGCAGGTTTTGTTGTTGCTCGAGTTTTGAGTTGATACTGTAAAATTTCAAGAATTAGTTGAGGCCATCCACGCGTCCGGGCCATCCGTCTGTAGAAAGCTGTTTCATCAAAATAGTCGTGCTGTGCTTGCAACATTTGCACATCGACCGCCTCGGCCTGGCCCTGCCACTTGTTCTGGCCATGGGTGTTTCAGTGAATCGAGAAGGGCCCTTCGCCTTGGATTGGGTTTCCGGGAAGTTGCCAACAGCTCCTCGCAAACCTTGTTCAGTTTGACCCGAAACATCCCGAAACATTACGTAATTAACCAATTGGCAAAAATATGTATCACCCACAAACGTTTGCGGCAAACGCAACTATAGGATTTGGCCTTCCATTGCCTTCCGCTGGCCCTAGTGGACGCCCAGTTTGCCAAGGACACGCGATGCTCCTGTGGCATGTGAGCCATCGCCAGTCCTGTGTATCGCGAGAGTGGCCGTAGAATGTAAGCAGGAGCAATTGCGGCTCATCACGTTGGTGCCACCGGCCTGCTTTGAGGGACACACCCTTCTGTCCGGTTCTGCCCGCATGCCATCATGTGCTGAAGCTCGGCATAGCTAAGGAACGGCCGTAGCCTCAGTCGAAGCGGTCAGCCGGAGTTCTTGTCATATGGGTTCTAAGCCACAACACAGCAGAATCACAGAGAAAGGTTTATGCATCCGAACGGGCAGTTTCCAGCCTACGAGTGGAACTTCAACGACGTGAACCCACCCGTGCATGCCCGACGTCCAAGAGTTTAGGAGTTGATTGGGCTGAGAGAGTGTGGCTTGATGCGTGGCCTGCTTTGTGGAAATGCGAAGAGCGGAGCGGACGGTCTCAAGGCATGGGCGGTGTGGAGAGTCTTCCAGATGGACCGCAAGAACCGGGCGGACGATGGAGACTTGAGTGCTGGGCTCACACGAAACTGATTGTGTCTGATTGTGATATCCCATGGCTACTCGACAGCACTACAAGAAATTGCAAAGCATCGATCTCTCTTTGGCAGGTTTCTTGGAAGAGCTCTTCCACAAGCTCATGCGTCGCAGCCGAATCTACTTTCAACAAACATCACGAGAGACCATCACGAAAGACCATCAGAGGCTCAACTTCACGTGGTGGGTGAACCGCAAGGATGCCGAGGGGAGGACCGCCCCTGCTCAAGCGTGCTGCTAAACCACTACGAAGAATCATGCATTCAGCATAGATTGCAATAGCGAGTTATCCGATATAATTGCAACAGCGCTATACTTTCACCAACTTCGTTGTGTTTGAACGACGCGGCATGGCAGGAACATCTTTCAGGGTGGCTTCCTAGGCGCGGAGCCCACCTGCAAAGCTTCAGCTCAATCTCAGCTCGTGAGCTTGCAGGCCTAGACAACATTGGTGTGGTGGATCGTAGCCAGCCATTTCCCAATGGCCAGGGCCCCAGCGAGTCCCAGGTCCCAACGTGCCCCAGCCCATCTCCAGAGATGCTGGACCATGTCCATAAGGTGGGATGATCAACCAATCTGATGGCACGAGCTGGATGGCCTTCTACAGCCTGGCCCCCATTGCCCTTAAGTTGGGCCCCCCCAACCCCCCAGGTCCCAAGCTTTGTGGAACAGCCGGGGCAGAGGCCTGACGCTGATGCGCATGGCTTTGGAGTTGGCCCTCCACAACCCCGTGTGCGCCTGCTACCGCCCGCTCTTTCGGGAGTGCTGGGGGCGTTCAAAGTTGAAAGTTGAAAGGTTGGGGTTCTCTTCGTTCTCCGCCAGCAAGACATTATACTGGCTACAAGGAAAGGCGACAGGCCCGGAATGCAACGAGCAAAGGCGTTTGGTGGTGCGTGGGAGTTGCAACCAAGGTCACCGTCCGACAGAACATATTATTATCCCAATTGTATCATCTTGACATCTCGTCTAGCGACAAATCCTGCCACCCAGCAAACATGGTCCCTCGCCTTGACGTCATAGATTGGATGTCTTTCTGTGACTGTGAGGGATTGCGTGGAGTCCGCTTGTCCATGGATGCAACCCGGGGGTTCATTCCCATGACTGTGCTACAACACTTGAAGGGCCCATGAAGTCAAGAATCCCCTCGTCCGAAGGCGGCCTGAAGCCATCCCAAACTTCATGTGCTGCTCTGCGTTGTCTCCCGGAGTCTTTATCAGGCTTCTAACGATTTGTTCGTCTGACCTGTTGTTCCTTGTCAAGCGGATGGTTGAGCACTTGAGCTCGACAAATATATCTCCCCAGCAAAGACCAATACGCATGGCAAGAACAACCACACAAATGGGTGTCTTATCGAGTCTTCTCAGCCATGCTTGCCACACCGACCAGTTCCCTTGAACGCAACAATGGGAGGTCACACTACTTATGTGGGTAAAGCACGCAAGATTCTGTCATTCACATTGCATTCCAACATTGTTGTGTTCGTAGTTCTTTGCACTGCGATGCTCCTCATGTTTGCGTCTGCAGGTACGAAAGCATTGCCTGTAAGTTCCTGGAGCACTTCCTTCACATCGCCCGCGTCACCCGGCTGAGTGGGCTTCTATCCCAATAGTCTGGCACACTGTATCACTTGTATGTTGTATCTTGTATGTATATGTACATATATATATATGTATGGTATAGCGATGCATATGTTTTCTAAACCGACCGGGGGCGGTTCAGGACTCCTGCTTGCTTGCTCAGACCTGCGAACAGCGTATCGGCATGGCGCACAAGGGATCCGAGCACCCTGAACTTCTGCAGCTGTGCCAGCTGCTGCCAACTTTCTGATTTCCCAGGCCATGACAAGATTGGCAGACAATGCCGAGCACGGCCTTTGGGATCCCGTGGATGAGGCGCAGAGTGCTGGACGCAGTGCTTGGGTCGACTTTTGGAGTCTATGCGTTGATGCCTCGAAGCGTTTTTATGTCAAGTCTGGGCCAGTTCTACTATGATGTGCTGGCCAATCCGGACGGAAGTCGTGCCCTTGCCCCAACAGCGCCGAGTAGTGCCGCCAAGTACTGGAGCCCGAGCTGGGAAAGGAGGCTGCGTGAATTTGGGATCATTGGGATAAGGAGCCGATCAAGCTGCGTTCCATCGTGGGCCTGATCCCGCTCTTTGCAGTAGAGGCGAGGGTGGCGAGGGTGGATGGAAAAGGGCACTGAGACACAGTTCCTGCAGCCTTTAAGGGGTGGGGGAGTTTCCTTTTCTCTTTACTTGCAAGGTGCTGGAGCCCGTGTGGCGGCCCAGCCGCTGGCAGCTGGTATTTCGGCTGCGTCTGTGCACGACGAGCATGCCGTGAGGATATGCTGAAGAAGCTGCCGCGCTTCGCCAGCCAGACGCCGCAACGCTCAGAGCGAGCGATGGGAGTTTGGCTTTGGGCTTTTCGGGATTTCGAGGGCAAGACTCAGGCAATGGCTTTTCGACAACCGCCCCGACCTGGCCTGCTTGGTCTCGCGCTTTGTGGAGGCCAGAAGGGCCAGAGAGCCTCCTGGGATGGCACTCACATGTTTTCCGTGCCGATCAACTTGTGTTCTTTCACGCAGCCTGGCCGCGGCGAGCGCCGGCTCCTCTCCCTTCTGCGAGGATACAGGAGCTACAGAATGAGAAGTGCAAGCGAACCAAAAAACAAAGAGGGAACAGAGCACGAAGATCACGAAGAGTGCACAGTGACAGAGAGAGAGAAGCAAGCACAGCAGAGGATGTTTTGAGCCATGCCTGAGGATGCGTGCCTTGCTGAAACGGATGCTCGACCCGGCCGAGTTCCTCTCGGACTTCGGCATACGAGCACGGTGCCCAGCGGCCCAGCAGCCGCGGCGGGGACCCAGAGAGGAGATGGCCATGTCACGGTTTTGCCTGTTGCTTGCCTTGATGGCTTCCACTCGAGCCTCTTTGGGGCAGCTTGACATCTGTGATGTGCATAGCAAAGATCCGTCAGGCCCATGCTGGCAGCCCAATGCTCCAACAAAGCTGGACCCCCCCCCACCCTCTGCCAGAAGAGAGAAACACGAAAACACCTATTCTCAGTACTCCTCAGTACTCCTCAGTACTACTCAGTCTCAGTAGCAGGGAATCTGCATGGTGCGCTCGTTTCAGCCGCGATGATTACCAACGATGCCCTTCTTGCATCGGTGAAGCTGCTGGCCTCGGATCTGGATGGCACTCTCCTGGACCCGCATCACAAGCCGGCCCGCCGCCTCAAAACAGAATGAAACAGAACGTGAGACAACCGGGTGGGGAATGCGGTGAATGCGGTGCCGACGGTGGGGGGGAAGTGAAAGCTTGTGTGAGGCACAGGGCACCTTCGAGGCGATTGCAGAGTACCAGCGCGCCGGCGGTTCGTTCGCAGTCTGCACAGGACGAGACCTAGGTTCCGCTCGAGGCTGCAGCTTGAAAGGGCTGCTTTGCTTCGCATCCTGCGACACTCATATTGCCCCCACATTGCAGACTTTGACAGCTGGACTTCTTTCTGAGAGGTGTCTTAACGTGCTTTTCTTTGCTGCCGCATGCCTCCGAGAGGTGTGCTCAAGGGCCTGGACATCGATGTAATGCCGGGCGTTTACTTGAACGGTACCACAGTCAAAGGCGCCCCGCAAGCTTCTAACTTCCAGGATTCCCCCCCCTCGAAAGAGGCAACAGAGCTCTTTCCCCGAAGTTTAGTTTCGCACCGAACGTGACTCGAGGGCGTGCCAAGCCTGGGCAGGGGAAAAGGTGGCCCTCAAGACTTCTCGGGACCAACCTTCCCCCAAGCCCCACGAACGAGACAGGGAGAGAGACAGCAGGCATCTCCTTTTCGGGAGAGAGAGAGAGAGAGAGAGAGAGAGAGAGAGAGAGAGAGAGAGAGGGGGGGCCGCTAATTAGAGGGTGAGGCCCGGAGTGATCCGCTAAGGGACTAAGGTGCCAAAGGGGGGCCGATGCCGGGCCTCCGACAGGTGGGGCTATGGCGGCAAATCCGGTTGCCTTGCGAGCGTTAGCAGGAACTGAGCAGCAGACGGACTGGGGCTTGCATCCGCGCGGGGGGGGCCACCCCCATGCCCCAAAGACAGAAAGAAAGAAAGAAAGAAAGAGAGAGAGAGAGAGAGAGAGAACTAAAGGGGGACCATCATTGAGGGGGGCATCGTAGGGGGGATCATTGCCGAATACTCGGGGGAAACCACACACCTCGCGATGAGAGAGGGGCTATGAAAACCGTGGCCCTTCCGAACAAACTGACCAGTGGACTTCGCGCGCCCTTGGGGCAGCCTTCCCTTCGGGGGGGGGGCTATGCGTGCAGGAAAGAGAGAGAGAGAGAGAGAGAGAGAGAGAGAGAGAGAGAGAGAGAGAGAGAGAGAGCAGAGCCGCGAACACCGCGGCTGACTCGCATGACTCTGGGGACTTGCGCGCCCTCCGGGGCAGCTCTCCCTTCGGGGGGGGCTAAGCGTGCAGAGAGAGAGAGAGAGAGAGAGAGAGAGAGAGAGAGCGAGCGAGGAGGAAGGAGGAAGAAGAAGACGAAGAGCTGGAGGCAAAGGCGGGGAGCTGCTGCGGAACCTGACACTGCCCGTGGAGCTCCTGCACCGCATGGTCGCTTGGGGCCGAGACCACCGGGACAAGGCGACTGCACGTGGCGCCTTTGGAGAGAAGGAGAGAGAGAAGCGAGAGAAAGAGGAGGATTGCGGGACAGGAGGACGAAGGGAGATTGGGATCCTAAGCATCGTGTGCTGAGAGGCCTCCATCCTTTTCGTCGAGGGCGACGCGCACTACGCCAGGCCCCCAGGGAGGCTTCCAGGCCGAGGGTTGGGGCTCTCCCCCTCTCCCCTCTCCCCTCTCTCTCTCTTCTCTCTCTCCCCTCTCTCTTGTCTCTCTCTCTCTCTCTCTCCCCTTTCTCCTCTCTCTCTTGTCTCTTCAAAAAGCAAGTTATACAAAATGAAGAGTTGAAGAGTGCCCTCTGTCTAACATCTAAAGTACTTTGCGGAGGCTCTGCCTCTGCTCTGCTCAGGTCATGGACCGCTCCGAGGAGTACGCCTTGTTCATGCACAAGCACCTCCTGGAGACTCAGACTCAAGTCTCTGCCCCCCAGATTCACGAGATTCACCTCTCTCACCTCTCTCTCTCTTCCTGATTCCCCTTCTCTCCTCTTAAGGGGGAGGAGGGGGGAAGGCTCAGTTCATGCACTGCTCTCTCTCACATCTTTGCCTGTTGCAGGACCCCGACCCGCTGGAGGTGAAGGGCGGCTGGAAGGAGGAGAAGCCGGAGATCCCTCTGAAGGTAAACATGATGCGCGTCATCTGCAGCCCGGACAACATGGACGAAATCAAGCCCCAGGAGCGGTTCTGGATGTGAAGCTCTCTAGGCGAAGGTGTGAGGTCAGCCAGTCAGTACTGGGCCATTCCATCGAAGCAGAGCTTCGGAGCAGTGCACAGGTGGCCGACTGCGTCAAGGGCTTTGCAAACTATGCGCAGTCGCTGCCCACCACGCCGCCCGTCCGAAAAGTCCCGAGGGAGAGCCCTCAGGAGCGGAGAATCGATTTGAAGTAGAGAAGTTCATGCCCAAACTTCTACGCCAGAGCCATCTGCCAAAAGTGCACAATGCCAGAGCAGCCTTTTCCGACCGACCATAAAGATGCCAAAGTTGCAGGCCGATGTTCCGGAATCACACCATGCTTTCCAGACCGTTTGGTCCTACCGACCATAGAGATATGTAGAGATCCCACAACATGGTTTATTGTCCCACGTTTTTGGTGATTGCCTTGCTTTTTTGGCGTTGTTTTACAGGTTTTACGAGCATCCGAGGGCTTGAAATTAAATGGTCCGGTGAGAAATGAGATGGCAGGCGTAGATTCCAACTCCAGCACCGCAACACAAAGGGATCAGAACAAATCGGAAGGACCAGGGCCCGGACATGTCATTTCTTTCCCTGGGACGAGAGTCCAGAGTAGCAAGGTGGAACAGCCTGACTTTTCTGCAGCGCACGCTCCGAAGCAACAAAAGCCAGACAGGCGAGCAGAGTCTTCCGACTGACCATAGTTAAAGACGCACGGGTTCCAGGACAAGGTTGATTGCCAGAGCATGGTGTTTTGGTTTCCTTCTCTCTCCCTCTTCCCCTGGGTGCTGCTCTCCTGAGGATTGACGTGATGGCTCCTGGCACGAACAAGGCTGCTGGCCTCCATGTCCTGCTGGAGGCCCTTGGCCTGAGCATGGCCGAGGTGTGTGCCATCGGTGACTCCGAAAACGACCTGGAGATCCGAGGGGGTTGGTGCTTCTGAGAGCATGTCGTACAGTAGGCTCCCAGCAAGTCGTGCAGTAGTTCCCCCAAGGTGCTGCGACATAGTTTCCCATCAAGTCAACGTGGAGTATATATCCGCATGTATAGTATATTGTAAATGTATGTATATATATATATATATATATATATATATATATGTGTGTGTGTGTGTCTGCATACATCTGGCGAGGAGATGTTGCAATCCGTTCGCGTGGCCTGTGCCATGGGCAACGTCGCTTTGCTAACTTTCGGGTTCCGGGTGAGGTGCTGCTAGGACCAAATGGGCTTAGAAGATTGATGAACAGATGCTGCGCTTGTGAAATGTAATTCTGCAAGCATCGCTACCAGCACGAACAAAGCGTGGCTTCCACATGCGTGTTGAAGCTGAGGCTGTGAAGAAGACCAAGGCAGTTTCGCACTTCGTGATGCCCAAGAATTTGGACAATCCCGCAGGTGGCTGGCAAGACAAGTACACAGAAATAGCAGCCAGAACCACGCCCTTCATGCCTTCCATGCCCTCCACTGACCGATTCGTGAGGTGTGGTTTGCCTCCTGCGCTCTCTTACCAAAGCACTCGGCTCTGGTGGGCCCACCCAGGGACCCTCGACGCCGTTGCAGACCCTGCGAGTCGCCTGCTTCTGCTGCGGGTCCTGGGGCACAGGCGTGGCGCGGCAGGTCGGCCAGAGCTTGCTTCACTTGCCCCGCTTCGAGGAGCCGAGAAGCCAAGCTGTGACAAATTGTGACAAATTGTGATAGCAGCTGCAGAGTCGGCTCAAAGCGGCTTTCATTGAGAGTAAGCTGGCCAGACCCTCGCGTTCGATGCAGGAGCCGCTGCCTATGTGGGTGCCGAGTGCGGAGGTGGCCTCGCAGATCAACGAAACGGGCGTTGACGAGGCGAATTTGCCCGGTCTCCGGCTGCCAAAGAACGTCAAGGCGACGGCGGATGCAGCAGAGGCGGGCAGTGGTGGGCAGTGCATATGATGTAAATGTAAATCCTATAGCCTATAAATACATTATGTATGTGAATCGATAACGTCATCCGATGTTTTTTCTTTCGGACTGGGAAGTGGCTTCACAGGCTGCCAAGGATGCAGACTTGTTGATTTTGGTGGTGGCCCGGGAGAACATGGCAGACCTTGTAGAGCAGCTCAAGGGCAAGGTCAAGCGCACGGCCACAGCAGTCGACTCTCGGACAATTCGAAGGACGGATCATCAAGAGCCATGTGCCAATCACATGTTGCCAACAGCAAAAAGTTGGGATTCGGGCAGGGAGTGGTTGAAGGGCTCTCTGGGGCTTGTAAATTTTGATTCTTGTTGATATCACTTTTGTCACTTGACACGGACTTGGTTCTGGCTCCATGAATGCGAACTTGAGGTGATGTCGAAGATCCTCATGCCGTGCCCAGAGAAGCAAGGGCTCCGCTTCGGCAGTGAGTTTGTGAGCCAGGCACTGGGCCAGGGCCCCAGATTCTTGAGAGCGCGAGCTCTTTGCATGCACTTCCACCTTGTTCACGTTGGCGATTTGAGTAACGTTGTTAGAAATTTGTTTGAATCGAACTGCTGTGTGATTTTGAACGGGTTCCGTTTTGCTTTCACCCTTTCCCTTTTGAGGTATCCCTGCAGCTGTGCTCATGGGCGGGACACTGGCTGCGGATGTGGCCCGCGGGCAACCCGACAATCAAGCACGGATCACGCCAGCTTTTTGTGTGTGAATCCTATAAATCTACTTGTGGGGCTCTGAACCCAGAACCCCTACTTCTGCATTTCAGGGATCCATGTGGAGGTATTTTGCCGAGGCGACCGTGGGCTGCAAGGACCCGGAGGCCGGGGGGGCTGGTTGAGCTGAGCTGGGAGGTACACCAGGCGCATGAACACGTGGACCAAAGGCAACTCCCTCAAGCAAGGGAATAAATTCGGTGCTATCAAGATAGACAAGGACAAAGGGTGATGCAGAATTCCTGTGAAGCTCGTTGAAGGCAACAAGAGGCAGTCGCAAGGCGGGCCCGAGTTTATTTAATTTGGAGGGTAAAGAGACAGGCGCATAGAGGGTAGCAGAAGGAAAGCGGTCTTTCGTCTCGATGGAAACTTTCGGCCTTTCGCAGAGCAGACGAAGTCGAAAATTCCCTATTGGGCATCTTGGGGCATCGCAGAGCATGCGACTTCAAATGCCTGTCCTCTTCGAACTTCCCTGTTGGGCATCTTGGGGGCCTTTCGCAGAGCAGACGAATTAGTAGGGAGGGCTGGGGATGGAAGGGGGATGTGCTGATGCCGATGATGCTCATGCTCACGTTGCGTCAAAAAACGGGCCTTTTCTGCCCCTGGGCAAACCACATGTATAGCCCTGCGATGTCTTGGGGTGCCTTTTTTGGCCCCGCGATGATTTGATTCGTCTAAAAGTTGCCCCTGTCATTCATCTAGTTCGGCCTGGGCAGGGGGGGTTCTTCTGTCGCTGGATATAAAATTTGTCCTCAACTCAATGCCGTAATTCGTAAAATCTTGTTTTGTCAAAAACGGGTGAGCCCGGCCTGGTCAGGCTCTGGGCCACCCCGCGGCATGCGGCACCGGGTGACAAAAACGCGCTTGAGGTCTCTAATAATGTTAACCTGTCGGCATTGCTTCCCGCCGTCGCCCCAAAGAAATTCTGTAGCTGCAGTGCGGACTCAGGGCCTTTGCTTTCCGCCGCAAACCAATTCAATCCTCACCTGCAGCACGGACTGCAGGCCTTTGCTTCCCGCCTTTAACTACGAAATCCCCGCTTGCATTGCGGAACGCATTTGTTCTTCGATTTTCCCTGTTGGGCATCTTGGGGCGTCTCGCAGAGCAGACGAATTCAAAACGATTTTCCCCTTCGTAGTTCTCTATTGGGCATCTTTTGGGGGGCCTTTCGCACAGCAGACGAATCCAAACGCATTTGCCTCTTCGAACGTCCCCCATTGGGCATCTTGGGGGGCCTTTCGTAGAGCAGACCAATCCCAACGCCTTTTTCCTCTTTGAGCGTCCCCATTGCGCATGTCCCTATTGGGCATCTTGGGGGCCTGTCGCAGAGCACACGAATCCAAACGCCTTTTCCTCTCTGAGCGTCCCTATTGGGCATCTTGGGGGCCTTTCGCAAAGCAGACGAATCCAAACGCCTGTTCCTCTTCGAGCGTCCCTATTGGGCATCTTGCGGGCCTTTCGCAGAGCAGACGAATTCCAACGCCTTGTACTTGTCGAACGTACCGATTGGGCATCTTGGGGGGGCCCTTCACACAGCAGACGAATCCAAACGCCTATTCCTCTTCGACCGTCCCTATTGGGCGTCTTGAAGGCCTTTCGCAGAGCAGACGAGCCGTTCCTCTTCGAACGTCCCATAACGTCCCTATTTGGCATCTTGGGGGGGCCTGCGCAAAGCAGACGAATCCAAACGCCTTTCCTCTTTGAGGGTTTTTATTGGGCATCTTGGGGGCCTTTCGCAGAGCAGACGAATCCAAACGCCGATTCCTCTTCGAACGTCCCGATTGGGCATCTTTTCTTCTTCGAACGTTCCTATTGGGCATCTTGGGGGCCTTTCGCAGAGCAGACGAATCCAAACGCCTTTTCCTTTTCAAAAGTCCCCTTTCGGCATCTTGGGGCCCTTTCGCAGAACAGACGAATCCAAGCGCCTTTCCTCTTCGAGCGTCCCTATTGCGCATGTCCCTATTGGGCATCCTGGGGGCCTGTCGCAGAGCATACGAATCCAAACGCCTTTTCCTCTGCGAGCGTCCCTATTGGGCATCTTGGGGGCCTTTCGCAAAGCAGACGAATCCAAACGCCTGTTCCTCTTCGAGCGTCCCTACGCAGAGCAGACGAATTCCAACGCCGTGTCCTTGTCGAACGTACCGATTGGGCATCTTGGGGGGGCCCTTCACACAGCAGACGAATCCAAACGCCTATTCCTCTTCGACCGTCCCTATTGGGCGTCTTGAAGGCCTTTCGCAGAGCAGACGAGCCGTTCCTCTTCGAACGTCCCATAACGTCCCTATTTGGCATCTTGGGGGGGCCTGCGCAAAGCAGACGAATCCAAACGCCTTTCCTCTTTGAGGGTTTTTATTGGGCATCTTGGGGGCCTTTCGCAGAGCAGACGAATCCAAACGCCGATTCCTCTTCGAACGTCCCGATTGGGCATCTTTTCTTCTTCGAACGTTCCTATTGGGCATCTTGGGGGCCTTTCGCAGAGCAGACGAATCCAAACGCCTTTTCCTTTTCAAAAGTCCCCTTTCGGCATCTTGGGGCCCTTTCGCAGAACAGACGAATCCAAGCGCCTTTCCTCTTCGAGCGTCCCTATTGCGCATGTCCCTATTGGGCATCTTGGGGGGCCTTTCGCACAGCAGAGTTCATCCCCCACACCAAGGCTTCGTCAGCACCTTCTTATTTAGTGCACGTGCCTGATTTTGCAATGTGTTGTGCATGGGAGAGCCTGGCTCCGCGTTGCCTCTTTGAAGAGCCTTGGAGCTGGCTCCTCTAAACTTGTGTCCGACTCGACCTCTACAGACCACTCTACGACTGAATGACCGTGGTGGTCGTGTTGTCCCTTGCACAGTTCGCAACTGACAGTTCCTCTCGGGCCTCCACATGAGGGGCACATAAAGCAAACTATTCATGATCAGCGTCCAGGTGAGCAAGGTCTTGCTCGAGCTCTTCAACAAGCCGAATTTCTCAGTGCCCGGGCACAATTTGGGAGTGAATGAGAGACAGGTGAAAAAAAGCATGTGAGGCACAGAGGTAAATTTCCGTGGCTCCAGGTCACCAGTCTACCCAGCCCAACGGCCGCTCGGCATCAGAGCCATCAGAGGGATGCGCCAAAAACGATCAAAAACTATTGGCACTCTGGGAGGCCGTGGAGCTCTTTGCGGTCTTGAAGGCCATCATCGCCGTGGGTGCAGGCGCGGCACTTTGCCATCTCCGTTTGTCCTCCTAGAAGTGAAGTCTCTGCCGCCCCGTCCTGGACCTCTTTGATCCCCATTTTGAGGGCAAAAGCAACATCTATCCCTCAGGCTTCTGCGATGGCCTCGGATTGGGTCACAACTCCAAGGCCGCAGTGATCCGCATCTCAGCAGCACCTCCGAGGTCCATCTTAGAACAACTCTTCTCCTCGGAACTCTTCTCCTCGCCAGTCTACTCTTCGCTCCTGGAGTGCCCAGAGTGTCCCTGGAGTGCCCAACCTGCAGAGACCAACCCCAGAGTATCTCTCTACCCAGAGAGGGTGGGGATGTTCGAAGCAATTTTTGTGTTTGTTGCTAATAATGTTGCTATCATGTCTAGGAATCAAGGAAGCTTTTCTTGGGAGATGAGGTCTTGGGGCTGTGGAGCTGGCGAAGTTCGCGCAGCGCTTCTACCCTGAGGAGTCGTCCAAGGCCTGAGCTTCTTCGATTGCTGCCCCCCCCCCCCCTACACTCCTGCGCCTACTACGCCTACAGTGACGGTTGCTGCCGACAGCAGAACTAGGTACTCAATAGTACTGGTAGCAGTCACAGTATGTACCAGCACTGCCACCACCAGCACCACTCCCACCACCACTACGACGGCGACTTGTACTTCCACGGCGACTACGATTCCTCGTGATGAGCCATATCTTTCTTAGCCAGCTCTGGCCACGCACCAATACAACCCCAGAGCTGGTGATGCTAGTGCTGCTGCAACTGCAGCGACTGCAACTACGTACTGCTACGGCAACGCCGGCAACCACGATGACAGCCAACAGGATAACAGCCGCAGCGTTTGTGCTGCTGCGACTTGCTTCTCGTGCAACCCGTGTTTTTCCACGGCAGCCTGCGAACTCGTCGAAGACGGATCAGATTGGATGCCCTGACAATTGAGAAGCGTCTTATTTATTCCTTTCTTGTTTGAAATTGCCCGCCCCTGAGCGAAGGGAGGGAGGCGTGTCAGCCGCACGATGAATGCATCATGAATAGCTCTTTCATTTGCTACTCTCCCTGCTTGTGACAGGAGGCCCTCACGGAAGCTTGTGGGATAACTGCTGCGGGCCGGCATTGGACAGGGTCAGAATCCGTAGAACGGTTTCCACGCAAAGCTCCTTGATGACGTCCTCGTGAAGATTCTCTGAATCTCATGTCCTTAGGACATCATCGCCTCCAGCTATGGCGACTCGCGCACGAGGCCCGAACTCTCCCCTCCCCCTGGCACTTCAGGCGGAGAGTACGTGATTAGAGTGCATATAGTGCTGAGCTGTGCTGAGCTGTGCTGAGCTGTGCTGAGCTGTGCTGAGCTGTCGAGGCGCTGCGCCGAGGCCTTCGCCAAGGAGCCGCACAAGGACTGGGAGGAGGACCGGAGTGGAAAAAGAGTGGAATGGAAAAAGGGTGAAAAAAAAAGAGCAGACAGAGAGCAGACACCAGAAGCGAGAAGCGATTCGGATAGTTGCAAAGAGGCTGCAAGAGAGCGCAAAAGATCGCGGGAAAAGATCGGGATGTACGACTAGACAGATGGACATTGTGGGCTACTTGTGAGGGATCTGGGATCCGCTCTCAGGTGGCGCGCGAGAAGCTGCGGAGCGGGGAGCCCGCGGGCATCTCGGTGCTTCGGACCTGCGCTGCCTTCGTGCGCTCGCACCGTGCGGAAAGCGAGTTCCCCTTTCTGAGCAAAGTGGATGAGATCTGCCAGCAGAAAGCCAAACCGGACACCCTGACGCAGATGGCCGTTCCCAGGGTCCGTGCCTCCAAGGCTTTGAAGGCCGGGTGTGATTCGACGGATACGGGTGTGATGTCAAATCGTTTTAAGTGTCCAAGTTCTTCTGTTCACGGCTTCCGTGGTTTCTACAAACAGAGAAAACGGCGCGTTGCTAGTTCTCTAGACGCTTCTCGAACCCCGGAGACACCTCGTGAAGAGCAGCTCGACATTGTCGAAACATGTCCAAATCAAACAGGCAGCCACCCTCATTCACATGTCTCACATGATAGCTTTTTTCGAATCATATCGCCCAATGGCGTTGACCTGAGCCAACCCTTGCCAATGTTGACAGCATGGTGCGTTCCAACAGCGATCCTGGATCGCAAGTTCGTGCTTGCGAGCTTACTTTAGGGAAGCCATTCAACTCACACATGTTTGATAGTGTCAAGTAGTCGCAGGCTATTGAAACTTGGCACGCGCAGCTGTTTCTGATGAAGCGTCGTCAAGCCCCGCGATTTTTGCTCCCGCAACAGCAGGTATCATCCTGAGACATGCTAAGTCGCCTCAACATCCTCACGAAGAGCACTTTAGCTGCACTTTTGAATTCTTCTCTTGCATCGTCAGAAAGGCTGCGCAGAAGGAGAACATTCGAGCCTGTTTGGTGTTATGACGTATCTATTAGCATGCTCCACCAGACTATACTGTACTTCACAGTTCATTTCTTCGGGGTTTGTGCCGTGTACTTGGGCAAGAATGAGTATAATGCTTCGGGTCGGAACCGACCCACAGCGGAGTCGTTTTCCGAACCGCCGACGCAGCGAATTTCTACGGCCAGTCACCTTGTGATTCTCTCACAGAGTCACTCCCCTCGCAGGTGGCAGTGCTGGGCTCCGGCAACTGGGCAGGGAGGGAGCAGCTGTTCTTTGGCGGGAGCAGCAAGCAGTTGCGGCACAAACGCTACGGCACTTATCTATCCTGTTCGTTGCCATTGTAGTTGCGTAGTTGCCGTTGCAGTCGTGGCAGTTGCAGCAGCGCTAGCATCGCTAGACTCTAGACATAGGCAACTGGGGCTGCGCCATCGCCAAAATCATTGCACGCAACGCCTTGCAGCGCACCGAGTTCCAAAAGGTTGTATCTATGTGGGTGCATGAAGAAGCTTGAAATGAAGCTTTGGGAGCAGAGTTTTTTTAGGGGCATTCTTCGGTCTGGCTGCAGAGCTTGTTTTTTGTTTAAGCGCCATCTGGAAGTGCAGTTGTGCAAAGCGACGAAGCTCCTGAGACGCCCCTCAAAAAGTGTTGAGGAAATGGTGGAAGGCCGCAAGCTTACGGACATCATCAATGAAGACCACCAGAATGTGAGATATTTGCCGGGCGTCGAATTGCCTCACAACTTGCCCCTCACCTGAATCATGTTGACATTGCTGTTGCTTGCTCTTGCACAAACTTGCATCCATTTCACCCCAGGCACGCTGAGCCGGATGCAAAGGCGGCCGTCAGGGATGCTAGCATTCTGGTCTTCGTGCTTCCGCACCAGTTCCTTCCTGGCCTGCTGAAGACCATCAAGGACGTGGTTCTCCCCGATGCCGTGGGTGTCTCGCTGGTGAAAGGCCGCTTGGGCGTCCCAAAAACTGTGCACCATTTTTTTTGCTGATTTTGGCTGGCTTGAATCAAGGTTTCTTGCAAGTTCCCTTTCAGTTCCCTCTTTGTCCGACTCTGAACCCGTGCTTCTATACCCTTGCAATCCAATTGAGGCTACCTTGAGGTCGACCGGCAGACGGGTTCGATCACCACAGGCACCCAGCTCATCGAGGCTGAGCTCAACATCCCCTGCGCGGTGCTCAATGGTGCCAACGTGGCCAACGATGTGGCCCATGACCACTTTGCGGAGGCTCCCTAAGAATGTCTCTCTAAAGGGCCTCGTCTATAAGACCCGTTATAGACGAGGCCCTTTTTTTAGAGAGGCCTTTTGTAGAGTTTCAAAAAGGTGGGCGTTCTCTGTGCTTTCGTGTGTCGGATGGAACGCGGCGTTGACCGGCAAAAAACAAAACGTTGAAAGGGTTGAGAACTGGAGGGTTTAGCATCAGCAAGGGCCGGCAGCGGTTCGATGGTTCGGCTCTGCGTTCGTTTCCCCGGAGGCCACTTTGGGCTGCACCAGCGACCGGACTCAGGCACGGCTCTCAACTCTGCCCAAAGCATCCACAAGTATATCCAAATGTAAAACACGTCTTTCTCTGGTTGTTCGCCAACGAGATGTCGCAGTTCCTGGCAGGTCCTCTGGGACCTGCTCAACACCCCGCAGTTCAGTGTGCGCACTACACCGGACGTCTTGGGCGTGGAGCTCTTCGGTGGGTTCAAGAATGTGGTGGCCCTGGCCGCGGGCTTCTCAGAGCCTTGGGCTCTTGAGGCTGCTGTCCCCGTCGTAATTTTCACATAAGTATGCAGTTTTGTTGAACAGTTTCCACGATAGCAAAGTTCGGAAACGCGTGCCGAACTGCGAGGATGGGCTTGGGTTCCCGCCGAACACCAAAGCTGCCATTCTGCGGCGCGGCCTCCAGGAAATGTCCAAGCTCATCCAGGAGAGAGCACAAGACCAGACAAAGGAAGTGCGGGGACCGCGTCTTTGCACGTTTCTGCTTCCTGTTCCACGAATACGTGTGTACGTATGTATGTGTGTATGTATATGTATAGGTGTATGTATCACGGTGTAGTGAAGGATTTTTCACAAAGCTAGCTCCTTGGAGCGCGCGCGCGCGAGGTGTCGTTCACCAATCTCTCTCTCTCTCTCTCTCTCTCGCTCTCTGTTTCTCTTTTTCTCTCTTTCTCTCTCTCTCGCTCTCTCTCTCTCTCTCTCCCTCTCTGTCTCTCTCAAGTCTTTCAGGCGGGTCGAAGCGCGACCGCGGGCCATAACTTGCATGAACATTGGCGTGGAAGGGGAATGATATAATTCATAAGACTTCTTGAAGCTTTATAAGGTATCACTTTATTCTCTTTGCACAGGCATACTGTTCTTGATCTTTGGGAAGGGGGCGGGAACTCCCCCCCCCGTTGCCCAAAGAAGGCCAGCCTTGTTGTTTGCTGACATGCAGCCAAAAAGCTTGCTTGTTGGAACACGCACGCTTTGGTTGCACTCGCCCGGAGCCGTCTAGCCCTTCAGACTCAAGCAAGCAAATTGCGAACAAGGCCTCTTGTTGCATGTTGGAATGCAGCCGAAAAGCTTGCTTGCTGCAACACGCAAGCAGCATTTGGAGTTGAGCTGGCATGTGCACACACACAGACGCTCTTGACCACTGGAGTCACTGGAGTTCCTCAAATTTCCTGGCGACACTCGCCCGGAACCGCACAATCTATCAGCTGCGCATGCGCAAGCTTGGCACTGTGTGCGCAAACCCATCCACGCGCGGCTGGGTTGGCAGCCACTGTTTCAAGTGTAGGTGCAGGACTGTGTAAGTGTATGTGTATACATGTCTGTGTGCGCAGCATGTGTGCATAATGAAGAATGAACAGTGTCTATGTAGATGCATGGAGCCCTCAAAAGCTCAGTCAACTTGCCCAAGGCTGAAAGCGAAGAAGCCTTTGCCTTGTGGGTTCTCAGCTCAAAGGCCTTGTGAGCCGAGCCAGAGGGCCTTTGTTTGTTGTTGGGCTGAGCTTATATTTTGGCGACACGCATGGTGGTCGCTGAGTCGCTGGGCCCTTGTTTGGGGTACTCTCTACCAGCACCAGACCAAAAAATGCAGGCCCCTGTGTGGTGTTTTGGTAATCTTGGCAAATCGCAATCTGACATGTTCCGCCATTGAGGAGCTATACCCCACCTCCTCGACGGACACACTCCTCGAGAGCTGTGGTCTTGCCGACCTCCTGACGACCTCCTACAGCGGCCGCAACCGCATGTGTGCCCAGAGCCCCAGTAACACAGACCAGCTTGCATCTTCACTCTGGGAACTCAGGGTGTGGGTCCTCATCGTCATCGCATGTTTGTGTGAGAGAAAATGACCTACAACATCTTGAGCGTGACCCCTGATCATCAGCAGTAGCCCATCGCTTAGCAAATCACAGCATGGCATCCGCTAACACCCTCCAGGAAAGCGATCGCTGAGGAACTGGGGGCATCCCCCCACCCCGATCCCCCCGAGCTCGCAAAAAGGAGGGCAAGGGTCCTCTCTACTACAAACGGTACCAAAAGTGAAAGCACATTCAGGAAACAACCAGCACCTGTAGGACACTGTACGGCTTAGGAAGGTTCAAGGTTTACAGCGCGCAGTGATGCCCACAACACTAGCCACCTGTCAGACAAAACAGGCTTCTTTCCCTCAAGCTTCAGGACCGAGATCGTTCTCGATCGGGCCCCGTACATGTTGCGATCAGGGCTTTTTTCGATCTGCCATGTGGGCATCCACATCCCCCCCCCCCCGGCGTTCCCCCTTGTCCCCCCCCGGATCTCGCCTTTCTCCAATTTCTCCAAGGCCGAGGCCTTTGCCCGGGACCCAGCGAAAAGCTGGGAAGACATCGAGGCGGAGCTTCTGTCCGGCCAGAAACTCCAGGGGCCATCGACCTGCATGGATGCACCTCGGCACACCGATGTGTGCTAGATCGACAAAGCACACCCGGCTACACCTGGCTCATCGGGGTAGCCCACTTATCTGACCTATCTGCTCTCCAGTTCATGTATCCGACATGCCCTCAGGTTTGGGCCATTCTTGAGAAGCGAGGAATTGACAAGAAGTTCCCACTCTTCACGGCCATCCACCGTGCAGTGACCAAAGAGATCACGCCGGAGGGCGTCTTCAAGTGCATCGGCCTGGTTTCCGCCACCTGAAACCACGTCTTAGAGCCCTGAGGTGGAATCAACTTTTAAGTTCCTTTTGCCACACGCTGGCGTTGAGGCGCTGTTTTCCACATGCCTCGGGCGCAGCGTTTGGATGCAGAAGCTCGTTGCCAAGAATTTTATGCAGTCGTCCGCGAGACTGTCGAATAGGTGTCCCTGCAGGGGAGCCAGCTGAAGCCGCACCTGCAGAGCACCTTTCGATTTCGGTTTATGCGAAACAGATCCGAGAAGTGCCATCCTGATGCCATACGGGAAGGCATTCCCATCTGTCAGAATATGTCCAGAATGTCCTTCTGATGCCTTGCTGAGGGACTCTCGAAGTACCACGACAAGCATCCCTACGCCTTCGGTGATGGGCCGCCTTTGCAGTACGCGCCTGCAGAGGCAGTTAAATGGAAAAGAGTTTCTGTACGGTGGAGTGCAGACGGTACGTTGTGAGGCGACGGTCGTCATCATGGGCGGCAACTCTAACTGGAGAGGTCCCGTGTGGCGTTGCCCTTATGATGGCCTCGGCGCTCTCGCGAGCTCTCGCAATCTCTCGTGACATCAGTCGACATCTTTTGAGGTTTCCGATCAACTACCTGCTCATCGAGTCATTGCAGAAGTCGTGACCTCGACTCCCCCTCGAGAGTCGAGACGGGCTCAAAGCAAGGCACAACTCCTTCTGGCATGCAATTGGACCGCAGACGCATGAATGGTTGCTCATCCTGCTCCCTAGGTTCCACCAGTACTATGGGGACGACTACCTGATCGAGTGTCCCACAGGCTCTGGCAACAAGGCGCCCGAAAGAGAATGATTCCCCAACCTCTTCCCCCCTTTCGAAAGCGCGATTTGCCCCTTAGATGAGCATTCTCAAAATTGCCGACGAGCTATCGGAGCGGCTCATCAAGATCTTCTTGAAGGCGGAGGACGTCCGATGTGGCAGATGATGCCTCGTATGTTGTCTTTGCAAAGTATGCGCGTGTGTGTAGACATATCATTTTTAGATGAATGGTTGCGAGTTTAACATAGTTTAACGTAACGGAAAAGACTTAAAGAGGTGCGTCCGCTCCCGGAGGATGGCCACCGGCCGGGCATGCGGCTGCACCCGAAGATGCGGGAGGAGCACTTCGACCAGAACCTCCTCTTCTACGAGCACGGGGCTTTCCAAACTCTCTCTCTCTTCTCTCTCTCTCTCTGCCTGTGGTCTGTCTCCGTGTGTCTCTCTGGGGTTTAGGGATGTTTAGGGTGTATGGAGAGTAAGATGTAAAATGCTGGCGACCTGGCCTGTGAGGTACTTCCATGGCGACAACGGCCGGGGGGTGGGATCCTCACATCAAACCGGCTGGACGGGTCTCATTGCCAAGCTGCCGGGCACCCAGGAAAGCTTTGAGCTGCTGGGCCTCCCAGTTGCTGTGACTTTGTGTTCTCCATCTTCTTTTCCCTTTCGCTTCTGAAGACTTGCGGGAAAAACAAAATATGATACATGGTTTTCATATCTATGATGATGTAATATTATTTAATGAGGGTGAAAAGGCAATGTATTTCAAACAAATGAAATGGAAAAATCATATTAAACCAAACAGAAATTAAGTTGCAAAATGACAAATAATGTTTCATCTAGAATTGAATTTAATTTCAAAAAAATAAATCCTTAAGTTATATTGTGCTCACCAAGGATCCAGGCACGTGGCCGAGAGGACGCACATGAGAGCTGAGCTCACTGGAGGCCACTAGATTCGATGCCTCGTACAACTCCGAGGAACTACAGCTCTTTGCAACGATGCCCCAGCAAGTGCGGCGCATAGCCAGATCGCAAGGGGCGAAGGCCCCCACACTCCAAAACGTGCCGATTGAGCGCCGCTTGAGGGCCCTCTTCCTTGGGCCTTTCGGTGGCCTGCAGTGGGGACCCTCACAGAGTCGAGAGCGCAAAGTGTGCAAGTGCTTGCCACTGCCCTCTTTTAAGCGCCCTTAGCGGGCTGATTTAAATGCTTTGATTATTAGTTTTGAAGGCGGCCCGGAAGGTGCACGACCTACCAGAGACGAAGCGGACCTGCTTGCAGGAAAATGGGCATCCTGAATGCTATGGACACCCGGAGGGCTGTTGCTACTCCCTCTTCTCCTCTTCTCCTCTTCTCCTCTTCTCCTCTTCTCCTCTTCTCCTCTTCTCCTCTTCTCCTCTTCTCCTCTTCTCCTCTTCTCCTCTTCTCCTCTTCTCCTCTTCTCCTCTTCTCCTCTTCTCCTCTTCTCCTCTTCTCCTCTCTGCCTCTGCCGCTGCCGCTGCCGCCTTTGCCTTTGCTTTTGCCTTTGTGCTTGTGTCGCTGCTGTGCTGATGCTCTGCTGGGATTTGTGGAACGAATTGGTGTACCATCGCCGTTCCATTGACCATCAACTTTGTTGAATGGACTTCGTCGAAGACCTGTCGGTCTTTCTCTGCCCAACTGCTATGCCGAAGAACTGACTGCAGCAAGGGCCCTGCCATAGTCACGAAAGCTTCCTCGAACTTAGGAGGGGTTTGGAGCAGCAGCGGAGCTGGAAGGGTTCAGTTCTTAAGTTCAACCTTTTTGGGAGTTTACTCCCTTATGGGTAAGCCCTTTTCCACCACGAACAGGTGTGTGCTGCGTCTCATGCGTTTTGAGATGTTCTGAAGTTTGCCAACCGAGCTCAGATTCGTATAAGCATCCTCCTGGTCGGCCCTCAAAGTAGAGGATGTCTCTTGGAAGTCACCCTGCCACAGGGCCCAGGCCCTTCAAGCTGCCTTCAAGTGTAGCCTGCTAACCCTTGGACGCAGCTGCGAGCGGCAAGCGCTGACAATCCAAAGAAGAACTCGGTAGCGAGTGAGCCTGATACCTGCCACGAAAGCAACCGGAATCGCCAAACATAATGGACTTGGAGTGCATGCAATTCGATGTAATGCCATGTGTCTCCTGGGAGTCGTCACGAGCGCCAAGCCCAGACCAGGTCCAGGTGCTCCTTTCAGGTTCTGACGCAATGCCGTTGGATCCGGCTCTCAAGCAGCTGCAGATCAAGGCACCTTTTGACTGCATGTCTGCCAAGCCCATGTGAACGCCACTCGCCGTGCGGCAGGTCGGCGCGACAAAGCGCACCAAGAAGGCAGGATCCAGCAAGAGTAGCAAGAGTCCCTCAATCCGGCTTGGAAATGCTTGGAATCACCCCCCAGGAGTACGAAGCCTATGTCAAGGAGGAGGCTGCAGAGTTTTGCAAAGTCTTCTTCTTTTTCCCGCCACGTTCGGGCCTCCATGCAAGCGTCGTTGGCCCTTCCAGCCCGGTTGATAAATTCTGGCTCAAAATGCAAAGCTGCTATAACATCCTCGGAGTTGCACAGACCAGGGTGCTTCGAGATGCGGTCTCGAACGATGCCACTGAGGAATTTCGACATGCCGCCTGTCTCCAAGCCTTCACTAGAGTCACCACACCTTGAGCGGAAGTCCGCCCAAGAGCACTACGTAGCATACAGACTCAATGCAGACCATGTCCCGTGAAGCATCAAGTTACATGCTGTATCACTTTAAAGCTTCGTGCTCTGCAGAGTTTCGGCAAATGTCGAACCAAGCAGCATGCAACGTCAGGCACTCCTTAGAATGCCTTGCAAAGGACCATGCAGGACATGGGTAAGAGGCTGCTAAGCTGTCCAACCAAGGCGAGACGAACTCCGTGCCACGGCCGATCGGAGGAAGCCCGGGCAGGTCCCCGGCCACTTCCGCACTTCACCTGCTCTGAGAATACGACAGACGATCCCCTGATCTAATCGTATGTGTTGTCAAGCTTGCACTCCAGGACCGTGCCGTGATTGGCCAAATCAGCAGCAGCAGTGGTGTGGCCGGCATCGCAAAGCGACTGGCAGAGATGCGTCTCGCCTAATGTGAGGGGGAGTGCCTGCTTTAAGCCGACCCTTAAGTCAAGGAATGCTCCCCGGCCCTTCCCAGCCGTCTCACCTTCAGACCTTCAGGCGTTGTTACACATGCGCCGTAAACATCTCAATTAGTAGTCACAGGCTTGTTTTGGACAATCTGTGAACCTGTCCTTGTGGACGTGCGTTGGGGAACATGCTCTTCATCCGCCGTGAGCTTTGCTCAGCTTCTGGTCCAAGTGCTCTCCCCCCCGGTGCCGAATCCTTTGCGCAGGCAGGTGAGTTGAGCCCGGGTTGCCTGTATACAAATAGACATGAATATATATATATATATATGTATATATATATATATGCATATTTATATTTATATTCATATTTCTAGTTATACTTGTATTTATATTTAAATGTATATTTATATTTGTACTTCTTTATGGATTATAATATATTTATACATATATATAATATTCATTGTTTATTCACATGATGGCCCTATACGTGCTGCCGTCAGGATGGCTCAGCCGATGGACCACACTCCGAAAGTCAACGCCTTCCGCAGCTTCTGCATGCAGGCCAGCGACAAGTCACAAGAGGCTCTTGTCTTCAACGGCTGTGGAACATTGCGGAACAGGTGGTGGACCAGCTGTGCATCGAGTTCGAGCGTGAGGTGTCGCAGATGACACAGGCTGGGAGTCCGCAAGTCGCGATTGCCTGCATGGAGGTAGTGAAGGCAGTGATGTCAGAGAGCTCGGCGAACTTTCTTTGTCGCTTCATTCCACTTCATTCATTCACACAGAGCATTTACCAGTTTGTCAGACCGGAGTCAGACCGTTGACACGATTTCGACACTATGTCTCTTTGGCAGAGGACATCACCATGTATCGTGGGGAGCTGGCTCGGTGCGCTGACCTGCTGGCTTTTCAGCTGGGAAAGGAGACTCCTGGTCAGAACGTGTTGAACCTTTGAACTTGAGCAAGAGCTCCTAAGTAACTCAAGTATCTTGGTATACCGTTGACACACCTTTGGCACGTGTTTGACACCCTTTTGTCGCCTGCCTCGTGCCAAGGAAGGACTACCACACCATGCTGGACACGTGGGAAAGTTCGGAAAGTTCGGTGGGCACCAGTCGAGCCCCTCTTTTGAACTCTTGCAGGACAACATCGCGAACAACACAAACGTCCTTGTCGGAAAGGCCCAGGAGCCTTGGCCACGGCCTGCGCGCCTGGTAAGATCCACCTGTTGCCTTCTCTTCTCCTCAGGAGGTGGGGCAGAAGCACAGTGGCCACGAGCCCATGAAGCAGCGAAGGGCTCAGGATTGAAGAGTGATTCAAAGCGCGGTCTGCACAAAGCACCACGAAACTGAGGCAGATGCACCAGATGCTTGAGCAGATGTTCGAAGGAGCGGGGCTATGTTGTGTCAAGCAGGAGTCTGCTTTCAGTCCTTGCTGGAAGTATGGTGGGATTCTTCGCTTTGTCGGAAGATACTATATTGCTGGGCTTGCCCTTTATTACCTTTCGGTTCCATCTCGCAGGCGGCCGCGGAGCCCTGGCTGACAGCTTCGGAAGCCTGGATGAGCACCGCATGCTCGCCGAGAAGCACCTCATGACCGAGTCGCTTCCCACACGGGCAGATTGCAACCACACTCCACTAAGTCACTAAGTGCGAGAGAGCGTTGTAAAAAGAGACAGTGTGTTTTTTTTGCGTGGTGCCATGGCACACCTTGCAGGAGCGCGGCCGAGCTGCAGAGTGGGTCGCAGGCGATCCAGAAGGTAGGGCTCCACGGGCTCCAGCTTTCAACCATGCTCTCAGACATTCTCAGCCACGTTGCCATGAAGGAGCTCGACAACATTATGCAGACTTTGCAGGCAGAAACGACTCCATCTCTTAGCCAAGAATTGCGTGCAGTCACAGGGTAAATAGCCGTTTCCTGCTCGAGGTGCCTCCAGTGTCTTACCGCGATGCGCCCGTCATGATGGGACTGGGTTCAGGGGAATGCTCGTAGTGGAGTCCTCACTGTCCACGCTGTCCACGCTGATTGGTGTGTGTGGTGGCAGCGGCCTCTACGGCCTTCGGAAGGACCCTCTTCGCTGCAAGGAATGCAGGGTGGACGACCACCTCAAGGCGGCCTCCATTCCGAAAAACGCCCCCACATTTTTGTCTGTTGGATTTTTGCTAACTTTTTTTTGCTGTGCAGGACCTGGCAAACCCTTCACGAGCTTCAATCCGAGACTTGTCAACAGAAAACGCTGCGGCCAGATGATGCCCGTTTTCTCGTTTGTTTTTTTTTTTTTTTTTTTTTTGTGTGTGTGTGTGTGTGCTCTGTGCCTGTTTCTGTGTCGTTGTGTGTGGTGTGTGTGTTGTGTGTGTGTGTGTGTGGTTCTGTGTGTGTGTGTGTGTGTGTTTTTCTTGTGTGTGTGTGTGTGTCTGTGTGTGTGGTGTGTGTGTGTGTGTGTGTGTGTGTGTGTGTGTGTGCGTGTGTCGTGTGTGTGTGTGTGTGTGTGTTGTGTGTGTTGTGTGTTGTGTGTTGTGTGTGTGTTTGTGTGTTGTGTGTTGTGTGTGTGTGTGTGTGTTGTGTGTGTGTGTGTTGCTGTGTGTGTGTGTGTGTGTGTGTGTGTGTGTGTGTGTGTGTGTGTGTGTGTGTGTGGTGTGTGTGTGTGTGTGTTGGTGTTGTGTGTGTGTGTCTGTGTGTCTCTGTGTGTCTCTGTGTGTCTCTGTGTGTCTGTGTGTCTGTATGTGTCTGTGTGTGTGTGTGTCTGTGTGTCTGTGTGTTGTGTGTCTGTGTGGTGTGTGTGTGGTGTGTGTCTGTGTGTGTGTGTGTGTGTGTCTGTCTGTGTGTGTGTGTGTGTGTGTGTGTCTCTGTGTGTGTGTGTGTGTGTGTGTGTGTGTGTGTGTGTGTGTGTGTGTGTGTGTGTGTGTGTGGGGGTGTGTGTGTGTGTTGTGTGGTCTGTCCTGTCTGTCTGTCTGTGTGTGTGCTGTTGTGTGGTGTGTGTGTGTGTGGTCGTGTGGTGTGTGTGTGTGTGTTGTGTGTGTGAGTGTGTGTGTGTGTGTGTGTCTGTGTGTGTGTGTGTGTGTGTGTGTGTGTCTGTGTGTGTCTGTGTGTGTCTGTGTGTGTGTCTGTGTGTGTCTCAGTCTAAGTGTGTCTGTGTGTCTCTGTTGCGCTGTTACTAAACGTGACTGCGGCTCTCTCTATCTCGCACTCATATTGTCTTTGTATAGGTTATGTGCACAGCTGTCGAGCAGTCGGATCTTGGTTTTCGGGCCATGGAGTGAATGTCTTTGACGGAGGGACGGTTCTGGCGACCTGTAGTGTTCATGTCTTGTGTGAGCTGCGCCGCGCGGCTTTGCAAGGGATATAGTATAAGCGGCTGGGGCATAGCAGGGACAGCAGGCGTTGTTGGGTGGAACTGCTGTCCCTGGAGCCTAGGGGCTGCACATTGTCCCAACGCTTGGAAAATAGGCAGCCTGTATCATGTGAGTGCGAGATTGTAGAGGTGTAGGTGTGTGTGTGTGTGTCTGTCTGTCTGTCTGTCTGTCTGTCTGTCTGTCTGTCTGTCTGTCTGTCTGTCTGTCTGTCTGTCTGTCTGTCTGTCTGTCTGTCTGTGTGTGTGTGTGTTTCTGTGTGTGTGTGTGTGTGTCTCTGTGTGTGTGTGTGTGTGTCTGTCTGTCCGTCTGTCTGTGTGTGTGTGTGTGTGTTTGTGGGTGTGTGTGTGTGTGTGTGCGTGCGTGCGTGTGTGCGTGCGTGCGTGCGTCTGCGTGCGTCTGCGTGCGTCTGCGTGCGTCTGCGTGCGTCTGCGTGCGTCTGCGTGCGTCTGCGTGCGTCTGTGTGCGTCTGTGTGCGTCTGTGTGCGTCTGTGTGCGTCTGTGTGCGTCTGTGTGCGTCTGTGTGCGTCTGTGTGCGTCTGTGTGCGTCTGTGTGCGTCGTGCGTCTGCGTGTCATGCGTGCGTCTGCGTGCGTCTGCGTCTGCGTGTGCGTGCGTCTGCGTGCGTGCTGCGTGCGTCTGCTGCGTCTGCGTGCTCGTCTGCGTGCGTCTGCGTGCGTCTGCGTGCGTCTGCGTGCGTCTGCGTGCGTCTGCGTGCGTCTGCGTGCGTCTGCGTGCGTCTGCGTGCGTGCGTCTGCGTGCGTCTGCGTGCGTCTGCGTGCGTCTGCGCGTGCGTCTGCGTGCGTCTGCGTGCGTCTGCGTGCGTCTGCGTGGGTGTGTGTGTGTGTGTGTGTGTGTGTGCGTCTGCGTGGGTGTGTGTGTGTGTGTGTGTGTGTGTGTGTGTGTGTGTGTGTGTGTGTGTGTGTGTCTGTGTGTCTGTGTGTCTGTGTGTCTGTGTGTCTGTGTGTCTGTGTGTCTGTGTGTTTGTGTGTCTGTGTGTCTGTGTGTCTGTGTGTCTGTGTCTCTGTGTCTCTGTGTCTCTGTGTCTCTGTGTCTCTGCGTCTCTGTGTCTCTGCGTCTCTGTGTCTCTGTGTCTCTGTATCTCTCTGTGTCTCTCTGTGATGTCTCTCGATGTCTCTCGGTGTCTCCGTGTCTCTGTCTCTGTCTCTGGCTCTGTCTGTGTGTGTGTGTGTGTGTGTCTGTGTGTGTGTGTGTGTTTGTTTGTTTGTTTGTTTGCTTGCTTGTTCGATTCTTCTTGGGAGCATCCCATGTTCATCACAGTAACGCTCGAGCTCTGCACCCGGAGGAATGCAGGGCCGCCGATGCCCGGTGCCAACTTGCCGCCTCTCGACTGCACTGGGCGGTCTGCAAATCCCGACTAGCAAACGCAAGCAAAATAAGTAAGATAACTCCGTCTTTCAGATGTCCACCAAGCCAGGAAAAGGCAGGGTGATGACATCCTAGTACTATTCCAGACTCTCCGTTGCCAATGCCTCTCTTTCTCCTTTGTATTTGGGAACTTCGACGCTCAAACCACTGGGCATGCAACCCCTTTCTCCAACGTTTTAGCGACAGGGTTTAGGGAGTAGCGTCGCGGGGCTTTGTACCCACCCGCTCCCAGGAACATGCCCATGTCGATGTCGAACCCTGGATCACCCTACCGCTCTCCAGGCGCGAAAAAGGGAGACGAGGCGTAGTGAGGGGATGATTGAGGTTGGGGTTGCTGGGTAGGTCGAGAGTTAGGTCCTCCTCCTTCCAAGGAGGCGGCCGTGGCTTCAACCCTGGCCCCGGAGGCCCAGTTGGCCCACGATCGCCCACGGGGCAAATGGCCTAACGGGCAAGTTGGTCTCTGGTAAATATACTCCTGCTCCGTGCACCCGCTGCCTGGAATCTGGCAACTCTCCAAGGGGGCTCTGGAGCACAAAGTAATTCAGGGGCAGAGCGGGCTGTGCATGGCTGTGCATGGCCGTGCAACTTCCAGGCTTCAGGGTGCACGGCCAGTTCCGGGGGGAGACACATTTTGTCCTCCCAGTCACACGATGTTTTCTCGTTGGCTCACCGTCTTCGCGAATCTCGTACCTTCACCTTGCCGGCTGCCTGGGCTGGGCTCCAGCTGCCATCAGCTGAACCCAGCGCTGGGCAGAAGGCAGTGCGAAAGGCTCATCGCTCGAACTCTGATGGCCTAAGGCCACTGGGCAAAGCGAGCGAAGCAAAAGAGCGTGCGCCCAGGGAGCCCTGCAATGTGCTTGGGTCACAGCCGCCGCGAAGAGGATTGAACATCGCGGGACACGCATGTTCTGCACATTCCTCGGTGAAGTGTCTTAAATGCCTTGACTTGAGGTTCCCGGCGCTTCCACAAGACACGGTGCAGGCCCGAAGTGAAGCAGTCACGTGAAGCAGTGGTAAGGAAAGAGTCTGAAAGAGAGTGAAATGAGTGATTGAAAGAGTCCTGAGATGCCATGTCAGCCAGTTTCCAGACGGGTGTCATGTTTTCGAGGGTGCCGTGTCGCAGCTCTTCCACAGCAATGCCAACTGCTCGCCCTAAGCTCGGAGTGCGCTCTCTCAATCTTTTGGTTCTCTTTGTTCTTCTCTCTGATCTCCTGCCTCTGCTCTCTTCACATCTTTTTTTGATTGCATTTTCTTTGGCTCCTTCTCAGAAAGGTTCAGCAGCAGTGTATTCTTTGCGTTACCGCGAGGCGGCAGCAATTGGCAGATATGTCCCTGGCAGCCCTGCTGGAAATGTCCAGCAGCACCGGCGGCCCTCAGGCTTGGACTTCTGCGGATCGCCCGTCGCTAAAGAAGCACACCGCAAACACAAAACACCCAAAAGCGCAAGGAAAAGCAAAAAACCATCACACTGAGTGGAGGCCGTGACCAGTTTCGAGCCCGTCTGCACAAGCGGCACCAGCGAGTGTGTCGAGGATGAGGTCACGCGTGAAAACCTTCCGCTGAAGCTGCTGCACCGGCCTCACTGTTTCAGGTTGGACGGCAGATCGTGCCTGAGGCCACCAATGCACAGCTACTGGTCAGTAACCGCTCAGCAAGCCAGCACGATCTGCGCACGCGCAGAGGCACCAACACCAGAACACGACGAGAATCTCGACGGCTTGCTGGCTGCGCTCCTCGTCCCTTTCTCAGTGGGATGTGAAAAGACATGAAAAGACAAGGGCGAAACACTTATGGCACAGTCTCCCAGGGCCTTCCAGACGATGAGCTCAAGGCATGCGCCAGATCCTTGAAATCCTCCGACATGATGCGACTTGTACACCGTGCGTACACCCTTGTACACCGTGCGTTCCACCAGGTTCCAAGATGCGCCAAGATGCACCCAGGTCTCGACGCTCCGCTCGATCCTCTCCAGGATCGCCGAGCAGCCCAACGAGCCGTTCACCACAGCCGTGTTTCATATGGAGTGGTAAAGGTATTCTTGGCTTACAAATTGGGGTGCGCAAGCAGAACAATCAGAAGAATCCAGCTTAGGAAACTTCAGGTTCTCTCACCTCGGCCTTCTGAGGCCTAAGTTCCGGCGTTTGCGCAAGCAAAACCCGCGCTTTCATGCAGAGGCGGTACATACTGAAAGTTAAAGCAATATCTGACTGAGCACAGTAGCAGAGCTTTATAGCAAGGCTCTACTAAATTGGGAGCTTTGCAGGTGGGCCGCCACGAGGAGGCCAGGGCTCTCATGTCCGGGAGCTCAGCAACCGAGGGGGGCTTTTTTTCTCCCGGTTTCCCGGTTGCCCTGTTCCAAGGCGACACGCAGGCTTCTGCGAAGAGGCAACAGACGGCTCGGAGGGCGAGGCAAGCGCGGGGGCAGTTGCGGTGGCGAGAGTGCGAGTGCTGGCGGACCATGGCATGGTGACCAGATCTACCTCGTCTTCAAGGGCGACCTGACCGAGCCCTTTAAGCAAGTGCATGAGGCGAGAGCGGGAGAGCGAGGCACTGCCTGCGAAAGTGGGGGCGTGCCTGGTGATGGGCTCCGCGCCCCCAAGAGCTGGCGAAGAATTGAAGAAGAGGAAGAAGAAGAGAGTGAGTGAAGTGATCTGCTCAGACTTTTGGTCATCGAAGGAACGAAAGAAAGAGAAAGCCAGTTGCTGCCACATCCAATCGTCGCGATTGCCCCAGGCAGTTCGAGAAGCAGCTTCCATTGTGGCTCCAGAGGTATCCTTGACAAGACCTTGAGCATGTTCCAGATGTCCATGAGTCTGATCTGAGTTTGTGCTGTTCGCCCTGAAGAGGGAAGAAAGAGAATCCTCGAGGGAATAACGAGTTAACAAACTCAGTTCGAAGGTGCTCGAGCATCCCACGCCTGAGCCTCGCAGTGCTCCCCCGGCGCGGTGTGCCCAAAGCGATCACAGGTGCCCTCGGATGGGAGGAGAGGGCGATGCATCCAGGGCCCCAAAATGGCCCAACATTGGGACCAGTTGCAATGGTTTTAATGGTTTGGAGTTACCACAAAATGCCCAATCCGATGATCTTAAGCTTCCAAGTCAGCTGCAGGTGGGAACCCAAAATGCTCTCACCCCTTATATCCCCTCCATAGTCCTGTCCCCCCCCCCCCCCCCCCCCCCCCCCCGGCAGTCGACGACAACATATCGCCGCCCTGACGGAGCAGAGGTTGAAGGCCGGGCATGCACCGGAATGCAGCACAAAACACATAGACAAATAAATGAGTATTTGTCGATATATGTAACACCTATATAAATACAAATATAAACAAGTGCGTACATTTGAGTCTGATATATACACTTTTATCATTCGCGACCTGTGCCCGAAGGACCCGAGGGGCTTTCGCGAGGACGTGATGCCAATCCTCGCCAGCGCTACTGTAAGTTCTTGTACTGGATATATGTCTCTTGAGAAGCCTCTGTGGCTTTTGTTTTCAATTTTCGCTACCTCCCTCCACCCGGTAACCCGAACCCTGAACCCTTTTTTCAGCTTGCGGGGGGGGGGGGGGGGGGGGGGGGGGGGGGGGGGCAGGATGCCGTGCGAAGGCGGAAGGCCAACCATGGCGTAGGCGGCGCTGCCCTGCGCCCGCCCCCAGCGGCCCCAGCGACGCAGGTCGCACGACGTTCCCAGGCGCCCCCCAAAGCGTTAGGGTCGTAAGGGTTTATAAGATTTAGAGGTGAGGGCTTAGGGGGGGGGGACGAGGAAAGTCCTCTTCGTCGTGTCCATGAGTGTGAGTGTGTGTGTGTGTGTGTGCGCGCGTGCATGTGTGTAGACACCATTGGACCGGATGCTTCTGCCAGCATTTCACCCTCACCGACATCGAGAACCTGCGAACCCAGGAGGCGATTGCCGGGATGCCCAGCTACGCAGACGAGTGCCCTCGTTGCACTTATTTGCACTTGTAGCGAATGTGTCGAAAGCTGTCGATAGTTCCTGCAAATGTTGCGATTGTTGCGGTAGAGTGCAGGTACCAGCGAACTTACCAGGGAAGCCCGGCCACCTCCTACTCCACCTTGGTGTCCAGAAGCTATGCAGGGCCCCCGGGGGAGATGCGCTCGGAAATGAGGGCACGGGCGTGTGTGTTTTTTCTCGCATGGGGCGATCACTCGGCGCCCCTCTCTGGTTCGGAGGACCCCGAGCTCATCGCGCGCCAGGCGCTGGATGGCACGAACCGGTACCGTGCCTCCAAGGCACCTTGGGCCTTGGGTGGGACAAACAAAAACCCACGAAAAGGTTGCCTGTGGCGCAAAAAACTCAGGCGGCGCGCGTGATGACACGATATGCAGTTTGCAAGCTTTCCATTCGAAGACTGGCCAAGACAGCGCTGGTGCCAGGGGATGATGCCGCTGCAGTGGCATGACGGCATTGCCCGCATTGCACGCGAGCATGCTCGGTCCAGCGCTTGGGTTTGTAGAGGCTGAGACCCGATTACGTCCATGTCTGCTTCTTCAAAGGCAAATGGCCAGCGGTGCCATGCCATTCAGCCACGAAGACCGCAACATTTGCGCAGCTAAGGCTTTAAGGTTGACGTCCGTCCCAGTGTGACATAAGAAAGCGCGCGATCAGAGCTGCACTTAGGTCACGATGGCGTAGACCAGCGGTTCCGAGCTTATCCGGTGGCTCATCGGGCAGCAGCAGAAAACCTGGCCGCATTCTGAGAAAATTGCACTCAGTCTGGGTTTTCTCTAAGGGCCTAAGGGCGGATGTTCAACAGGTATCGATTGTTCAGATGAACATTCGAACATGTTCGGGGTGTTAAGGGAGATGTCGTTGCATCGGAGTGCCCAGTATAGAGAATTCAGGCACGAAGATGCGCAGACGCGCTGAGGCTCTGAACAACGGCGTTGCCGACGTCGCCAAGGTGGCAGTCGACGGCTGGATCAAGTCTCCCGGGCACGAAAAGACTGGCTGCAAACTTGACTGCCTGACGTGAGAATGTTGATCGTACCGTGGGCTTTAGTGCGCAACAGTCTTCCACCGTTTCTGTCCCTGAGAGGAACCTCCGTGGAACCTTTAACTTATGCGGCATTGGAGTTGCACGCGCCTCCAATGGCACTTTCTACCTCACGCAATTGTTCGCTCTGCAGATGTGAGACCAATTCGAAGCAGTAGACCTTTGCACAGACGAGTTCTTCGAGGATACATATCATGGTGAGTGACAGTTTATGGGTTGAGATGTGTTGAGTTTCCTGAAGCACTCAGCAATCGCACCACGTGCCCAGATGTCTGCTATTGTAAGTTCGGCATGGCGCCGGACTTGCTGGTGCCCTCATGCCGCTTGATGCCACTGCGATCCACTGCGCCTATAGCGCAAAGTGCTCGAAAGTGCTCGAAGGGCCGAACAGAGCATTGAAGAGACGTTTTGTTGCAGCAGCCCAGGTCATGTATAGGTCAAGGCTGCCCAGAACATTCACCCTGGATCGTCATTTAAAACTTGCGACGCATGCAGCTTCAGAGATTCTTTTTTTTTGTGTTTTCATCGCTGCAGGCTTGCCGTAGTCTTGCCGTAGTCTTGCCGAGTCTTGCCTTTGTAGTCCTCTTCGTGTGCCTTTTTTCAAGAGGCTTTTCTGACCGGATGCGGACCCTGTCTCGAGGCGACCCAGCGCTCGAAGATCGATGCCATGAGAGACGCGGGCGAAGAAGAGGCGCAGAGCCGCCCACTGGTCCCCCGCCCACTGGGCCCCCGCAGACTGGGCGCCGCACTCGTGCAAAAACCCTTCGCTCAGGCGGACATCAAGAAGCAGATGGAAGTCCTGAATGCCGGCTTCCCGGAACCTCTCGAAACTTCTGAGAATGCCAAAAGATCTGTCCCTGATAGCGCCAGGACACCTTGACGGTCATTCCCGACGCCAGACAACGACTTCAGAAGTGGGCCCAGAGCCGTTCAGTTGAAGAGAGGGCCCCGCGATTTTGCCTTTCCATGCGTGTAGCTTCATCCTCTCCAGCTTGTTATACTAGGTTACCCTTTGTTACCTATATATATATATATAGATTGAGATACCCTAGATACTCTAGTTGCCCCAGCTCCCCCAGTTACCCCAGCCGAATCGCTTTCTTCTTTCACACCTTCTACTGAGGCCTTTCCGGAAAAAGAGGGATGGGAAGGATGGGGGATGCGTGAGATCTCCAGGTACACCACTGAGCTCCGGGACCATTTGGCAGAGGGCTACCAGGAAGTCCCCCAGCCGAACCTCGAGATTTTGAGAAGATTTGGACTGTCAGGACGTTCCTGTGGGTGAGGGCCAGGACCCGGAGGAGCCCTCAAAGTCTTGTCGGAGCTGCGAGTTTTAGAGCTTCAGTGGGCTTGGTCGCAGCTCTGAGCAGGTTCAAGTGATCCTCGAGGCGCGGCAGCTGTTGAGGCCGGCAGTTCAGCATTCAGCACCAAGGCCCCACACCCTCGTGAATTGTGATAAATCCTGCTTCCACCTGCAAATCTACACGCTGCCCAGAACAGCACCACCTGGACACGCATGATGCTCATGATGCTCGCGATCCCGGCGGGCCCAAACACAGCACACCCTCGTGAATTGTGATAAATCCTGCTTCCACCTGCAAATTTACACGCTGCCCACAACAGCACCACCTGGACACGCATGATGCTCATGATGCTCGCAGTCCCGGCGGGCCCAAACACAGCACACCCTCGTGAATTGTGATAAATCCTGCTTCCACCTGCAAATTTACACGCTGCCCAGAACAGCCCCAGCTGGACACGCATGATGCTCATGATGCTCGCGGTCCCGGCGGGCCCAAACACAGCACACCCTCGTGAATTGTGATAAATCCTGCTTCCACCTGCAAATCTACACGCTGCCCAGAACAGCACCACCTGGACACGCATGATGCTCATGATGCTCGCGGTCCCGGCGGGCCCAAACACAGCACACCCTCGTGAATTGTGATAAATCCTGCTTCCACCTGCAAATCTACACGCTGCCCACAACAGCACCACCTGGACACGCATGATGCTCATGATGCTCATGATGCTCGCGGTCCCGGCGGGCCCAAACACAGCACACCCTCGTGAATTGTGATAAATCCTGCTTCCACCTGCAAATCTACACGCTGCCCACGACAGCACCACCTGGACACGCATGATGCTCATGATGCTCGCGGTCCCGGCGGGCCCAAACACAGCACACCCTCGTGAATTGTGATAAATCCTGCTTCCACCTGCAAATCTACACGCTGCCCACAACAGCACCACCTGGACACGCATGATGCTCATGATGCTCGCGGTCCCGGCGGGCCCAAACACAGCACACCCTCGTGAATTGTGATAAATCCTGCTTCCACCTGCAAATCTACACGCTGCCCAGAACAGCACCACCCTACACGCATGATGCTCATGATGCTCGCCGTCCCGGCGGGCCCAAACACAGCACACCCTCGTGAATTGTGATAAATCCTGCTTCCACCTGCAAATCTACACGCTGCCCACAACAGCACCACCTGGACACGCATGATGCTCATGATGCGCACCCTCGTGAATTGTGATAAATCCTGCTTCCACCTGCAAATCTACACGCTGCCCACAACAGCACCACCTGGACACGCATGATGTTCATGATGCTCGCGGTCCCGGCGGGCCCAAACACAGCACACCCTCGTGAATTGTGATAAATCCTGCTTCCACCTGCAAATCTACACGCTGCCCACAACAGCACCACCTGGACACGCATGATGCTCATGATGCTCGCGGTCCCGGCGGGCCCAAACACAGCACACCCTCGTGAATTGTGATAAATCCTGCTTCCACCTGCAAATCTACACGCTGCCCACAACAGCACCACCTGGACACGCATGATGCTCATGATGCTCGCGGTCCCGGCGGGCCCAAACACAGCACACCCTCGTGAATTGTGATAAATCCTGCTTCCACCTGCAAATCTACACGCTGCCCACAACAGCACCACCTGGACACGCATGATGCTCATGATGCTCGCGGTCCCGGCGTGCCCAAACACAGCACACCCTCGTGAATTGTGATAAATCCTGCTTCCACCTGCACATCTACATGCTGCCCACAACAGCACCACCTGGACACGCATGATGCTCATGATGCTCGCGGTCCCGGCGGGCCCAAACACAGCACACCCTCGTGAATTGTGATAAATCCTGCTTCCACCTGCAAATCTACACGCTGCCCGCAACAGCACCACCTGGACACGCATGATGCTCATGATGCTCGCCGTCCGGCCCAAACACATCACACCCGCGTGAATTGTAGCAGATCCGGCTTCCACCTGCAAGTCATCGCCACAATGCAGAAGGAAGCATGAAGTTGTTGCGGCTGCTTGCTGCGCGTCTTGCAGAGCTGACACTTGCCTGCTTGTGTTTGGCGACACGTGGCGTCGCAGTTGCATCTGTGTCGGGGCTGGCTCTGCGGGGGGGTGTTTTTGCGGGTGTGGGTCGCTTTTCACGCATTGTCGTGCCACAGATGCCTTCACTTGGTGCCATTCCTCTGTCGTTGCGTATAGAACAAGTGGGTCCTCGCAGGGAGGTGGACCAAACCTTGGGCACTCAGACTGCCGAGGAGGACTATTGCCGATCCAAAGAGTGCCACAGTGCTGTTAGAAGTGAATGAGAAACATGTGAAAAAAAAATATATATACATATATATATATATACATATACACATATGAATCATATGAGGACCATGGCCTTAGCCTAATGGGACACAAGAACGGGAACATGGCGCCGAATGGCACCCTCTCATCGCTGCGAGGAGCCCGGCGAAGATGCTGACGGCACCGGTGGGACGGCAGATGTCGGAGACTTCTGACAGCGGGGCAACGTACGATAGCGATCGCAGAATCGCAGAGAAAAGAGGAAAGAAAGAGCCCGAAGTCACGTTGCTTGAGCTGCAGGCATGTGCAGTCTTGCATGTGTGACTTCGTTGCCGCAGAAGACCTTTCTCCCTGGCCCAGACCTCGTTTTGAGTCGCACCATGCCCCTTCAGGCCTGAGAAGGGAGAGGTGTTCGTTTTTTCCTCGCGCCCTCTAGACCACACTGGCGCCGGAATCGTACTGGCTGCTAACACCACACCCCTTGAAACAGCTGAAGGCTCGCACTGGCCCCAGCCCTAGTTGAGAAGGATGAGAAACTGGACACGTTATGGCCTCGACATTGTAGACATCATGGTCCTGTTGCATCATAGCGGCTTTTTGCTAGGGCTATTAGGCGATTCGCACTCTCATGCTCTTGGTGCGGAGGTGACCTTCGCCTCCGGCAAGGAGGTGAAGGTGACGACAACTTCGGGCAGCAAGGTCAGCGTCCTTCGGCAGGAGATTGCGGAACAGCTGGACCAACATCCCAGGCGGCTGATCTCAAGCGGGGGAACTCTTAGTGAGCATGTGATCGCAAGGCTCGGAGCCAGCTTCTCTGGCCTCTCTAAACACCTCACCCCTGCCGGGGCACCCCTGAGCTTCCACCCTGCCTGATTTCAAGCCATCAAAGCACAAGAAAAATCACACAACAAACGCACCAAGGAACGCAAGCGCATTAATAAAGCATAATGCAGGTATCTGGGGTGGTTTCGTGTGTTAGCTTGTTTGGTTTCGATTCCTCTTGGGATCCATTGTTGTGTGTGTTTTTGTTGCTTGTGCTGTGAGTGGTGCTTCCCTTTTTGCATTTTTGTCCTGCACTCCTAAATTTCCACCGCAGAAACTTGGCTTCAGCTTGCCATTCTGAAGACGATGAACGTCCCTAGGCCATAGCATGTTCATGTCGGCCTTAGCACGAATGTTCTTTGCAAGATTGCTACTAGTGTTTTTGTGTGCAACGTCTCACTTACCCGCAAATCAAGTCAATGCGGAAGTGTATGTATGATCCCGGCCGGCCTAACGGGCCTCAAAAAAATATGGAAAAGGATAAACAACAGTTCAAAGGAATCAAACCAAAAAATAAGAACCAAACCAAAGGCCCTAAACCCTAAGCCATAAGCCCCACCCTAAACCCTACCCTAAACTCGGTTGTTATCCTTTCTATTTTTTGATCCGGCAGCCCCTCCTCCCCCCCCCCCCCCCCCC
>CAJNDS010002836.1:0-60197 GCA_905221605.1 Symbiodinium natans
TTGGACAACAATCATCTCCATAATAAGAGGAATATAAATATTTCGATCATATATATTCGGAATTAAAAATATCAAATTCCCAATAGAAATAATCTAAAGAATCCGATATATCATAACGAAATACGATTACCATCAATCCAAATATTCTGTATCTTGAATCTTAAATTTTAAGGTAGAAATTGTTCTAGAAATATTTGTTTTAAAAAATATTTCAGATAAGGGTTTAGAGTTGAATATTTAAGATTTAGGATCTAGGGTTTAAAAATTTTTTTTTTAAGATTAAGATAAAATTCCTTAACCCTAAATCCTTATTCTTCATTTTTTTTAGAAAAAATATTTCCAATATATATTTTATCCCTAAATTTTATATTCCAAAAGAAAAATGTAAATAATCAATATATATATAATGATCCTTCATATAATTCAATAATTCTTAAAATATATATATGCTAATAAATTCCGGATCCTCTCTGTTTAATAATCTTTTTCTATTGAATAAATCGATATACCATCAATAGAATCGATTATTTTCTCTAGAATATTCGGAAAATCTTCATTATATAAATTTCTTCAAATTTGAGAAAACGATAAACCCAATTTTTCCAGAAATTTGAAGATCGATGTAAGTTATCCAGAACCAGATTTTTTTCAGAAATTTTGGGGTTAGATTGAGGCCGCCGAAAAGCCCAATCTTTCAAAACCCAGCCCAGGCCCTAAATTTCCCGGAAATTTTGCGGGTAGACCAAAGAGGCTTGGGCATTCCGAGGCATGTTGTACCGTATAGGGCTCGTTTGACCATAGCGCTTTATCGAGTAAGATAATAAAAACAATATAATACCCCCAATTCCCAATCATCGCAGTACATATAGCTGATATATATATACATTATATATATATATATATATGTGGCAGGAACCTTTATGTATGATATGACCTTTTAATTGTTCTCCACACACAACACACCCACACACGCACACTTTGTTCCTTTCTTCTAGACGAGATCGTTGCAAAAGGGGGTTCCCCAGTTCCCCCCCTAGAGCAGGGTTGAGCCCGCTCATTCCTTCCATTTTGCCTTCTTCATCCTCCGTCTCCTCTTCAACCTCTTCTTTGGCTTTTTCTTACAAAGGAGACAGGAAAAGCTAATGGCAGACTCCAGTAATTCTCCCTCTGTTGCCTTCTTTCTCGTGTTCCGACGTCTTCTGTTCCGTCTTCTATTCGAGTAGATTGAAGGGAATATGTCGGTAAAAGGTGTTCACCCTCCCGCAACCTCTTCTTTGGCTGTGTTCTTACAAAGGAGAAAGGATAAAATGCAAGAAGATGAGTCAAAATAAGACAGGTCAAAAAGAAGCAACCTGACGATCAGAGAGAGGGAAGAAAAAATTGTTTTGTGAGTTGCAGAGAGGGGCTCCCTCTCCCCCTGGAGCAGGGTTGATTTCCTGTGTTCGCTCTAATTTGCCTTCTTTCTCTCCTGCGTGCCTATGTCTTCTGTTCATGGTTTGAGGAGATTCAAAGGGACAGATAACAAAGGCGAAAAAGTTTCCCTGTCCCTTTCGCTGTCCTTGATCTTAAGAATCTTGTCTTTTCTCAGTCAGCAAGAGAGGAAGACGCAGTAGAAGGGAAACAGCAAGGAACGCTTGAAAAAAACAACGGGTACATAAGAGGAAGAAGAAGAAACTCCCTCTCCGCTCTTCTCGATCTTGTTGTTCAGCTCTCTTCTTGCAGATCATCTCCTACCTTCATCCTTCGCATTCTCTCTCTTCTCTCTCTCTCTCTCTCTCTCTCTCTCTCTCTCTCTTCTTTGTTCCTTTCTTCCAGACGAGAAGCAAATGGATAAGACGAGATGGAAAGAGACATTCTTTGCTTCGCTGCAGATTGTGGGAAGAAAACAATGAGTTTAGAATCCAACAGTAGACTGCTTTGCTCTTTTTGTGAAAGTCGGGCATACAACAGTGCGAAGAAATTCTCCCTCCCCTCTTATCCCTGTTCTTTTGTCTATCTCGTTACAGAAAGACAAATACATATACAAGGCGCCAATTTCAGTGACTACTCATCCTGCCTCGTCTTTCTTTTCCCACTTCTGTTGCGCTTTTCTTGCAGCAGGAAAACGGAACATGCAAGAATGCACATGAATCTCGCCACCATCATCCTCGCTCGTCTCTCTTATCTCCCTTCTCTCTTCTTTGTTCCCCACCCTCGGTGTGGGGTTGTTTGATTTTAAACTCAACTCTTCTCCTCGCCCGGGACTCTTCTCCTCGCCCGGAACTCTTCTCCTCGCCCGGTCTACTCCTCGCTCATCCCTGGAGCGCCCAACCCCAAAGTGTCCCTGGAGTGCCCAACTCTAGAGTGGCCCTGGAGTGCCCAACCCCAGACAACCCCAGCCCAGCCCCAGAGTCTCCCTAGGGCGCCCAACCCCACCGTTTCCAGGAGTGTCCAGCCCAGAGTCTCCAACCCCAGAGTCCCTGGAGGCCCAACCCCAGAGGCCCAGTGCCCAAACCCAGAGTCTCCCTGAAGCCCAACCGCAGTGTCCCCCTGGAGCGCCCAGCCCCAGAGTGTTGCTGGAGTGCCCAACCCCAGAGTATCTCTACCAAGAGAGGGTGGGGATGTTCGAAGCCAAATATTTTCTTACACACGTGACAATGAATACACAAGAGGACAAGGAAAAGAGAAGTTTTTGGATGGGAAAAGAGGGGAGGATGGATTGTTTTTGTTCGTGGCAAGAAGGAAGGCCGCTGAGTGCCCTTACACCCTCTCTTTTGCTTTCTTTCTCTCCTGCGTTGCCAGGTTTTCTGTTCTTTTGTGCTTAGGAAATTCAAGGGAACTGCAAAAAAAGAGGAAGACGCTTTCCTTGTCCCTTTTCGTTGCCCTTGCTCTTTGCTTTTCTCATTCAGCGAGAGAGGAAAAAACAATAAAGAATGGACAAAAGTAGGAAGAAGTGTTCCTTGCCCCTTGTCGTTGCCCTTGCTCTCTTCTTTTCTCGTTCAGCGAGAGAGGAAGAGATTGTAGGACGAAAACAGCAAAGAATGAACCAGAGTGCTTCTCTCTATTATCTTATTGAGAAGAATGAGCGCATAAGACTGGGAGGAAACGCACTCCTCGCTTTTCCGTCTGCTTTGGCTCTTTTCTTGCATACGAAACAAATGAATACACAAAAAGGCATGAAGAGACAACTGCGAGAAAACGACAAGGAGCTGACCCGAGTGCTTGTCTTCTCTTACGGGCAAAATAAGATAGGTCAAAAAGAAGCAAATGGACTATCAGAGAGAGGGAAGAAAACATTGTTTTGTGAGTTGCAGAGAGGGGCTCCCTCTCCCCCTGGAGCAGGGTTAATTTCCTGTGTTCGCTCCAATTTGCCTTCTTTCTCTCCTGCGTGCCTATGTCTTCTGTTCATGGTTTGAGGAGATTCAAAGGGACAGATAACAAAGGCGAAAAAGGTTTCCCTGTCCCTTCCGCTGTCCTTGATCTTAAGAATCTTGTCTTTTCTCAGTCAGCAAGAGAGGAAGACGCAGTAGAAGGGAAACAGCAAGGAATGCTTGGAAAAAAACAACGGATACATAAGCGGAAGAAAAAGAAGAAGAAACTCCCTCTCCTCTCTTCTCGATCTTGATCAGCTCTCTTCTTGCAGATCATCTCCTACCTTCATCCTTCGCTTTCTCTCTCTTCTCTCTCTGTCTGTCTCTCTCTCTCTCTCTCTCTCTCTCTCTCTCTCTCTCTCTCTCTCTCTCTTCTTTGCCCGACTTTCACAAAAAGAGCAAAGGGAAACCTTGTTCCCCAAGCAGTCTACTGTTGGATTCTAAACTCATTGTTTTCTTCCCACAATCTGCAGCGAAGCAAAGAATGTCTCTTTCCATCTTGTCTTATCCATTTGCTTCTCGTCTGGAAGAAAGGAATACGACAGGGCGAAGAAATTCCCTCTGCCCTCTTATCCCTGTTCTGTAGTCTATCTCGTTACAGAAAGACAAATACATATGCAAGGCGCCAATTTCACTCACTACTCATCCTGCATCGTCTTTGTTTTCCCACTTCTTTAGCGCTTTTCTTACAGCAGGAAAACTGAACATGCAAGAATACACATGAATCTCGCCACCATCATCCTCTCTCGTCTCTCTTATCTCTCCTCTCTCTTCTTTGCTTTCTTTTACACGTGACAAATGAATACACAAGAGGACAAGGAAAAGAGAAGCTAATGGACGGGAAAAGAGGGGGGGATGGATTGTTTTTGTTCGTGGCAAGAAGGGAGGCCGCTGAGTGCCCTTACACCCTCTCTTTGCTTTCTTTCTCTCCTGCGTTCCCAGGTCTTCTGTTCTTTTTTGCTTAGGAAACTCAAGGGAACTGCTAAAGAAACGAAGAAGAAGTTCTCCTTGTCCCTTTTCGGTGGCCTTGCTCTTTTCTTTTCTCACTCAGCGAGAGAGGAAGAGACTGCACAACAAAGAATGGACAAGAGCGCTTCTCTCTTATCTTATTCAGAAAATGGATAGGTCAGAGGAGGAAGAAACCCCCCCTGTCCTCAGTTTCCATGTCTTCTCTTCTTTTCTCTTCTCTTCTTTACGTGTTCATCAAAGCGTGCAAAGGAAACTCCATTCGCACCCTTTCCTTTCTGTCTTCTTCAAAGGAAAAGCGGAAGGCAAGGCACAAACCGAAGACAAAAGAACAAACGACCAGAAGAAGGAAACATTATATAGACTGAAAAGGCTATCCTTCTTGTTTCTCATTGTTTTTTCCATCGCTCTCTCTCTTCAATTCTATCCAGATATTTTCTTTTTCCTTTTGACGAGGAAAATGGAAAGAGAAGGTCCTTTCTCTTCGTCCCTCGTGTTCTTTCCAAAAAACGAAGAGTATATGCGTTGTGTGAAAAGGTAGAATTTCTAACGCGTCGCGCAGGTATATAGGATGTATGTGTTGCATGAACAGCTAGGAATTTCTACCCACATCGTGTAGGTATGTAGCGTGTCTGTATTGTATATCAAATAAAGAAATGGAGAAGAAAGGGCGGTAATCCTGAACCGAAAGACTAGGAAGTATTTGAGGGCATTGGTGTTTTTGTATGTAAACATGGGTTGTCATTTCAATGTTTCCCAAAGGGTCACCGAAAACAATTATCATTTCTCACACATGAATTATCCCCAATAGTCACAAATAAATATCTCATAAACCCTACCCATTTTTCTTACGTTTAGATTTCTAAGCACCGTATTCGATTAAGGCTAGGGTCAAACCCTATTCCAAGCTGTACGCATGCTTCTGTAGTTTTGGGACATTGCCTTCCTAAACCTATTCTTTTAACGTTGCAGGCCAAAACATATGCATGAACCTTCTTTGTTTGAGGTTTTGCGCCGGACGCTGAGGTCTAATAATTCTAGATTCCTAAACCACGCACCTGGGCACGACGAGGTTGCGGGAGAGGGGGGGAGGGGCGCGAGCCTTATGGCTGAAGCTTGTTCGTTTAATGTTTAAGCCTAACCCTATTCCTAAACCTTATTCGTCCAAGGGTTAGGACCAAAGCATATTCGTTTCGCTTCAGCAATCGAGCGCCTGGGAGATTTCAGAGTGAAAAAAAACGCTTCCCTTGGACAAAACATCAGGGGAATGGGAATCGAAGCGGCAAAAAACTCAAGGGGCTTCTTCAAAATCGAGGGGAAAAAGAGGATGTCCAAGAATTTCAAGGGAATCAGGCCGAAACTCAAGAGACTCCAGCCGAGTTTGAGGGTATTTTTTCCTTTTCTTCAGGAGAAACAACTCGGAGGATATTTTTCATGCGAAGATTGTTGATACTTAACGAAAATGCCACAGAGGCCACTTAAGATTTGAAAAGGCCCCTTGCATTCTTTTAAAACCCTTGAAAATTGCAAAGAAACAAATATTCTGGGAATTTAGGAATTTAAGGAATTCAAGGAATTTCAGAAGTTCTAATTCGTCTGGGTTTCCGGCCCGCTGGAGTTAGGAAATTAGGAATTTAGGAGTTTTGGCCTTCAGCCGAAATTCCAAAATTCATAAAATCCTAAATCCCGGGAAGTAGGAATTTAGGAATTCAGGAGTTTTGGCCTGAAGCCGAAATACCTAAATTCCTAAATTGCCAATTCCAGCGGGCCGGAAACCCAGAGGAATTAGAACTTCTGAAAATCCTTGAATTCCTGAAATTCCTAAATTCCTAATTCCAGGGAATTAGGAATTTAGGAATTTAGGAATTTCGGTTACAGGCCCAAAACTCCTAAATTCCTAAATTCCTAATTCCAGCGGGGCGGAAACCCAGAGGAATTAAAACTTCTGAAATTCCTTGAATTCCTTAAATTCCTAAATTCCTAATTCCCGGGAATTAGGAATTTAGGAATTTAGGAATTTCGGCTGAAGGCTAAAATTCCTAAATTCCTAAATCCCTAATTTCCGGGAATTGGGAATGTAGGAATTTAAGGAATTCAAGGAATTTCCGAAGTTCTAATTCCTCTGGGTTTCCGGCCCGCTGGAATTAGTAATTTAGGAATTTAGGAATTTCAGCTACAGCCCAAAACTCTTAATTTCTAAATTCCTAATTCCCGGGAAGGAATTTCGGCTACAGGCCAGAACTCCTAAATTCCTAATTCCAGCGGGCCGGAAACCCAGAGGAATTAGAACTTCTGAAATTCCTTGAATTCCTTAAATTCCTAAATTCCTAATTCCCGGAAATTAGGAATTTATGTATTTAGGAATTTCGGCTACAGGCCGAAAATCCTAAATTACTAAATTCCTAATTCCAGCGGGCCGGAAACCCAGAAGAATTAGAACTTCTGAAATTCCTTGAATTCCTTAAATTCCTAAATTCCTAATTCCCGGGAATTAGGAATTTAGGAATTTCGGCTCAAGGCCAAAACTCCTATATTCCTAATTCCAGCGGGCCGGAAACCCAGAAGAATTAGAACTTCTGAAATTCCTTGAATTCCTTAAATTTCTAAATTCCTAATTCCCGGGAATTAGGAATTTAAGAATTTAGGAATTTCGGCTGAAGGCTAAAATTCCTAAATTCCAAAATTCCTAATTTCCGGGAATTAGGAATTTTGGAATTTAAGGAATTCAAGGAATTTCAGAAGTTCTAATTCCTCTGGGTTTCCGGCCCGCTGGAAATAGCAATTTAGGAATTTAGGAATTTCAGCTACAGCCCAAAACTCTTAAATTTCTAAATTCCTAATTCCCGGGAGTTAGGAATTTAGGAATTTCGGCTACAGCCCAAAACTCCTAAATTCCTAAATTCCTAATTCCAGCGGGCCGGAAACCCAGAAGAATTAGAACTTCTGAAATTTCTTGAATTCCTTACATTCCTAAATTCCTAATTCCCGGGAATTAAGAATTTAGGAATTTCGGCTCAAGGCCAAAACTCCTAAATTCCTAAATTGCTAATTCCCGGGAATTAAGAATTTAGAAATTTAAGGAATTCAAGGAATTTCAGAAGTTCTAATTCCTTTGGGTTTCCGGCCCGCTGGAATTAGGAATTTAGGAATTTAGGAGTTTTGGCCTGTAGCCGAAATTCCTAAATTCCTAAATTCCTAATTCCTGGGAATTAGGAATTTAGGAATTTAAGGAATTCAAGGAATTTTAGAAGTTCTAATTCCTCTGGGTTTCCGGCCCGATGGAATTAAGAATTTAGGAATTTATGATTTTCGGCCTTTAGCCTCCTAAATTCCTAAATGCCTAATTTCCGGGAATTAGGAATTTAGGAATTTAAGGAATTCAAGGAATTTCAGAAGTTCTAATTTCTCTGGGTTTCTGGCCCGCTTTCCCTAAATTCTTAAATTCCTAATTCCCGGGAATTAGGAATTTAGGGATTTAGGAATTTCGGCTCAAGGCCAAAACTCCTAAATTCCTAAATTCCCAATTTACGGGAATTAGGAATTTAGGAATTTAAGGAATTCAAGGAATTTCAGAAGTTCTAATTCCTCTGGGTTTCTGGCATTAAGAATTTAGGAATTTAAGAATTTCGGCTACAGGCCAAAACTCCTAAATTCCTAAATTCCTAATTCCCGGAGATTAGGAATTTAGGAATTTAGGAATTTCGGCTACAGGCCCAAAACTCCTAAATTCCTAAATTCCTAATTCCAGGGGGCCGGAAACCCAGAGGAATTAGAACTTCTGAAATTCCTTGAATTCCTTAAATTCCTAAATTCCTAATTCCGGGAATTAGGAATTTAGAAATTTAAGGAATTCAAGGAATTTCAGAAGTTCTAATTCCTCTGGGTTTCTGGCCCGCTGGAATTAGGAATTGAGGAATTTAGGAGTTTTTGCCTTAAGCCGAAATTCCTAAATTCCTAATTCCCGGGAATTAGGAATTGAGGAATTTAGGAATTCAGGCCTTAAGCCGAAACTCCTAAATTCCTCAATTCCTAATTCCGGGGAATCAGGAATTTAGGAATTTAGGAATTCGGGCCTTAAGCCGAAACTCCTAAATTCATTAATTCCTAATTTCAAGGAATTAGGAAGTTAGGAGTTTCGGCTTAAGGCCTGAATTTGTTAAATTTCTAATTCTTTATATTGGAGTAAGGAGGCAAGAACAAAGGTCAAATGATACGTAAAGGTTCCTCTTACATATATATATATATATACATTTTACTTGTTGCTACATGGAGATAATGCCTACCTATGCTGGTCTGTCTGGGCATGGGGCTGTAGGCTTTCTTTCGGAAGGCTTGAAGGCTCAGAGCATTCATTTTTTGATTCTCTGCCTGCTCCTCAGTCAAACACACTGCCATTTTCTCTGCGAAGGGTCTCTAGCTTACTCAAAAAGGAATCGCCGCAAGAAGCTCTTACCGAAAACCATTATCACCAGGGACTGCGCGGCGGGGGGGCCGGCTCTGGGTCTTACGGATGCATCAGCCAGGTGGTCAGGACACCCGCGACGAAGCAGCTGCCGAAGCAGATCCCCGCAGCAGGGATCCTCAGCTAAAGTGGAGAGGCAAGTGGGGGGTTTCGGAAAATAAGGGTACCCTTTTTGTCCCTTTTTAGGGGATTCGATTCGATTTGGGGTATGAAAGGGTACCCCTATTTTGGGAGATGCCCAAGTGAAGGTTTGGGGTTACGGGCTTCGCCTAAACTCTGCAGCTAAGCAAAGCTCGCAAGTTTTTCCATCCGGCGAAAAAAACATGCCCAGCTCACAAACTGTTGTCCAAGCGGCGTGTTCACATCCATCCATACGGTCCAGCAGGTGCCGTTGAAGATGGGCCTGGCCCGCTGTGAAATGCACCAGGATACCAGGCAGACAAAGAGAAACATGGACCCTTTGTCCCAAGAGTAGCAATCAGGGTTCATGGTTCAGGCTCCAATCCTTACATGAATAAGGAAGGGTATGTCTGGGCGTCCTAGGACAGGACATGCAGTGTTAAGTGCAGTACATGAAGACGAGAAGACTCAGGAAGAATCAGCCCCCCGACCCCGGTAACTTGTTGTTTCATAGGGTGTAAACGGGAAGCCAACCCTTTAAAAGGCAGGGACAACGGTGAAGAGAATGACTTGCAGACCCCAGAATGCAGCAATGATGCGGATTTCAGCTAAAGTCGGCTCTAAATACATGGCCCGTAAGAACACCCAGAAAGGGACTACAACCTTGGGAGCCTGCAGCGCAAGGAATCATCCAACGAGAGGCCCCGCTTTAGTCAGCAAGGATGACCAAGACTTGCATACTTGGTTGCTCTTAAAGAACTTAAATTATGTTACCATAGTGAAGATACGATCGCGTTTACGATGCGTGCTGGTAACTTTGTCCAGCATGGTCGTAGCAAGTCTGCGCGCTAGACTCGAGGCCTGTGGGATATTCAGCAGGAGCTTTGGCATCAGAGTCATCAGAACTCAAATTTTCCATTTCCACAACGATGCTAAACCCTGAAACCCTCAGCACGATGCCTGCGACCAGGAAAGCACTTACAGGAACCTTCGAAGACGAAAACAGATACCAGGTCCCCTCAAAATTCACAGCCCCGAAGGCCTAAACTATAACTTTCAGCAAGATGAGGCCCTGGTCACCAGCCTGCGAGCCCCAACAGCCCCAAACCACCCCTCAAAAACCCTAAACGCTAAACCCCCAAAACCCTGGCGCCTTGCCGCGGTATGCTTGCTGCCGCAAAACCACTGCTTGCCGGTATGCTCGGGGATATAGACTACGGGATGAAACCTGGGCTGCTATTTGCTTAAGAACCACCCAAGAATTCTTCATACAAGGGCAAGAGGAAGAAAAAAAGGCAATAGGGAGTTTCCGGGGCTTCGGTGACCTGAAACATCCGAAAATCCGACAGAAACAGGGCGAAGGGTGCCACTGGGCTAGCTGCAAGCTTAACTGCGGGCAATGCTTGGACAGGGGGGATTTGGCTCGGCTCTCTCCCTCTCCCTATCTATCTCTGACTCTCTGTCCATCGCTACTTGCTACCGCAGATGACGCTGCAACAAACGGGCTACGAGGATCCTCCCGCGTGTCGTGGCTCGCTCAGGGTACGGTGATCGGCTGTGCCAGCAACCCTAAAAGTAGATGTCCTTGAAGCCCGCGTGCTTTACAATCTCACACGGTCAACGCCGGCATCATCAACGAGGAACGAGGGTTGCTAATAGATCCAATGGTCCTAGCCAAAAAGGAGCCCTGAAACCCTGAAACCCTGAAACCCTGAAACCCTGAAACCCTGAAACCCTGAAACCCTGAAACCCTGAAACCCTGAAACCCTGAAACCCTAAACCCTAAACCCCCCAGTTCTTTCCAGGCAGCTTCGTGTCCTTGCAGCCGGCTTGATCACACCAGGGCTGGGAGATCGACTCGCCGCAGGAGCACCAGTAGTAAACAGTGTCCTTCTCCACCTGGCTAGGATCCCAAAACCCTCAGGTGGGTTTAGGGATTAGGGTTTAGGGTTTAGGGTTTCGGGTTTCGGGTTTCGGGTTTAGGGTTTCGGGTTTAGGGTTTAGGGTTTAGGGTTTGTAGAAATTGTATAGGGTTTGGGTCCCAATAACGTTTTGACCGAAACGTTTTGACCGGGTTTCGACCGGGTTACATTTCATTTTTGTTTTTAAGGTGCTGGAGCCTCCCGTTTTTTGAGGGGGGGGGGGGGGGGGGGCGAATGCCTTTTGAAATCTTCAGAATTGAGGAGCTTAAGGTCTGATCAAAGTCTTTCGAAACCTCCAGAACTCAAATTTTCAAGGTCTGGGAATTTCTTGCTTTCAAAACAGTTTTTTCGCTTTCAAGGCTTCCCGCTTTGGATTCATTTACTTTAAACTCTGCAATATCTTGGAAAATTCAGAATGATACCACGTACAATTTCTATTTATTTTGTCTTGAGGGTTTAGGGTTTAGGGGTTAGGGTTTAGGGTTTAGGGTTTAGGGTTTAGGGTTTAGGGTTTAGGGTTTAGGGTTTATTTTAGGGTTTAGGGTTTAGGGTTTAGGGTTTAGGGTTTAGGGTTTAGGGTTTAGGGTTTAGGGTTTAGGGTTTAGGGTTTAGGGTTTAGGGTTTAGGGTTTAGGGTTTGGGGGTTGCCAGGTTCTTCGGTGGGGGCCCGAACTTCGGGGTACCTTATTTGGGGTCCTTACCCTTAGGGAATCCTACTATTTGGGGGACTTTTTCGGTGTCTCATTGTCGTAAACCCCGGGGTCACCTTGGAGGGTCCTTGGGTCGGGCTCAAAAGGCGGTTTCTACGTCACAGTGATTCACTTCCGGAGCAAGCAGTGGCGCGCCATTGTAGCACTGGGGACCCTACCCTAAAGCCTGAAGTGGGGTTTCTGCACATACGTGGGGGGTGCCCTTTTTAAGGGCTCCTTTAAAAGAATTATAGTACTTTGGGTATATCACGGGTACCCTATCCTTTTTGGCACAGTCAAGTGAGAGCTGGAGCACAGAGCACGGAGAGCCACAAGACGACCCAAAAACCCAAAAACAAAGCTGCAGTATCACCAAACCCTAAACCCTAAAGCCTAAAGCTGTTGATGAGATGCATCCCCTGCTGACCTCCTGAAGAGTAGCCAGCATTGGTTCTCAGACAGCTCATATCGGGGCTCTTGGCGTTGATTTCTTAGGGTTCTCCCTCAACTCCCTTTATAGCTCATGGAAATGTAGTGTTTCTAGGGCCCCCAAACCCACTCAAGTTTGCTTTTCTAAAACAAAGAGGAAAAAGGGCGACTCGCAAAAACCCTAAGCCCTTAGACCACACTTCCCAAGACATTGCCCCCCAAAGCTTATACCCAAAACCCTGATAGCCTAAACTCTAAGCCCTTATACCCTATATGAACCCCAGGCCTGCCCTAAAACCCTAAACTTTGTAGGCTCCACCATCTCGATGTACGGGCCCAGCTTTGGCGAGTAAGGCACAGGCTCGTAGGGGAACCACCTGCCCCAGGCCGGCCGTTTCTACTACACCTGCCACTCTCCCAGAAACCTCAAGTCCCTGATTTCTTAGTAGGGAACTACAAAGCCCTGAAAGGATGTATAGGGGGATACCTCATTCGCTTATTCCCTACAAATGAACCGTGGCACGCTGCGGTGTCAGGGTTCAAGGTTTGGGGTACGAGGCTCTCCCTGGCTGTGTCGGGACTTCTTTACCACGGCCCAAGTCGCCCCGAATACTCAAAGCCCCAACCACTACCCTCACTAACCCCCTCAACCCCAAACCCCAACCACTAACTGCAAGCTGGCAGAGTCCTCGACCCCCCGCCTGTTCCAAAGTGAGGGAATCTTCGGCGCGCCATTCTTCTTGGAGACCTCGTAGCCTGCTGCTTCCCACTCATCAGGCCTTGCATCCCAACTACTGGCAGCGCGTTGTGGGGTCTTGCGTCTCGGGTTAGGGGCTAGGGTTTGGGGGTCTGGTGTCTTTTGGGTTGGGATCCGCTGCCTTAACGCAGTGCTGCGGCACCATGTGAAGTGCACTGTGCCAGACTCAATTTTGGAATGAGATAAGGCTGATGACTGATGAGTCGGAATCTTGGGGTCGTGTGCCAAGGTGGGTGCCGCGAACATCTTGAAACTGGCTTTAGTTGCCTCAGGCACTGGCGCCGTTCAGAACATGAAACCCCCCCCCCACCCGGAGCCCTTGCCATATTCTCCACCAAAGAGTCAAGGCCCTTCGACTCTAAGCCCGAAACCTTCGGGGAGGTCTTGTCCTCGTTCCTGGGATGCCTTATACGACAGACCACCGACCCTGAAGGTACCTAAGCCCGAGGCTTTCCACAGCCACACTAAAAACCCCCCAAACCCAAGACCCACCGAGGCCCCGGGCGTGGAGGGCATGAAGGCGCTGGTACGAACCGCGGCAGCTGTGGGAAGCCTGCGAGGAGGGCAGTGCGGCTGGACTCTTAGCCTTCGGGCGCTTGGGCTTTGGGGTTCTTTGGGCCGGTTAGGGTGCGCCGGCTTACCTGTAAGTTCGCTCGCCCGCACAAGACACAACGGTAGAACTTCGCATGTTTCGGTCATTTCGGGAGTGCTTCGTCTTTTCCAGCTTTACATGTTTGAAACCTTGGGAAGCACGCCCGAAAACCCTAAACCCGATTAAACGCCCTAAACCCGAAACCCTACACCACAAACCCGAAAAGCAAAAAGGTGTGGGTGCCTTGAGACAGCCAGCTGCATCCGGCCTTTGGTCACGGCCCTGGCGTTTTGAGGTGGAATAACAGCATCTGAACCCTTAAATCCTAAATCCTAAACCCTACCCGAACCCAGCTGAGGGTCCGGAACTCTCAGGCGAATTTGTGGGGTTTATGGTGTAGGGATGTGTAGGGTGTAATTAGGGTTTAGGGGTCAATTAGGGTAAGTCTAGTTTGGGGTTTAGGGGAGTTCCCTCAGAATCTGATGGCAGGTTCTAGAACACAAGCCCACAACCGAGACCCCTTAAGCCCGGCCCGCAAACCCTAAACCCCAAAAGGCCCCTACCCAAACCGCAAGCCCTACACCCTACAACAAAAGAAGAAAACAGAGCAGGTGTTGGGTACTCAAGGGTGTTCCCCAAACCCTAAACCCCAAACTTTTCAACCCTAGCAAGCAAAGGATGGTTTATCTTTGAGAATTTGGGCCATTTGGATTGACATCACGGGGTTGCAGAGGTTGAGGGGGCTGAAGATGTTGAGGGGTTCAAGGGGGTTTTGTGAGGGCGCTTAGGGGCGGTAGAAATTAACATGTCCCCCCGACCATGCCGACCATCAGGAAAAAGGAGCACCATCCAGAGCAGCCTATACCAGCCCCATGGAAGCGTGAATGCCACTGTCTGGGTTTAGGGTTTAGGCGTTTACTGTAGGGCTCCCTTTACCTGATCCGCTTCACTGAGGAGTCAGACCCCAGCCACGAAACCTAAACCCTAAACCCTACACCCTAAAAACTAAACCCTAAACCCTAAACCCTAGACCCTAGACCCTAGACCTTAAACCCTAAACCCTAAACTCCCTAAACCCTAAACCTAAGCCCTCAATGAAACCGGAAAGTCCTATTAGAAGCTTTTGGCGTCTAGGCCGCAAGGGCATGACTCAGCACCGCTTCAGAGTTTGGATCTCGGGTGGCTGCTGACGCAATGGTTGTGGATAGTTCCATATTTAGGCTTTAGGGTTTAGGGTTAAGGTTTAATGTTTATGGTTTAGCTAGTTAGGATTTAGGGTTTAGGGACCTGATCTGGGCCCGCCTCATGAGCGACATGGCTGAAGGCCTTTGCGAGGACGGAGGGACTCCGGCTTGTGTAGAAAGCAGGTGCCGCGATGGTACGAGACCACCCTGAGCCAAAACGGCCGTGGGGCCGCAGCGGTATGAGATCGGATGGTCTGGAATCCCCAAAATCCACAATCCTGAGACAGCCACTCCTTAGTGTGTATCCCAGGGACAGCTCCCCAAGAAACCCTCAATTCAAACCCTTAACTCTCATCCCCAAGCTGGGCATCTCCACCTTTCACCACGTACTCTGTCTTTGGCTGCTGGAAACGGGGCGGGTACTGCTTTGGTACCACACCTGAGGGTCGGCTGCTTCTGCCTTTTCACCCCTTGCCAGATCAACGTGGCACCAGTTTGGGGCTTGCCTCAAACCTTCACACCCTAAACTTTCATGTGTGGCGCCCCTCTTAAGCCCCTACCCCCCTTTTTTTGGGGTGACTGGCTTTTTTCGGCCCTTCACTGAAACCAATCACCTTACAGGCCGCACCATGATCTGCCTTCAGCGCCTCAAACAGGGCGATTCGGCCTTGAGAGCGGGCCGCCCCCTGTGCGCAAAGGGGGGCCCGCCGGGAAGAGGCCCAGCTGCCGGAGGGTGGTGAAGCTGCGGGGGACTTGAGGCCCGGAGAGAGCAAACACATGATCAATATAACCATCAGATGATAGAGTAGAACAATTATGTGATCGTAGAATGAAGTAAGAATGTACACACACACATTTCTGTTAATACTCTTGCTTTCTCTTCAGACGCCCTAACCCGCAGAAGTGGCCTTCAGAAGGCACTGGAGAGACTCAGAGCTCGTCAAAGTCGTCGAAGGCCTCCACTTCATGCTCGCGCCTGGACGCGCAAAGACAGAAACTGCCCTCCGTTGATGGCTCAGACTTCGGGGAGGCGTAGGATGGGTCATCTAGGGTGTTCACACGAAGAGTTCGAGCACGAAGGTGTTCGTTTTCTGGGAGACCTTTGGCGCCATCTCTGAGAGTGCAGATTGCCGAGAGGCCCGTGCGATTTGTACTACCTTATTGGGGTCCTGATTGTAAGGGAATATCCTACTATTTGGGGGGAGGGGGGGGACCTATTTTAGGGGTCCTCTATCTTCGGTAACCGCCATTTCTGCGTACTGAGAATGTGGGACTAAGGCAGTGTGGTTTAGGCGTGTGAGTTCAAGAAAGTCAGTGCCGCTTGGCGACTGCCGGAAAGGCATACCCCCACGTCTTCCATCAGCTAGGATACGATCCCTCTGGGCAGACGTGAATAGTACTACGTTGGGGTTTAGGCTTCAGTGGTTTCTGGGACGTTGAATCCGAAAGGTTGGGCTCTCAAACGCGTGTGGGTCTGATACAAGCCTAGCACTAGAAAGCAACTTGAAAGATTCAAGCTCGCACCTGAGGCAACTGGGGTCCAGACAGTCCGGCTTTCATTTCCGCCAGGCCGGAGATTTCCTGGCGTTTAGAGTTGCTCACTGTTGGTTTGCAGGGAACGAGGGAATTAAGGCCCTACATATTACCCTTTAAGGGATTATATAGGGTACCTCCTTCCCCCATTCCCTACTAACCAAGTGTAAGGTTGAGGGTTCACCCTCCCGTGGCCCAAGAGTGGGCTTACGGTTTAAGACTGAAGGCTGCGAGTCACGTGTCTTTCTTGCAGGGGCTCTCAACATTTTCTAAAGCGCTAATCCCTTAAGCCTTACCTCAAACACCGCGAACCGGTTCAGGGCTTACGGTGTTCTTGCCTCGTTGTCCTTTACAGCTCTGGAAGCTGTTGGCATTCCCAAAAGCCATAAACACCCGAGACCTGGTAAGGAGACATCCGGCAGGTTTTAGGGTTTAGGGTGCAGGGTGTAAAGTCTGGGGTTTAGGGTTTAGGGCTTAAAAAGTCCTAAGAATAACCCTAACACCCTGCGCAAGCCTCAAGGTCCCCAACCTCGAAACCCGAAAGGCGCCCCAGCCTCCCTGAACCCAAGCCCTAAACCCTAAACCCTAAACCCTAAACCCTAAACCCTAAACCCTAAACCCTAGACCCTAGACCCTAAACCCTAAACCCTAAACCCTAAAAAGGTCCTCCAAGATCGAGGAGTCCGCAATGACCTTCTCCAGGAAGGCCACCCCCTCGTCGGCATAGCGCTGCAGCACCTGCCAGGCAATTATTGGATTTAGGGTTTAGGGTTTAGGGTTTCGGGTCTCGGGTTTAGGGTTTGGGGTCTAGGGTTTAATTAGGGTTTAGGGTTTATGATTTAAAGTTTAGCGTTTACGGTTCTTTAGGTTTTCCCCGAATCCCCAAAACCCCATACCCGCAACCCCTCCCCCCGCCCCCCCCCAAAAAAAAAAAAAAACGGCGAGACACTCAAACCATCGCCAAGTCCGAAAAACACCGAAAAAACACTACAACTTAAAACCCTCAAGCCCATAGCCCCTTGAAACCCCAAAGCCCTCACAAGGAGCCTAGCTCGAACCCCATGAGGGTTCGGCGGTGGGGCTTTGGGTTTAAAGGGTTTAGGGCTTGGGGCCTTTTGGTGTTGTTTGGGCATTTACTCTCCAGGGATAGCTTTGGATTGTTTAGGATTGCAGGATGGTGTTTTGGACTTTTGGGTAGTTTAGGGGTTGTGGGCTTTAGTACAGGACGGCCTAGGGTAGCTTGGTGTCGGGGTGTGTCACAAGCGCGTGGCGTCGGATGCCGGGATTCGCGGCGCGACTTGCAGAAGCGCGGGCTTACACTCACCCCCCCCCTCCCCCACAAAACGCTAAACTTGGGATGTTCCCCCTAAGACTAGCAGTCCTTCATAGGATAATAACAGGGAGTACCATAATCCCGTTTTAGGACTGATAGCCCAACCCTAAACCCTAATCCAAACAAGTCCTAAACACCTTGGACCCGAAATCCGACAGAGCTCAACTTGAGCCCCACCCCTACAGCTGCGTGGAGTGTCTGCAGCTGCAACGAGCGCGTCCTGCCTGGGGAGAGCAGCAGATGCAGCGCGAGAAAGGCTCCGTCTCCACTGGAGACAAGGTATACCTGAGCTCCATGCCAGAGCAAGCAGGCAACGCCAAGCACTGCAAAAAAAGGCCTTGCGACCTAGTGCAACATCTTGTTTCATTGGCGTCCGAGCAGTGCCTTATGAAGCCCTAAACCCGAAACCCGAAACCCTAAACCCTAAACCCTAAACCCTAAACCCTAATCCTAAATCCTATCAAAATGGCGGCCCAGAGCAATCCCGGGCGCTCCGCTGCATAACCGCGAACCTGTGAGGTGGCGCAGAGGGACCACGTGCAACCACACTACGGGGGTTTCCCAACAAAAGGATGCCTCGTTTCTTCCTTTGATAAAGAACTTCGATTTTGGGGAATATGTTCAGAACACCCCCATTTTGGGAAAGACAGTACCCATTTAGGACGCCAGGTATGCCAGCGGCTAGCGACGCCTGGCATACCAAGTTCATGATGAACACACCGGTCATTGAGACAATGAGGATCTTCGAAGTCCTCTCAACGTGACCACGAAGCAGCGCCGATATGGCCATCGTTCGACATAAAGCGTCCCAAGAGGAGGTCTTCAAGTCGGGTGATGGACGGTCTTGGATTTTGTCCGGAGTTCTGTGATGTTCTGTGCGGGTTTCAACCCGCTTTTCTTTTCGATTCGTTCTGACAACGCCGCCATTCTTCCAGCGTGCTTGTTTGGCCATCCTCGAACACAACGCTGGAGTCTGTTCAAGGCCTTTCTTGGTGACTTCTGAAGCCTGTTTTGTGGGGCCTTTGCGTTGCCTTTCTGATAAACCTTTTGGGGTGCGCCTTCTTTGCTGCCTGTTGCCTCAGGGTTTAGGTTTTGGGGACCCAAAAGGTTTGCAGTAACCCGCCCGACAGTTTCAGTCGACCTAATAAACCGTCCGATAGCGTCAATCAACCCAAGCCCTTGCAACCCGGGAACCTGGATTTACTTAACGATGCCTAGTGCCCATCTCTGGAAAAATTCTCCCCCAAACAGCCCCCACCCCTGGAAAACAACTTGCAAACTTAAAGCCCCAGAGTCCTGCACCCCAAAAGCCCCGGAAAACCCAAAACTCCAAAGGCCCTAAACATCCCAAAACCTACAAAGGCCCCACTTCCTCAGCACCAACTCTCGGGATAAGCAGGGTAAGCTCCGGAGGCCCTTACCTCCGAGCCGCGAACTGGCCTCATGCCGAAGCCCAAACCCCAAGCCCCAAAAACAAGCCCTAACAACCCCAAACCCCTAGACCCGTGACCCTTGACCCCATAACCCGAGACCCATAACCCCAGACCCCTTAACCCCATACATCCCCGAACCCCTAAACCCTAAACCCTAAACCCTCAGCCCTAAACGCTCAGCCCTAAACCTAACAACCAAACAGCCGGCCTGATGCGGCACCCCGCCCAGGGGGGACCGGGTCAGGCTCTCGGTCCCCGTACAGCACGGAGCCGCGAAGCCCTCCTCCAAAGGCTGGAAGATGGGTCATATAGGTAGCGTTTAGGGTTTAGGGTTTAGGGTTTAGGGTTTAGGGTTTAGGGTTTAGGGTTTAGGGTTTAGGATATTAGGGGTACCTTCTTGGGGCCCTTAGTATAAGGAGATCCTACTATTATTAGAGGGTCTACATTAGGGATCCCTGATTTTCGTAAACCCCCATATAGGGCTCGGAAGATTTATTAATGGTATTCCCTTATGGTCGCGTCGCTATATAAGTATGCTATGGTAACCTCCAAGCCCGGGTCGAACTATTGAGGCCAATATTAGGTTGCGTTTGTCCTGGTTGGGGCATGGGGGATTTAGGTTGTGGGGTCTGAGGATTTGTGGTGATGGACAGAATTCAAACGAATCACAACATGGTTGATGCCTGAGAGTCTGCATAACCCGGTGCCGTAGCAGGCCGGTGAGCCTTCAGTGCTTGGTGCTTGCAGCTATCTGTCAATGCTGTTTAAGCTGCGCCTTCTGTGACCTGACTCAAAGCCCTCAAACAAGCAACATGCGCACGCTCTCAGACTTTATGAAAGAAACCTCCATACCATGACCCCTCATCCAAACAAGAGGTCCTGGCCGAAAGATTGCTTTCCCTCATTGTCCCATGGCAATGCCCAAACCCTAAACCCTAAACCCTAAACCCCAAACCCTAAACCCTAAACCCTAAACCCTAAACCCTGAAGGCGCCTCGTGCTGTGTGAGCGCTGCGAGAAGCTCCACAGCAACGCTGCTGGCAAGACCCGAGATGCCCGGGCGGGTCACCGTGCACTGCTGATCCAAGGTCCTGGCCGCCACTGCTGGTGGTCGGCTTTAGGGCAGAGAGTTGGGATGTTCCCCCCCCCTCGTACTAAGAGTCCTTAATGGGGAGTATAGCACCCCCCAGTACAATCCCTACTAAGGACTGTTACTTTAGGTGTGGGGGACTCTGGGAAGCTTGGGGTTTAGGAGTTTAGGCTAAGGGGCTATCAACCAAGATCCCCTGCTTTGAGTCCCCTACTTTACCTTGTTAGAATGCGGCCTCACATAGTCCGGGGACCCAAAAAGGGGACAGGGGGGGGGGGGAAGTTTAGGGTATTTGGGGTTTCGGGATGCAGCGCAGGCTCATTGTACTGCAAACAATTTGTTGTTGTCGCATCTCTCTGTGAATTAGTCTGTGGACTTTTGTTCGCTAGTTCTTGTCAAGGAAGCCCGAGCCCAAAAAGGACAAAGACGGTACCCCTGAGCGTCGCAGTGTGGCTGCCATGGCCAAGCCCCAAAACCCATTAACCCCCCAAAAAACCCAGAGCCCTCAAACCCAGTCCTGAATGCCAGGGAGTCCTGGGCACAGGCCGGCGGGAACAACAGTGTTGCTCTGTGAGGGCTTAGGGGCTGCTTATGACAGCGGCCCCTCTTACTTAGCGTGCCCAAAAACGGACCATAATTTAGAGAACTGGTCATATGTTGGGCTCGTAGGGGTTTAGGTTTGCTCGAAGGCCATATGGTGTTTCGGGGGTTGCGGGCTTACAGACTGGAGCTGGCACCGGTCTACAGCAGCTGGCCTCACTCTTGTGCACCCTAAAACCCTATAGACTATCAAACCCTAAACCCCTGAGACCTTGCCCGAAACCCTGCGCCCCTGAACCCTAAGCCCTATATCCTACCTTCGGATTCAGAGTATCAGGTTTTCTCGACCCGCGAGCCCTGGGACCTAGGTAGTTCTGGCCCTGATCAAAAGAAGTGTTGATCCGAGGCTCCGCCGGGGCGGTGACATCATTGCAGAAGTAGCACGCAGCCACGGAATCTTTGTAGGTTTGCCTGGTGGCGTCTGACTCAACCCTGAAACCTTGCAAGCCCGAACCGACCCCGAGAACTGCAAGGAAGTATGCGATTTTGCCCTCTTGCCTGCCTGCATGAGTCCGAGCAATGTGTCTTTACAAGTGCTTGCGTTGAGATGTTGAAGTACGTCAAGGTGGATGTGCAGACACTTCGCTCATTTCGGGCTTGTTCGGGCAGTGGACAGCGTGCTATTTCATGTTGCATGCTGATAAGGAAAGGGGCCCCCCTCCCCCGCCCCCCCTCAACCGATGGGTATCCGACTAGTGTGGGGGGACGGGGGGTTTGATGCGGTTCAATTTTAAGATGACAAAAAAACCTTAACACGATTCCGGGGGATCACGACAATCTGGTCCCGCCCAATAATCGCAGAAAAAACTGAACTACAAGTCCAGGGATCAGACTAACCAGCATTTAACACTCTCATGCAAGCACCTGTCTTTCGGCCCCATCAAGACAGCACAACTCATCGACGTGCGCGACACGGGGAAGCAGTCACAAACTGGACCAGTTGCCCTCAAATTGGGCACGCTTTGGCGATGCTGGCCTGGAGACCAGGAAGGAATCGAACCCCAGCGCCACAGTCAGCCCGAGGGGAGGAGAGTCTTTCTCCTGAAGCGACCATGTTAAGGCTTGGTCTCGGGTACGAAGCAGATGAACAGCAGGGAGGGGGTCCTCCCTCTTTGCAATGACCTTCAATCTCTATGACAAGGCAGGAAAGGTCCCCCTGCGCAGGTCCTTCTGCGCAGCGCCCACAAGCAAGGATGGAACCCACCGAGACTCTCGGGAGTCTGTGAGCATACCTCGGCTTAACCACGTTGGAACTCCCAAACTGGGCCTCTTCTCCGTCGTTCGTCTTTTTGCTTTCCATGATCCCACAGCCGAGCGGCACACGACGTCATGGGCATCGATGAGTTCCTGCAGCTTTGCCTCGGGGGGCTGCGCGGCGCGAGTGGGAGCTTGAACCTGCACCAGCTCGAGCCTCCGCCCGCAAGCTAACTTTAAGATGGTCCCTTCTGGAGTCCTCACTACTAGGCGGCCCCTACTGATATTGGGTGCAAGAAAATCTCCCATGTGGTGTTATACCAGAGGCGTCCCGAGTTGAATCTAAGTTAGAGTGGAACCATGGGCCCCGAGTGTGGTCCCTTACCCTTGTTTAAACGGAATGAACGGGATCCGAAGCATGGGCCCTTGTTATGTATAGTGGATATAAGGGTTCTACAACAGGGGACCCAAATCAAGGACCCATACTTCGGATCCCCTATTGAACATGAAACTACTTGATCTTTATGACGCGCATCGCATCTAGTCACCAACAGATTTTGTCCAGGTTCTCGATCCACCCGGCCTTAGAATCTGAAACCGACGGCAACCCACAAAGCCACGAGATTCGAACTTGGGTCCAGCTGCAAGGTTGCTTCGGAGGCCTTCCGCCGCCTGGTGGGGATGGCCAGGCATGGGGATGTCCAGAACTACCTGAGCTGCTGGTGCGGAAGTCGAACCCACATTTCAGGAAACGCGTCGGATTGAGTCTCCTTTCTTTCGGCGCCGTCACGCGACTGCTAGTCCCCTGAAACCGAGACCCTGAATGCTAATTGATATAAAGCATTTTGACAGACCGCAGCCTGATAGCTGAGCATGTTGAACATAGGGGCCAGTCTAAACCCCTGCGCTGGCTCCCCAACATTAACGCTGCCTACCTGCCTGGACTGCCTACGCGAGCTGGAGCGCGTCAGGGTAGCGGAAGCGAGCAATCACGAGGGGGTACACGCATACTTTCGCGGGCTAGGGTCGCAAAATTGGGGTTGAGCGGTGTCATTGCAAGCACACAAAGTTGGCAAAGACGGCTTATCCTATAGCGTTGCCATGCTCGCCTTTTGCACGAAAGATGTTTCATCACTCTCAGTAGGTTTCAACATACGAGAGCACGAACCTTGCGGTAGAAGTGCAAAACTTGCCGGATCGGAGCCTGCTGGAAAACAATAGTAGGACGCACGGTCTTAAGTACCCAAACCCAAGCGGAACGCGGGCCCGAATGAAGGTCCTACATTGCACATTCAACTCGCTCACAGGCTGTTTCTGGCTTGTGGTGCGCATGTTCGTTCATGCCTACAATGACTTGTGCCCCCTAACTTCGTTTAAGGGAACCCGCAGGAGGGAGGTATGTTGAAGTTTTCCTAAGTGCTCCAAAAAAATATAAGATAAGGTTCGTGTTGCCCTACATCTTAACCCCCCCAAACCAACTTCCATCCACACAGTCAAGGATGGTGAGTATCCTTTTTGCCTGATAGCCCAACTGGGGGCTATTGTGCGGGAGGGATTGATGATCAGGGTTTCGGGTTTAGGGCCTAGGGTTTAGGGTTTAGGGCGATTCCCACACAAAACCTCCTTTGGGGGGAACTTCGAGGCTGTAAACCCTCGGCTCTCAGCCCACCGCTCTGCTGTACCGGTGTTCTGTTGTAACATCGGCGGCGCAACAAGGGTTTAGGGTGAAGGGCTTAGGGCTTAGGGTTTAGGGCTTAGGGTTTCGGGCTTATAGGGTTTAGGGTTTAGGGTTCAGGGTTCAGGGTTCAGGGTTCAGGGTTCAGGGTTTAGGGTTTAGGGTTTAGGGTCTAGGATTTCTTCGACGTGATCCCCATGCCGGGGCGATCCGGCTCCGCTCTGGCCGGGAGGCATCTGCGACTTCCGCGTCAGGAAGGATTGCCTCCGAGTGGCGGCTCGGTTTAAGGGTCCGGGTTCGAGGTTTTGAGGTTGAGGGTTTAGGGTTGAGGGTTTAGGGTTGAGGGTTTAGGGTTGAGGGTTCAGGGTTGAGAGTCGAGGGTTTGGGGTTTTTCGAACCCTGCCGGAGGCCTGCTGTTTTGTGAAAACAAGCCTTTTCTTCGGGCTCGTGGTATTCTTCATCCCCTCAACTAAAGACTAACCCTCATTGCAAGAGGCCCCGTCTGAACACGGTTTCGGGGTTAGGGTTTTACCGGTAAGGCTCCAGGGAGTTGAGGGGAAGAGCAAAGCATAGTCTGTCCGTTAAAAAAACCCGACAAATTTGCACAGGACTCCTGCATGGGGGCGGGGTTTGGGGTTTCGGGATGAGGGGTTTACAAAACCTCACAGTTTATATGGGTTCACGCTGCTGTATGAACTCAAGTAAATTCCGGGTCTTCCTACAAGTTCCCTGCACGCACTAGACCCATCTAGACGCAAGAGTGACCCAGGAATGAAAAATGCCTCTTTCGGTTTACTTCAAGGGGCTTAGAAGAAAACCTGAACCCTAAGAAAGGGGAAGTCGGGGCCTACTCTGGGTCTGGCCCTGGTAACGACAGAAGATTCCCTAAACCGGTGGGCCTCGACGGCCTCACGCGCCGCCGTCGCCTCGCACAAATGCTCGTGGCACTCTTCGAGGGTTCATGGGTGCAGGGTTTTGGGTGGGGCTTAGGGTTTGGGGTTGAGGCGGTTGAGGGTTTGGGGTTTGGGGTTGAGGGTTTGGGGTTTGGGGTTGCGGTTAATAACAAGGCTTAGGGTTTTGGAGCTGCACAGTGCACAGGCTTACAAGGGTTGTTTTTCAAAAAGGTTCGTGTGGTAATCCTAAATGATGTGGCGCCCCTGCCGACTCTTGTCAATTGCCTCCTCGCCCCTACTGTCAACTTAGGGGCTGAATACCCTAGCCCAAACAAGGTTCACCCTTTATTTGCAATAGGATTATATTTTACCAAGAAAGTTAAAGAATACAGTAACTACCCAGCCCACAAGTGTAACAGTTGGGGAGCCAAACCCGCTGCTCTTCCGGGACCCCCTCGATGTGTCGCACGTTCAGCTTTGGGAGTCGGAAACTTGGCCTTGATGAAAGGGGGGCTGAATTCTAAACCCTAAACCCTAAACCCTAAACCCTAAACCCTAAACCCTAAACCCTAAACCCTAAACCCTAAACCCTAAACCCTAAACCCTAAACCCTACACCCTAAACCCTAACCCTAACCCTAAACCCTACCCCTAAACCCTAAACCCTAAACCCTAAACCCTAAACAAAACCCTAAACCCTAAACCCTAAACCCTAAACCCTAAACCCTAAACCCTAAACCCTAAACCCTAAACCCTAAACCCTAAACCCTAAACCCAACCCTAAACCGGAGTGCATCACAAGCCATCCTGGAACGATCTCGGGCAAACCCTACACACCCCAAGCTCTGCCCGACATGCCCGACAAGCTTCTTTTGGCAAGGCGTGGGGTCTGGACCTCGAGAGTGCTCAAGCTTCTTAGGGTAACTACATGGCGCCTTGTTATGAGCCCTTAAACGGGGACGGAAAAACAACCCAAGGGCCAAAACCCTGCATCCTCTGACAAGCCATCCCTGCATCTCTTTCATTCCCACCAACCCGCCCTCCGCGTCAGGGGAAGCCCCGGAACCCATCCACCTAGACGGCCCAGGAAGGCTACCTTCAAGCCTACAGAGAATGGACCATAACTTCAGACTTCGGCTTCAGCTCCCTTGCGTGGAAAGCCTAAACCCTGAAGCCGGACAGCCGCCGCCAGGCCTTCTTGCGGCCCTCGGCGGCGTCTCTGTGTGTGAAGAGACTCTGCCGGACAGGGTTGGAGAAGGAAACCTGTGGGGACGGCATGCTTCTCCTACTTAAGAAACAAACAGCGCGCATTTTGTAGTCTGTTCAAGTGTAGTTGAGTGTGCTGATCCAGTGAAGTGTTTTTTGTGATGCTATGGTATGTTCTGGTACATTCTGGCACGTTACAGCTCGTTGTGTGGTTACTTCTCCGGGCCCGGAAAGAGATGTCGATCATCAAGAGCCGGCGGAGTGCCCAATTTCGGGTGTCGAGCCGAGTTGGAAGGCGTGTTGCTGCAAAATGTACCGAGGTGGTAGCTTAGCCCTGTAAACTCTCTGACGAGCAATGCTGAGCAAGATCTTCTTGAACCCACAAACTCCTGAACCCAACAAGGGAAAGAATACAAATGTATATATATATATGTATATATGTATATATATGTATACATGCGTATTATATATGTATATATGATTCAGCCCCGGCGGGCCCCCCCCCCCCTCCCCCCTACCCCCCCCCCCCCCCCCCCCCCCCCCCCCCTGTGTGTGGTTGGGGTTGGTTTTAGGGTTTTAGGGTTTTAGGGTTTAGGGTTTAGGGGTTTAGGGTTTAGGGTTTTAGGGTTTAGGTTTAGGGTTTTAGGGTTTGGGGTTTTTAGGTTTTAGGGTTTAGGGTTTAGGTTTAGGGTTTTAGGGTTTAGGGTTTAGGGTTTAGGGTTTAGGGTTTAGGTTTAGGGTTTAGGGTTTAGGGTTTAGGGTTTTCCCCCCGCGATGGGGTACTAAGATGATCCCCCCCCCCCTTGGTGTGGTTGGGGGTTGGTTTTAGGGTTAGGTTTAGGGTTCAGGTTTTAGTTTTAGGGTTTAAGGTTTAAGACTTAGGTTTAGGGTTTAGGGTTGGGTTTAGGTTTTAGGGTTTGGGGTTTAGGGTTTACGGTTTAGGGGTTAGGGTTAGGTTTAGGGTTTAGGGTTTAGGGTTTAGGGTTTTAGGGGTTTAGGGTTTAGGGTTTAGGGTTTTAGGGTTTAGGGTTTAGGGTTTAGGGTTAGGGGTTTTATGGTTTAGGGTTTAGGGTTTAGGGTTTAGGGTTTAGGTTTAGGACCGTAGAGTAGGCTTGGGGGGGGGGGGGGGGGATTACCATGGGGGGGGTGGGGGGGGGGGGGGGGCCCAGGACGCTCGACGCTGAACCATATATGTATTCTGCCAAGGGCCTACCGGGGTAGTAGAAGGGGAGTTGCAGTCTCCCCTCGAGCCCTAAGCAAACATCGGGAAACCCTCAACCCACGTCCTGAACCCGTTCCACGATTGAAGGCTTAGCACGGGACGAAAACAGGGGCTCAGAGTTTTACGTAAGGTTCAGGGGTCCTTGGTCTAGGGTGTAGGGTGTATAACACCAACAGCCGATGGACTCTCAGTCGAACCTATCCGGCTATCATATGTCTGCCCTGAGGCCTTGCCAGCATCCACGAAGGTCATCCGCCTGCCATTCAAAGACCTAAACCAAGTTCAAAATACTAGTAACAAAGATGAGCAAGTAACAAAAGGGGCCGCCTCCACTCCTTGTCAAACCTACTTGTCCGGCTTCCCTAGGTTTACGTCGAAAACCCTCCCCCTCTTTCTTGGATACTTTTCTTCGGATTTGGGTTCAGGGCTTAGGTTCTCGAGATTCACAATGGGGATGATCTTATCGGAGCCTACAGCACCCAAAGAAAAGTTGAACTTCGACGGCTACAAGCGGGAGACACTCCGCCTGCACTGTCAGGAGGAACTTAAGATTTCCCCCAATAAGGAAACTCTACAACATCCCATACCTTACCGCATAACCCATACTATGATGACCTGCCCTTTTCTAACACATCCGACACCCCAAGCCCCCAGACCCTGGCCTGCAGCCCCAGCCCATGAGAGCGCGCGCCACCCCACATCCCAGGGTGCCAGCCCCCAGAAGCAGCACCCGCAAATCCTCGCGCAAAGGGCTCCGGGGTTGTGGGTTCGCCTTCCCAAAACGCCAATGGAAAGCAGGGTTGTTGCTGGTAGCTTTAAGAACTAAGAACCCCAGAAAGGAAAAAAGGAAATGGCAAACAACAAAATGTACACGATACAGACAGACAGAGAGAGAGAAGGCGTGCTCAGTGTTCTGTTAGCGTGGCCCCCAGTGCCGCGACCATGTGTTTGTCACCAGCTCGATGTATGGATGCCTCTTATGCACGCGGGTTTAGGGTTTAGGGTTTAGGGTTTAGGGTTTAGGGTTTAGGCTTTAGGGAGAGCTGGCTCTTCCTTCATTCGCTCGGGCTGCAGGGAGGGCAGCACTCGCCACTGCATCAGCTTGACGTTGAGGTCCACAGCATTCGCCTCGGGCATGGGACGACCAAGCCAGCTCTGAAGAAACACAGCGCCTCCATCAAACGCGCGGAGGTTCCCCTTGCCCCAGACAAGGACTATATATGAGGTTGGCGAGAATAAGGGATCCCTATAATTCTGCCCCAAATAATAGGATGCCCTTACAAGAAGGACCCCAATAAGGTACCCCTAATATTGTAAACCCCCCCAAATTGGGGTTTCGGGACACAACCAAGACCACATGGGCCTGAGCAGCCAGGGCCGAGAACCAGTAGTCAGCCAAGCCACCGCAACAGTTTTGGAGTCGAGGAAGCGGGTGAGGTCCGTGGTAGCGATTTTCCTGAGATGCAGGCCAGAGACTGTATGCAACCGAGAAGCACCGGAGCTGTGCAAAGATGGCAGATGAGTTGTTTTTTTTTCTGCCGGGATCTCATGGTCGTGCACACGGCGAGATTCAAACCCACGCAGTGAGGCTCCCTTTGTGAGCGCGCCCCTTGGGGCACCGTCTTCGGTGGCGCCACGCCACAATTGACAACCTGACCTCAGTGCTAGACGACCGCCAAAGCGGGTGCTTCCAGCTGGTTGATCCCACGGAGGTCTACGTCGAAGACCAGGTCGGCCCCGGGCGGAATGGGCCCTTTGCCTGCATCTCCGTACGCGAGGGCAGCCGGGATGTGCAGTGCCGCTCGTTCTCCGAGGCTCATGTGCTTCAATGCCACCTCCCAACCACGGATGACCTGCGAGGTGCCAAGCTCGAAAGCGAACTTGCCATGGTCGAAGATCTTGCCGTCCATCAGGTACCCCGCGTACTGCACAGAGACCACGTCGCCCTGTCGGGGAAATGTCTTAGCATCACCTGCCCGCACCTGCTTCAGCCTGAGCCCATCCTCCAAAAGGAGGCTCGCAGGGCTTGCCGGCGGTGCAACGGTCATGTTGCTGGGCTTCGTGTCCAAGCTCTTGCCCACGCCAGCAGCTGAGTCCAGGATGGCTTTCATGGTCTCATCATCCGGTATCTGTCCTTGCTGCACCTTCTCAATAAGATCCGGGCTCAAGATCTTCTTCAAAGCGCTTGGGCTGTTGATGACTTGTGACATGGCCGGATTCATTGCGGCCAGCTGCTGCACCATGGGGTCTTGCTGCACAGCCTTCATCAGCATCCCAGTGTCATTGCTCAACTTCTGGATCTGCTCCTTCACGCTTCGGTTCTCAAGCTCGGTCCTTAACTGCGGGTCGATGTAAGCTGCGGAGAGCTCGCCACTCACGCCGCTCATGTCCATCATCTTCATCAATTCATTTGCTGGCATCCGGTCTCCCTGACCCAACGCCTGGAACACCTTGCTCCACGGCTCCATGCCTGGTGGGAGGGCTCCGCCATGCGCCAAGTCCTCTAGGTTGAAGCTCTGCAGATCCGGCGTCAGAACCTCAGCGCAACATCAGAGAGCGCAAGCGATGGCTTCACGCAGACTGCACAGATGAACCTCAGCGCATGCTGCACACTTGATTCAGGGCAAGCAGCTGCTTTTTGCTCCTTGGCCACCACCACTCCGGAAGGCGCGAGTGCATGCTGGAGCGCTGACACCATGAATGGGACGAGCATCAGCCCACACCAGGTCATTGGAGAGGGCGCCATCCTGAAACTCGCACGCCGAGGGTAGTGCTCAACGGAGTCGCGGCTAGCTGCTTCGAGCATAGAGCGGTGCATGTCGCATCAACTCCCGGAGTGCTTCTCTAAAGCAACCGGTGCTGGATCTTGCATGGACAAGAGAAAAGCGTCCCCAAGTCTGCAAGGTGTTCCGTCATAGCTGCCCATGGACTTCCAAAGCAGGCCTACACCCCCAAACCCTGATGAACCCTGCACCTTGATGCCAAGCTTCGACCAACCTGGTCGACTCTCAGCGGGCACGGCCGGCACCTTGGGCACGTCGACGTCAAAGAGCCGAGATCGGAGGGGCGCTGAGCCAGGGCAGTGGGAAGGCAGGGCTTTGGGTCGCGAGCCTTAGGGTTCAGGGTCGAGGGCATCCTGTTAAGGCTCCGTTTAGGGGCCGCGCTGCGCGACTGCAACAATGACCACAAGTGCCTCACGTGCCTAGTGACTGAAGTCCGAATGAAGCACATGTAAGCAGCCTACTCCCAGTAGGTTTGTTGGGGGGGCGGTTCTCGTGAGGCCCGCCTTTGGATTCCCCTTCATACCCCGGGTCCTTTCTTGCAGTCCCCAATCAGCGACCCTTTAACCCTAAACCCTAAACCCTAAACCCTGATCCTTAAACCCCTGAATCCTAAACCCTAAACCCTAAACCCTCACATCCGAAGGCCATCCTCCGCTTCGCCTGCGCCGCCGTAGCCCTCGGAACCCGCAGCCAGCTGCGGGTCTCCTCAGCACAGCGGCGAGACGAGGGTTTAGGGTTTAGGGTTTAGGGTTTAGGGTTTCGGTTTAGGGTTTAGGGTTTAGGGTTTAGGGTTTGGGGTTTGGGGTTTGGGGTTTGGGGTTTGGGGTTTGGGGTTTGGGGTTTTTGGGGTTTGGGGTTTGGGGTTTGGGGTTTGGGGTTTGGGGTTTGGGGTTTGGGGTTTGGGGTTTGGGGTTTGGGGTTTGGGGTTTGGGGTTTGGGGTTTGGGGTTTGGGGTTTGGGGTTTGGGACGAGGGCTCTACTAGACCCAAAGAGTGACAAAGCGCACCCTTCTCTAGCTCATGGTTGGGATAGTATTAGAAATTTGAATTTTCATTCCTTATTGGGTTTTTGTGCCCGTTAAACGTGTGAAATGTTACCCCGCTATGACAAGGTTCTTGGTTGGATATAAGTTATAAGGGGACCCTGAACGCAAGAAGACGGGCTGAGTCCCGAAGGGTCTCCACTAAACAGAACCCTAACCCCGAACTAAACCCACGACCCATGAACCCTAAACGGCGTTTAGGGTTTAAGGTTTGGGGTTTAGGGTACCCCAAACCCAAAACAAACAAGCCTGATCCAGACCGGGGCACGGAAGCTGAGAATGCGGTACTTCCCCGGGCGATGGAACGCCAAAAGCATCAGGAGGTTCCTTTGCGGAAAGTGTTTGGTGCAAACCCTGAACCCTGATCCCTATTCCATGTCACCTGTTCCCTGAACCCTACACTGGGTTTGGGGGCCATCGTACTTTCGGGGTTTGGTAGATTCCTTTTTCAGTTTAGGGTTTAGGGTTCAGGGTTTAGGGTCTAAGGCCAAGGTTCGCGTAGGGGCCACAAACGCCCCTTACTTGGATGAACTCCCAAGTGAGATAGAGTGAAAGTCTGGGGTCTGGCGCTTCAATTTGCAAGGCCTCCACCCAACTCCCTGTAGACGAGCCCTAGACCCTGTTTAGGGCTTCGGGCCCCCGTGGCCACCGGTTTAAGGATTCCTCAAAAATAGGTAAAGCCAACACAGGGGTACCTCAAATACATACAGCCAACAGACGATAATCACGATTACAGGAACACCCCAAAAGGGGTCTCCCTTTTTGAAGGGAAGCCACCCATGTTCAAACCTGGTCCTGCTTTCTTAGGGTAGTTACACAGTACTCAAAAGGGACTCTTTATATATACGCCCTTTTAAAGGACTCCTCATACCCTCCATATGGCCCATACTTCAGAGCCCCTAAAAGGAAGTAAGGCACCATATGAAGGGCCCATAGAACTGCCCTTAGATGCTTCAAGGCCGTAGCCTCTAAGGGATGAAGCCCAAGAATCTGGAGAGGCCAGCCGGGCGCCTGCGCACAAAAAGCAGAGGGCTTCGCACGAGGCAACGGAAGCGCCGGCTGGGAGGTTCATGAAGGTACCTATAAGTAGGGCCATAAGCAGGGTAGCTCTGGTCATAGCCTCACTTAGAAGTACCCCATGAACCTTCATAAGTATGTCCCAAGAGCCCAAAGCAGCACGCAGTCAGAGAGGTCGGGCCTGGAGGCTTAGAGATTCTTAGGATCTATAAATATTAGGGTTTAGGGTTTAAGGAGTTTTTGGGTTTAGGGTTTAAGGGTTTGGTGGTTTGGTGGTTTTAGGGTTGAGGGTTTTTGGGGTCCAATGTAGACGGAGGGGCCGTTGCGCGCTCTAGCGAAGCAAACGAAGCTTCGGCTGTCTGCCGCAGAAGAGAAAATGCTCGTGAACCCCTGCTGTTAACCATGAATTCCAGTCAACGTCACTCCGAAGTCCGAAGCCATGCTTGGGCTACTTGGGCTATTTGGACCATTCTTGGCTCTTTGGGCTATCGCCCTGACATCGGACACAAGCCTCACCCGAGGCAGGATCGGCGAAAGCCACAACCAGCGCTTCTGCAGTCAGGGCCTGGGTTCAGGGGTTTTGGGGTTTAGGGATTTAGGGGTTTAGGGTTTAGGGGTTTAGGGGTTTAGGGATTTAGGGATTTAGGGACAGAGGGGTTTAGGGGTTAAGGGACTTAGGGGCTTAGCTTAGGGTTTAGGGCTTGGGGGTTCAGGATTTAGGGCTTGGAGCTTCCATGGGGTTTAGAGTTCAGGGTGCAGGAATTTGTCTGACCCGGAACTCTGCATATCCACAGCTCTCTTACTAAGTAAACGGGAGTTGCTACCAAACTGCGGGTGAACATCACAGAATGAAAGGCGCCCTTTCCTTGTGCGATGTATGAAGGAGCCCGAGGGGCCAAAAGGGTAAAAGAACGCAACCAGGTTTCCGAGCTACAGACCCCTGCAAGCTACATACCCATGACGAGCCTATAACCCCCAAAAGCCCTATCTATACCCCTTTAAAACCCTGAAGCTAAGTAGCGCCAGATAAATAAGGGCGCTCGAGTTTGCGGCTTGGAACGCATTGGCTCAAAGGCCGAATAAATCGGTGTGTAGAGTTCGGGGCTGAAGGGCCTTCAACCCTGAACCCTAAACCCCAAAATTTAGGGTTCGGGGTGCTTGGGGGGTTTCAGGTTCACGGCTTCGAACACCACTGCGCCTTCAGCCGTGGGAGCTCTGAGAGTGGGTGGACTGACCAAGTAGGGGCTGCAGAGGCCTGGTGCAGGGCTCTACAAGGAACAGCCTAGGGCTTAGGGAACTCTGGGGTTCAGGGTTTCGGGCTGGGTTTAGGGCTTCGGGCGAGTTCTTCCGTGCTGTGGAAATGGGGAACCACACTTTTGCAAACTGCAAGTGGCCGAGGAGAAAAAAAGAGGACACCCAACCCTGAACCCTACAGTGGGGTAGGTCTGGGTGCCCTATAAAAATTTTACTAGTATTGCTTGACAAGGAGTATGAAGGGGATTAAGGGTACACAAGTAATAACTCATATGTTCAAACCTACCCCTGTACGACTGTACAAGATGCTTGGGGATGTCAGTCGTAGCTATTGCCTTGGACTCGGCAGTTCCCAACGAGCGCGTGAGACCCCTTTGCATGCTTTAAGTAAATACTGAACAGAGCTAGTTGAGTTAAATTTCCATTCCTTCTGGAGTTTAAGTACCCTTAAGATGTAAAATGCTACGCCACTATGACATAGAGAGACCCTTACACAGGCAAAAGTACATTCTTGGCGACGAGTGCGGCATGGTGCTGGTCTTTTAGCACGGCGCTGGGCTCGGTAGCAACGACAGGCACCCGCCACACTCTACAACCCTCGAGCCGGGTTTAGGGTTTAGGGGCTAGTGCATCGGAACTTTCTTCGAAAGGTCCCTCCCTCCATATGGCCAGTGAATTCTAGGACATCCGGAGGGCATCACTACCACGAAAGTTCTGCAATTGGTATCCACACAGCTAATATTACTATACAAGACAACATTGATTCAAAACATATATGTACACATGTTGATATGACCTGTTTGTGACATGATAAGACAAGAGATGAGGCTATGGTAAGATATGATGTCATATGACAGTCCATTACATATCGCCGAATGTTCTATTGCATGATGTGTTCACAGAGATTGATGAACCCATGGGTAGTTCTCTAAATTAGGTCTCTTTGGGATCCTTATTTTTAGGGCGCCGTCGTATATAGGACCCCAAAAAGGGACGCTAATTTCGAGAACTACCCTAAACCTTAGGTCCCAAACCCTAAACCATAAACCCTAAACCCGGAACCCTAGACCCCAAACCCTAAACCTACCCGTATGGTATGGCATGGCGTACGTTGTGCTGCTGTCTGGTTTTCGGGCTCAGGAATGCCGGCCTCGCTGCGGACGAGGAGTCGCACGCCCGAGTGGCTTGGGTCCTCGCCTACGGCAAATGGGCTGCTTAGGGTTTAGGGTTTAGGGTTTAGGGTTTAGGGTTTAGGGTTTAGGGTTTAGGGTTTAGGGTTTAGGGTTTAGGGTTTAGGGTTTAGGGTTTAGGGTTTAGGGTTTAGGGTTTAGGGTTTAGGGTTGATGGAACTTTGCGGTCCGCATGTCGGGCTGCATGACTTAGGCTGGCAAGTCAGGGCTGAGGAATTAGGGAATTAGGGTTACGAGGATTGGAAGCTGGGGGGCTCACGTGTCGGGTTCCGGGCTTGGGGATGTGGGCTTTCTGGGCCTGGGCCTTCATTGCATCAAGGCGCTGCAAGATGCCAAAACCGCTTCCGCAGCTCCATCTCATCAGCATCCACCGTTAATCACATGGCCACTTGAAACGCACCCATCTCGACAACGGTTCACAGTCCGGCGTGCAGATTCTCACTTGGTTCTTGAAGGTACGAATGGCACGAAGCATCTAGAATCTAGAACTTCTGGTGACCACCAGTCCTGATCCAGGACCCTAAACCCTAAACAACCCTACAGTCTGAACCACGCAGAGGCCCGGGCGAAGGCTCCGCGCGAGCTGCGCCACCTCTTTGCGGTCCAGGACGGCCTCCCGAAAGGGCTCTTTAAGCCTGAGTTCAGGATTTGGGGTTTAGGGCTTAGGGTTTGGGGTTTAGGGCTGAACTCTGCCAATGGAGCAGTTAAGGTCACAGGGTAGGGTCCAGGCTTTAAAAAAAATAGGATTTGTGGTCTGCACAGCGTCTCGGCTTTTGGGGGTGGATAGTCTACCTATGGTCTATAGGACTTGGGGTTGATAGTCTACGTAGTGTCTAGGCTTTTGGGGCTAGTCATCTATGAAGTTTCTGGGGCTTGGGCTGGAGGTTGGAGGACCGATGGTTGTGCAGGCTGCAGGGTTGAGGGCTGAGGGCTTGGAAGAAGTCTCGCTTCCAACACCTCACCCCCGACCTTCACCAAAATACCCGCGAAGCTTGCGAGGCAAATTGGGCCATACCATAGGGGGCCTTAACACTTAGAATAGGGTTTTGGGGAAGATTGTAGCAAAATTATGGAGGGACCATAAGGGAACACACGGCCAGAACCCAAAACGGCAGAGTCAAGCCTTTAAAGTGAAGGAATTAAACAGGGAACAGAACCGCAGGTTCAAGAGTTGTTTTTTGGGGGGTTTGGCTTTAGACGGTCTCGGGACTTGAACAAGGCTTAGGGTTCGGGGGTATGGTTTGGGTAAGGTTGCGCTCAACCCTACACTGTAGTGCCTCCGTTCGCCCAGCAGGTTGCCAGGCCCAAGGCGAAGACAAGCGAAGGGCCGGAACGCTCAAGAGGTAGCTGTAGTGGTACCTGAGGCTGTGGGCAGATTCTGATTCTTGGGTAGTTTTGAACTTGGGGTTGAGGCTTACAGCGTTTAGGCTCATAGATCTAAAGGGCTTCTGTAAGAGATTGTGTGTTTAGGGGCCTCGCTCTTTTGAACTTGGACTCTGCACCAGGTGCAGGTCCTGCTGTAAGAGGTGTACCGGTGTATCTGCCGGTGCGAGGCTGCTTTCACGATGCTGCTTGCGACCACCCTGCTACATTGAAGGACCCTCAAACAGGGCCTCTCCCCTAATCATCCAAAGGGAGCTCTGACACAAGCTTTCAGCTGCCAAGCGGACGAGTGCAAAGGCAGGAGGACGTGCATGAACAAACAGCATGAAGCTGCATGACCCTTACGAGGAAGAAACAGACAACCATGTGTTGGAGGTGTTGCAGACCAATTGGGCGCGGTGGCACCAACTACAGACAACATACATCTTCTAAAGTTCTCCCTCAAACACCATGCTCGGCGCTCACACGGCACACTCCGATCAAGCAGCCCTCTTCGAAAGCAAAGCCCCGCAGGAGAGGCAACGAACCCCCCCAACTTCTTGCATTCCGACGCCTGGTGGAGCTACTAAGGCGACGATCGCACCATGAGCCCCACAAATCCCCAAGCTCTCAGCTGAGGCGCTTCTTGAGGTCAGCGAACGTGCAAAGCAGCAGCCGCCTGCTTCTGAGGGTTGAATGAAGCCCCTGAACCCCCTCATGCCTGCTTGAAACTGTGGCTCTCGAAACATCTGTCCGGCATCCTAAGATTCAACACCTCGGGTTTACGGTAGACAGGCCCCAGGGGTTTAGGTTTTCGGATAGGGTTCCAGGGCATAAGGTTTAAGGCTTAAGGTTTAGGGCTTCAGGGAGCACCTCAGTCTGGCGGGTTCGTCGATGGCCGCACCGGACTCGATGTCCCCGCGGATCTTCGCCACCGCCTGGCGAAGTCGCAGGATTGCGAGGGCATACCCCACAAGGAAACCCCCTAAACCCTAACCCTAAACCCTAAACCCCAAACCCTAAACCCTAAACCCAAGGGACGTTTCGGGGACCTTGTGCCACCACTGGGCCTTTGAATCTGAGGGCTGTGCTCAAGTGTTCCCTTTTCAGGGGGATCTCGCTTGAGGTCCCCTGAGAGGAACCTGGGAAAAGAAATTGCCCCCTTCTAGTTGGAGCCGAACTCAGCAGAAAAGAGAAGCATTTAGGTTGGGGGTTAGGGGAGGAGGCGCCGACCCCTTCTTCGCTACTTCGCTCTATGGCAGTGTGGCACTGTTGTCTGTTGTCATCGTGTCTCCGGAAGACCAGAACCGCAGACCCCTACACCCTGCGCCAAGCGAATGTCAAGCCCGCAGTACGTCGAGCAAAAAACTGTCGCCTGCTTTCGAGACGTAAATTCCAAACTCCTCACCCCCAAATCCCGAAAACCCCTAAAAACCCAAACCCGAAACCCCTGGAGCCTAAACTCTCGAAACCCCACACTCCTCGAACACCTAGGTAAAACCTCGAAACCCCTCCAAACCCCAAACCCTGCTCCAAACCCTAACCCCCAAACCCTAAGCCCTCCCTCGACCCTAAACCCCTTAAGCCCGCTAAACCCTCAACCCTAAAAAACCCCAAAGCGCCCTGTACCCGAAGCATAGACTTCCCTAACGTACTAACCCCCCCCACCCCCTCCCCGACCCTAAACCCTAAACCCTCAACCCGAAACCCCAAGCCCCAAGCCCCAATCCGCACCCTCTCCGGCCTCGGCCAAGCAGCTCGCGCGCGCTTCCGCGTTCCCGAGGAAGCCCCGGAACTCCTCAAAAGAGTGAAGAGTCTGGCTTTGAGGGCTGTTGGTGGTTTCGATTTGAGGGTTGAAGATCTAGGGTTGAGGGTTTCGGGTTCAGGGTCGAGTTGTTCAGGGTCGAGGGGAAAGGGTTGGCTTTCTCGAGGGCGTGGGCGACAGTCGCGCTGGCGCCTCCTCAGTGTTGAAGTTCTTCCTTGGCTCGCGCGAGCGTGAGGAAGAAGCTGGGAAAACTGTGCTGCAAGCCTAGATGTACAAAGACATGGCAAGAACCCCAGATTGTAATCCCTATTAAAGGGCTGTTAGAAAAAGGCAGAGAAAAAGGGTAAACATCCCAACCTTAAAACCCTGAGCCTCTCTGCCCGAAGCCTGAGCCTTCGAAACCACCTTGAGCCCCTACACCTACACCCTGAATGGCCCTAAATCCTAAACTCCAAGCTGCTATGTGCTTAAGAACTCCTAACAGAATAGACTAGTCTTCCTTATAAGGGTAGTGTAGCGAATTGTTATCTTCTGCTTTTTTGTTGTGTGCTCGTAGGGTTTACTCAAGGGTTGCTGCCCAAGGGGCAGCTCGCCCGAGACGGCAACACCTCCGGAGGGCAGATGCGGCTCCTGCAGGCAGAGGGATTTCAGAGTTTCGGCTTCTGTTGGTAGTGAGGCTCCGGAAAAAAGCTCGCGGGCCTAGATAGTTCAGTGTAGACCCAAAAGAGCGCCTTCATTCAGGGCTTTAGGGCTTTCGGGATTTTGGGGCTTTAGTTCTAGGCCTGCCTTGCCCTAGGGAGCACAGGGAACCCCTCACACCTTGGATCCCGTGCCTTGGGGAAACTGACCCGAAAGAGTCCTCAAAGGCATCCTTCTGCAGATAGCACTTTGCCGGCACGCCCGCGGCCTGACATCACTGCCAGGCGGAGGAGCAACACGTTTGGGGGATTTCCTAAACCCTACCACGAAAGGGGAAGAAGGGCACCACTGGGTGTCCTAGGCCCTCTTCTTTTTGACCCCCCACGCCCGGCTTCGCACCTGAGAAGCCTCGAAGTAGGCAGTGAGCGGCACATTCGATGAGTCCAGCCCTCGGCTTACCGGCATGTAGTGATGGGGGGCTATTGGGATTCGGGCCCAAGTCAATCCTAAAGCCCCAAACCCTACACCCATAAGATTGCCACGTGAATCCTAAACCGTCAACGCCCCCACAGGAAAGGGACAAAAAGGGCTTCTGAGGCGGGATCACGGGCGCCTTTGAGGGTCTAGGAGTTCCAGGGCTCCGGGGCTTGGTTTATGGTTCCACAGCCCAGGGAATGTGTCTTGGGTCCTCGGGGCACGCGCCAACCCAAAGTCTTTACTCCGACCAACCGCACACTGGAACTACATATCCGGCGAAGGGAATAGCATAAGTCAAAATGTGTAACAACCCTGCGCCGAGGGTGGGGAACGATTGGAGCCTGGGTGGTTTGAATCAGGCATCTTAGGGGTATATGTATGTTTTATTGATATTTGTATCTATATTTATATTCATATTTATATTTAGATGTATATATTCATCTAGAGGTATATTTATATTTCTATGTATATTTATATTTATATTTATATTTACATGTACATTTACATGCATATCTACATTTATGTTGATATTTATGTGCATATATTTGTAGTTATATTTATAATTATATGTATATATATATATATTGGTTTTTTGAAAGTTTCCATTTGTTGTATATAGAGTATTACATTTGTGTATCATGTTTTGTTTTGCTATACAATACTAGAGTATTCATGGTACATAGCATACAACATTCTATATACATTTTATGCACCACTTGTGCGGTGTTATTCCATATGAGAGCATTCATTGTTATACATACTTTTTAATGACCCCCGGCATTCAATCCAGGCGGCGCCAGACGTCCAGCTTCCGACGGCTAAGCTCCTTGTGGAGGCGAGCGCGCTTGATTTTGTTCAGACCCTACTTGGCGGTTCGGGTTTAGGGTTTGGGGTTTAGGGTTTGGGGTTTAGGGTTTGGGGTTTAGGGTTTCGGGTTTAGGGTTCATGGGCAGTTCTTCGTGGGGCCACAAGTACCCTACGTAAGGATGTAACCATAGTTGCACCCTACTTCTCAGAACCCATGAACCTCCAAGTAATCCTCAACCATAAATCCCGAAGGGTTGAACTAGCGTTTTGGCTTTGGGCGGCCTCAACCCAAAACCCCTGAACTCTGACCAAGGATCAGCTCCCGAAGCACGCGGTTAGGGCATTTTAGGTTCAGGGGTGTGGGGGTTTAGGGTTTAGGGTTAAACCCCAAACCCCAAAACCCCAATGTCTCCGAATCTTTCGGAAACCGAGCAAACAAGTCCCAAACCTTGACAAAACATCCCAGAACCTGTGTCCCATGTGTGTGTGTGTGTTAGCTCTAGGACCTAGGATTGATAATGATGTATACTAGCTCGATATGGGTCTTTACGTTCCGTGTTTATGTGTACTTTCAGTTCTGTTTCAGGATGGCGCGCAGGGGTTTCTGAACTTGGGGATAGGCACTCGAGGGATAATGCGCGGAAGTCTCTGGGCACTCCAGGGATGTAGACTCTCCGGGATTCTCTAAACCCTAAACTTTAAACCCTAACCCTAAACCCTAAATCCTGAACCCTAAACCCTAAACCCTAAACTCTAAACCCTCCAGCGAAACTTTTTTGCGGACCTGGGACGCCACCTTAAACAATCACCGGGCGTCCTGCCAGAAGCCGATATCCGGGGCCGGAAGGAGGGCCTCGAAGTCCTCCGCAAGCGCCCCGAAAAAAGATTAGGGTTTAGGGTTGAGGGTTGAGGGTTGAGGGTTGAGGGTTGAGGGTTGAGGGTTGTGGGGAGGGGGGGGCTTAGGGTCTAGGAGGTTGCCCTTCAACCCTTGAGAGGGGGGATGCTTGGGTCTGATGCTTGGAGCTAGCAAGGTATGACAAAAACGCGAAGGGCTTGAAACGACGCGCCCAGGAAGAGGATCCACGAGCAGATTGAGTGGCAAAAACCTTTACAGGGGCCATCTCAGAAACCAGGGTCGAAGAATAAACCCTTCCCCCTAAATATTTAACCCCCATATCATCGCATTATTACAGCACAATAGCGGAGGGGTTTAATATCAGGCGTTTGATCTCAGCACCAGGAGATTAAGAGCCCAAATGGTGAGACCAGGGCTTGGGCAGAGCTCTCCCGGGACGTGCATTTCCAGTGCGCAACTGCATCAAGTGCGAAAATCTTTTGCAGAGCTACCGGCCCCAAAGACGCCATCAAACCCCGCGCTCAAACCCCTAAACCATAAACCCCAAACACAAACCTGAACCCTAAACCTCCCTGCATGCACAGACATGGAACCACCAACTTGGAGGCCCAGTAGCCATATCAGAATAATGGTACCCTTTTTTGGGGGCTGGATACTTTATAAGGGGGCCTTGAACTCAAAAAAAGGGAAAAGGGCACCACTGGGCTACCAAGCCAACTACATGCAGTCCTTGGGTGGCCCCTGGCCAGCATGCGCCATGGCCCCAATGACGAGGCTGGTGAGTTCTAATGTGGTAGTGGTGACGCATGAACCCTGAACCATAAACCCTAAACCCAAAAAACCGTATACCCTAAACCCTGAACCCAATTGAGTGCACAGGAGAGAGCAAGCTTATGGGCACGTCGAGCAGCGAGCCCCAAGCGAGGATTTGGGGTTTAGGGTTCAGGGTTTAGAGCTTAAAGCCATTGTCCCGCCACTTGGAGGTTCCATTGTCCCCCCTTATAAGTTCAGGGTACTTTTACCCCCAGTGATAACTGTGCTTATAAGCCCCCCTACGCCCTCGCCTCCAAGCAAAGTGTCTTTCCTCATCGCTTATCTACACGGCTCCGAGCCGGCCCTGCGGAAAGCGTTCTTTGATCTTCATTCCTAAACTTGTGCAAGTGGTGCGGGTTGTGGGAGTTTAGGGGCGAATGCGTTTGAGCTTAGAGACCCCCAGGCGGGAGGTTATAGTACAGTCTCTTCTGGGTACCTATGATACCACGGTAGGGCACCCAAAAAACCACGATGGTTCAGAACAAGTTAGGTGATGAAATTTAAGGTTCGAAATCCAGGGTTTCCCCAACAGCCGGGAAAATGAACGAGGACTTTATTTGGCTCAGTGGAGCCAAAGCCTGTTCATCACACAGCAAAAAAACACGCAAAAAGCTACCAGCAACGTTCCATCTTGAGGATTCAAGCATGCCGTGGTTTGTGTCTATCCGGGGCCAGTGTAGGTACAGGGGTTTAGGTTTTGGGGTCTGACGAAGGCCTAAGTTAAAAGTTTAAGGTTTTACCAGCATCATCCTTCCATAATCCCTTAATTCCCTATAGCTTTTGGTCAATTCAGCCACCCAAGCTACCCGGTCCAATTGAAGAGGGCCCTCTATGATAGGGCATGTTAAGGAAGGGGCTGTTCTGACTAGTTAGGGCTTAGGGACATTATCATGTTGCACGTTTTGGGATGCCTGCGGGCCTTGTGGGGATTCTTCGATGTTCGCGGGATTACGAGTCAGGGTCCCCAAACCCATGGGTACAAACTTAAGGGGTCCAAGGTAGAGCCCCCTTGAGCCCTTGGAAACCCCACGTAACCCTCATATGGGGGTTTCCGAAAATAGGGGTACCTTATTTGGGTCCTAATTATATGGGAATCCTACTACTTGGGGTCTGTATTAGGGGGTCCCGTATTGTCGAAGCACCCTCGCCCCAGAGTCCCAAAAGTTTACTCGTGCTCGTGGCTTCAGGCGTGGGATAGCTTGGCGAATTTCGACTGATTGCCTTGGCGCTAGGAACCGTTAGGCTTTCTCGGAAATCGCAGGTCCTCTCCAAAGCCAGGAATTCCTCGAGGCGTACACGAAACCCAGCTGTGGGTGCAGGGGCTGTGGGTTCCGGGCTTGGTGCTGGTTCAGGGCTTTAGGCTTTGCTCTTGGCTCTTGGGCCGAAAAGTCGGCCGCCTGAAAACGGATGCCGCAGCCCCCAAGCCGAGTCCTTAAAGCCCTCTGAAACTGCCACATGTCAGGGCTCCCAAAACCTTCCCCTTACTACCCTACCCCATTGCCTTTCTCTCGTTTCATCCACCATCTTGCCTCAAAAAAAAACCCTAAACTTCAAAACCCTAAAACCCTGCACCCTTAAAACCCGGCATGTCGTGGCTTGTGCCTGTCCGAGGCTTTCGGGGCTAGGGTCGACTCTTGAGTCTAAGAAACAAACATCATCCGCCTACAATCCCTGAATATCCCTATGTAGCTTCTGTTGTGAGTCACGCAAACGACCCTGAAGAGGCCCCTATTACGTAGGGCACATTGAGGAAGCTCTTTGGGACGTTTGAATGTTCAGGGCTTTGGGATATCTGTGGGCCTTGTGAGGGTTCAGGGGCTCTTCGATATTCGGATGAAGAGCCGAAGCACTGAGCCCCAAACCCTAAACCCTACACTCTAAACCCTGAACCCTAAACCCTTTGCCGCGCGCTTTTCTGCCCCCCCCTCCGCACTGAGGTCATCCTCCTGGCTGCCCATGCAGCCAGCTACCTCGACTTTCGGGGCATCGGCATAGGTAATGTAGGGGCCAATTTGCTTAGAATTGGTAGTTTGGGCTGTCTATATTTGAATGTTATAATATGGGCCCAGTCATAATGGCAGACTGGTTGTAATCGTTTGGACCAATGAGCTCATGCGCCGAGAAACGCCGGCAGTGCTTCTCAACCGGAAAGAACCCTAACGTGCCACGCCTCGCACATGTGCGGCATGGCTTGGTCGTTCACGAACAGGTTGACTGCCTTTAGCGGAGAAGTCTCCAAACTGCGTTCAAGATACCCAACGCCATGGAGACGTGCTGAGCACTCAACGCCGAGCCCTATGCCAGGCCTTCTGCGTCCGCAGGGCAGAGATTGCTAGCAGGTCACCTCGGCCACAGGGAAAAAACTCAAGCCCAAGCAAGCTGACCATCCCCAACCACAACCTTATTTCGGGCACTTATAACCCCACTTATCACGACTCTGAAACCCAAAACCCCTGAAATCTAGACAACCTTCAAGCAGGCTAGGGAGCCGTGGGCTGTGCGCAGCAGGAGGATGCAGCCACCTGCTCAGCGAACTGACGCTGGCATTCCAGGGTGGTTTGGGGTTTCCAGGGCTTACTTGAAGGTTCATGGGTAGTTCTAAGCGTGGTAATAAGTGCCCTCAACAAGGTTATAACCATGGTTACCCTACTTATAACCCCACGTATAACTACCCATGAACCTTCAGGCAGGGATGTGTCGGGGTCGACGGCCAAAGGAGGGCCTTGGCCCTGCCTAAAGAAAATCCCTTCAGTCTTGCGTTTCCACAGAAACTACTAAAAGGAGCCCTGCCTCGAACTAGAGGAGCCCCCTCCCTAAACCACCCCCCCCCCGCCTCCCCCAAAGGCCGTAAAAAGGCCTTGAGGGTTTTAGGGGTTTAGCCCCTAAACCCTAAATAAACCCTCATCCCTCAACCCTAAACCCTAAACCCTAAACGCAGTCACTTCCAGCCTGGGCTCAAGGGAGCCAGGGCTGGACCCCCGGCCAGTGCCGCCAGCGGGGCGTTGCGGAGGGCCCCCAGCAGACGCCGGGTGTCCGAGAGCTCCTGAGGTTTAGGCTTTAGGGTTTGGGGTTTAGAGTTTAGGGTTTAGGGTTTAGGGTTTAGGGTTTAGGGTTTAGGGTTTAGGGCTTATCCCGAGCCCGCATCACTCGCAAGGAAGATATCACCTAAGCTATCATACATGTTCTGGAACTCTGCGAGGGCAAGGAGGGTTCTTGGCCTTCCGGTATGCAGGTGTCGCACCCTAAACCCTAAACCCTACACCCTAAACCGGGTCTGGAGGTCTCTGGGCTTCGGCTTCCGAGGCCAGCTGACCCGTCCTCCAGGACGACCACGCGCCGTCCCACATAGGGCAACATCCTGAGAATCCAGCCCCCAAGCCCGAAACCCCTAAACCCCTAAACCCCTAAACCCCTAAACCCCTAAACCCCTAAACCCCTAAACCCCTAAACCCCTAAACCCCTAAACCCCTAAACCCCTAAACCCCAAACCCCTAAACCCCTAACCCCTAAACCCCTAAACCCCTAAACCCCTAAACCCCTAAACCCCTAAACCCCTAAACCCCTAAACCCCTAAACCCCTAAACCCCTAAACCCAAACCCCCAAACCCCAAGTAAGTGGTTGGTTGGGTTTAGGGTTTAGGGCTTGGGGTTTGGGGTTTGCCTAAACCCCAAACCCCAAACCCTAAACCCCAAACCCAACCAACCACTTACTTAAGCAGGCCGGGTTGGGGGGTCGGAATCAGGTAAACCCTAACCGTCTCAATGGAATCATACTCGGACCCCTAAGGATGTACCCCTAAAAGGTTTCCTAAACGCGCTGCTAACATGGCCCTTATCATCTTATCTTTAAAACGGGTCCCCAGGCCTAAGGGTGCAACCTTTGGGGCCCAAGGCAGAGTCCCATGACAACGGGCTTAGGGGTTTAGAACCCTTATCACCCTTACCATAGGAGCCTTCAAGAAGGGTGTCCCTAAACCCTACACCCTAAGCCCAAGGCGTCCTATTCAAAATCTTTCGAATGCGGCCCCAGGCTCGGCTCAACGGCTTCTTGGGCGAACCTGTGGGTCAGTTCCGGGCATACTGGCTAAGGTGCCAGGGTTTGGATTTAGGGTTTAAGGTGTAGGGTTACCAAACCTTTCTAGGTACCAAACCTAGAGAGACCAACTACCCATTGATTCAGGAATAGGCCTTCCCTAAACCCGAAATCTTTGTGGTGTAAGGCACCTGCCTTTGATAAAGTGTGCTGGGGTCTATGGGAGGGGCTTCACATGTCCCAAGTCAGATGCGCACACGAATCCCGTGGAGGAGTGTAGGGTTTAGATTCTGAGGGGCCCAAAGTAAGCTCCGTACTCTACTAGGAACCAATAAGCTACAGGATGCAGGCATGAGACGGCATTGAAACGGATCCCGACGCCCTACATTCCGACCACCGAACTCTCAACCTTGAACCCCAAACACCTAAACACCTGAAAACCCTAAACCCTAAACCCTAAACCCTAAACCCTAAACCCTAAACCCTAAACAAACCCCCCAGGCATGAAAGCTTCATTCCCCAAAGGCCCCCCTGGGCCCCGCCTGAACTGCGTGGCTTTGTCCGGAACATCGAAACGATCCTTCAGAGAATTCGCCCTAAACCCTGAACCCTAAACCCTAAACCCTGTCTTAGGGCAGGGTTTAGAACGGGTGGAGTTTTTTTTTTTCTTCCCTTTTTTTTGTTGCTTCCCTTTTTTTTGGTTTTCTTGGCTTTTGCTAGGAAAGCCACCATTCCCTCCGTATTTTCAAAGGATTCTTACTACTCTTACTCGGATTAGGAGCTGGTTATTTTTTGGGGGTATTTTTTTGGTTTTTTTGTTGGGTGTTTTTGTGGTTTTCATGTGTCATCTAGAAAGGTCCTCTATTTACTATATGCGAAAAGGTATATATGTATATATGTATATATGTATATATGTATATATGTATATATGTATATATGTATATATGCATATATGTATATATTTATATTTGTATGTATATATGTATACTTATATATATATATATTATTTAATTTTTTAGCTATCTATATTTACATATATTTATGTCTTTATATATATTCATATATATTTATATACATTGAGATATACATATATATATATACATATATATATATATATACATTTAGATATATATATATATATATATCTTATATTGGTACGTATTTATGTATATTTATATATATGTATTTATATATATGGATGTATAAATATACATATATATATATATATGCCAACAGAGCCTCCTATGATCCACAGAGCCTTTGTTCAAATTATCGTTGCCTGGCAAGGTGTAAGGCTAACTCACTGCGTCAAGAAAGAAACATGTTTCCAAGGCAACACCATCGATGAGGTTGTCCTCAACAAATCAACCGCATTATGCACATCAAGCTAGCATATTAGGGAGATATGTTTCATCGAAGGCTTCTTGACTGGCTTCTTGGTCTTTGCAGCAGGCCTACGAAGAACAGTACCTGGCCGCACCACGCTCTTACCCTTGCCATATATAATGGATGGGTGTGACGCAGTACGAACTGCAGGTGTACGTGGAAACCAAGATTTCCCTGCTAATCTTTCAGACAGCATCAAGTCGAAATGTCTGTATTGGGTACCAGCGCACGTAGCTGCAAAAGCTTGACGCAAGCCGTTCTTGCGGAAGAAAATGGCTTGGGACCCTTCGAGCGCTTGCTCGATGCCGTAATACCACTCAACTTTGGTTCCCTTTGACCAGATATTTCTGTATCCGGGCCAGCCGATGTTGCTCCATTTTGGTAGTGATGACATCAGGCCCTGAACTTGAGCAGCAGTTTGCTGAAACCGTGCGTCTGCTTCTAAAAACCAAACCCATCCGACTTCAGAATGTCGTTGGTCAGACCGATAGCGTTGTAGTAATTGATAGCATCTCAGGGTCAAAATGCTTATCCAAATTCGTTTGTAGGACATAAACGAACGAAAGTACTATAAAACAAAAAAAGTATACAAAAAAACAAACTTACTTGAAACTGCTTGCGCAGCCTCGTAAACCATCGGTGCCGCACAGAGTAATGCACGATCTCATTGGGCTGCAGCTTCTTGCCCATGTGCTCGTCAGTGCCATATCGATATCCATAAATAACATGGACTTTGTTAGCGCCCATACCTTTTAATTCTTGGAGAAGTGGGTTATGCACGCCATGGTTGTCGGCATGCGACAATATGAGGAAGAGTGCGTTGCTAAGCTTGGCCGGTGTCTCAGGCAACACGAGCTTGGCTTCATCGACGTGCTTCGCTTTGCAACGTTCCAGCGTCTTTCGTTTAGACTCATCAGTACTGCACCACCAGGACAAATTGCAGGAACATTTGTGCCATGCCATCTCAGATAGCCTCTACACCTAAAATTGTTGTAAGCACAAGACATCTTTTCATAATATGTTTTGCAATTAACACGTAACGTGACCTATGAATGAATCTCGCTCAACAAACTTCATTTGTTTATACAGTGACGGTATACATGAATGTTGTCCTTTACTTCTGTGCATGTAGTACGAACACATGGATTTCATCATTATGCGCCAGGTAGCAGCATAAACGTGTTTTCAAATTTGTTTATAAGCTTCACGATCATGAACTACGACAACTGTCCGCATGTGTTGTAGAGTATACAGGTACAGTTGGGAGCATGTTTTTGCCGTTTAGGGTTTTTTTGAGCGACCCTAAGCCCTATTTTCAAGTTGAAGCACTCATTTCCGAAACTTGCGGTGTTGAGTGAATTAAGCATGATTGTGTTGGGCGCACGTGTTTTGTATATTGCACAGGTACAATTGGGAGCATGTTTTTGCCGTTTGGTGTCTTTTGAGCGACCCTAAACCCTAAATTTCAAGTTGAAGCACTCATTTCCGAAACTTGCGGTACTGAGCGAATTAAATATGATTGTATTTGGCGCGCATGGTTTGTTTAGTGTACAGGCACACTTGGAAGCATGTTTTTGAACGCTTGAGGTCTTTTGAGCGACCCTAAACCCTAGATTTCAAGTTGAAGCACTCATTTCCGAAACTTGCGGTGTTGAATGAAGTAAACATGATTGTGTTTGGCGCGCACGTTTTGTATAAGTACAGGCACACTTGGAAGCATGTTTTTGCCGTTTGAGGTCTTTTGAGCGACCCTAAAATTTCAAGTTGAAGCACTCATTTCCGAAACTTGCGGTGTTGAATGAAGTAAACATGATTGTATTTGGCGCGCATGTTTTGTATAAGTACAGGCACACTTGGAAGCATGTTTTTGCCGCTTGAGGTCTTTTGAGCGACCCTAAATCCTAAATTTCAAGTTGAAGCACTCATTTCCGAAACTTGCGGTGTTGAATAAAGTAAACATGATTGTATTTGCCGCGCATATTTTGTGTAGTGTACAGGTACAATTGAGAATATATTTTTGCCGTTTGGGGTCTTTTGAGCGACCCTAAACCCTAAATTTGAAGTTGAACACTGATTTCCGAACCTTGCGGCGCTGCATGAACTGAACGATTGTTGTTTGGCCCGCATGATTTGTACAGCGTACAGGTACAATTGGGAGCATGGTTTTGCTGCTTGGGTCTTTTAAGCAACCCTAAGCCCTAACTTTCAAGTTGAAAGACTGATTTCCGAAATTTGCGGGTGCTGAATGAGCTTGAATGCAGTGTTCGAGATTTCCAGATATATCAAGAAATTATAAATCTCATCTGACATATCGTAAAAATTACTACCGTCACAAACATTACCGGAACAAATCGTACAAATCAAGGCGGCTAGCTTGGGTTACAACTTTGCTGAAACCTTGATTACTAGTTATTGCGGTCACTGTCAACTTGAGCCAGCAGACACAGACACACAATGCCGGAACAAATCGTACAAGTCACTGTCGTCCACAAAAATTGCCGGAACAAAATGCCGGAACAAATCGTACAAGTCACTGCCGTCCACAAATATTGCCGGAATAAATCGTACAAATCAATATGGCTAGCTTGAGTTACAACATTGTTGAAATCTTGATTACTGGATACTGCGGCCCTTCTCAACTTTAGCCAGCCGACCCCGACGCACAATGCCGGAACAAATCGTACAAGTCGCTGCCGTCCACAAACATTGCCGGAACAAATCGTACAAATCCCTGCTGCCTTCACTAGCAATATCACCTGAACAACTTGTACAATCTCTGCTGCCCACGCACGCTCTACAAGCCACTTCCAAGGAAGCAGTTTGCAGCCCCCTAAGCCCTTCTATAAGGTTGCAGGTTCCCGTTCAACCTTCCCTGCAAATCTTTTTGGCAACAGCTGGGAGGGCCTCCAAGGAAGCAGTTTGCAGCTTCTGCAGCTCCCTAAACCCTTCTTTATGTCGGCAGGTTCCCTTACACTCGGTTATGCTTCTCCTGCAAGGAATTTCCAGGAAGAAGTTTGCAGCTCCTAAAACCATTCCGCACGTCTGCAGGGTCCCCCGAAACCTTCCCTGCAGATATGCCTGCAGGCTCCAAAAGCGGCTCTGTTTCCCCAAATTTGTACCCCTCAACCCTCAACCCTCAACCCTCACAACCCTCACAACCCTCAACCCTCAACCCTCAACCACAAACCCTACCCTTAGAGATGTAGTCTTGGGCTTCTGCTTAGTGCCACGATAAGGAAGCAGCTGCAGCGAGCGGCAAAGCGAGCGGCAGCGGCTCCGACGCATTCATAGGCTCAGCCGCTCGAAATTTCGACTGCAGTATGCCCTGAACTCTAAGCCCTACACCCTAGACCCTAAACCCTAAACCCTAAGCCCTAAGCCTTAAACCCTAAACCCTAAACCCTAACCCCAAACCCCAAACCCTAAACCCTAAACCCTAAACCCTAAACCCTAAACCCTACACGTTACACGTTTAGATCCTAAGCCTCTGCAGGTGGTGGTTGGGAAAGTAAGAGAAAACGCAGTGGAGAGTCCAGCACAGCCAATTGCCCCTTCAATGCTGGCTCCATGTTACTGGTACCAAAATCCGAAACTGGGGGGAGCCCAAGCATCGAAAATCTAGGGTTAGGGTTTAGGGTGTAGGGTTTAGGGCATAGGGTTTAGGGTTAGGGTCGGGGTTTGGTTGGGGCCCCTCTTCCTGTTTGTGGTTCCTCACAAGCCTCCTTGAGCAAAAAGGCGGTACCCGCTTTGTATTCCAGAGCCGCAGTGCATGAAGTCCTCATGGTCCAGACCGTCGACCTCTCATTCAAACCTCCCTTATCCCTACATATACAAAGGAACAAATTGTATAAATCCCTGCTGCCAGCATTTGACAGGTGTGCTTCCGTCATTGCCCCAGAGTTCGCGCATTCTCTCCGCTGTAGGAACGGAGGTTACGGCACATGTAGGCTGACAGAACTTGTACGTTGCAGCAACGATACATGCACTCTTGTGAAACCGCCGGGACAAGCAAGATCTTTCTTTTGGCACGTTTCGCCTGAGCTTTCTCCCCAACTCCCCAAACACGTATTGAAAGAGTATGGTCAGCGCGACCAGGGCATAGCCTATCTTTCTGCATAATGATAGGCCGGCGCCTCACCCACAGACCCAGTACACATCCCTACTCAGACTCAGACTGACCATAGTACAGCTGTTTCGCGTACTGAAACTGGCCAGATCGTCTGACGATGACGAAGAAAATGGATGTGGCCGCACGCACAAATGTTTAAACACATGAACTCACTGCACATCTGTCGAACCTGATCCAAGAGCTTGCGCTCTTGTTCACTACGGCTCTTCAAAGCTTCGAAGTTCTCGTCATGCCGAAGGTCCTCGAACTCAAAATCATCGTCGTCCGAGTCGCTTAGAATCAAAATGGGAGACTGCAAGACTAGCTCGACACAAGTCGTAGCCGTGGGCAGTACAGATGGAAACAAGAACTCAAGCACTTGCGCCGAGCAGGAAGATGGTAGTGAAAGATAAGGCACTGTCATCCAGACTTTGATGTCCTGGCGCTGCGCGTCATGAAGTTCGATTTCTTGTAGCAGAACTCGGAGCCATGCTAAGGTCTCTTGGCGAGTTTGTTGAATGGCCAGCAACGGTTGCGCGAAGTAGTTGCGCTCAGCAGCACGGATGCTGATGGGAAGCATGTTCCACACGAGCTGGGCTTCTTGCGCTATCACGGCAGGAACATCAACGGGTCGGCTCCAAAACATATGAGCGTACATCTGCATGGCAGCTGCCGCAAGGAGAACAATCTACTACAGCAGCAAACACTAAAATAGTGTTTGGGACATGTGCGGCTTTGGCGAATTGACGGAGAAAGTCTTGAAATCGCAACTTCAAGAGGTCAGCAGGCATGAAGACTGCAACAAGCAGCCATGCAGAAAGCTCTTTTTCGGCTTTATGGGTACTGCGGTACAGAGTTCTCGCAAGCAGCATCGAACGACTGTACAGTTGAACTTGCTTGCCAAACTAACAAAATGTGGTAATCATCAGCCAGTTGCGAAGCTCAGCTTTTCATGGCTGGAACTAGGTGCAACAGAGTGTATACACAGACAGAAACTGCACGCTGCATGAGCAATCTCGAACAGCTGTACGACGCCGAGCTTGCTCAGTCATGGCTTCAGAGCCTGCGTGCCTCGCACGCAGCTCGAACAATGTCGCCAACAGCAGCGAACTTGTCCTGCTCGGCATGCCAATGATGCCATTGAAATTCACGCACCCGCTCATCAATGTTCCCTTCATCCGCTTTCGTTGACTTCGGAACCCCGATCAACTTCAATTGCCGCCACACATTGTCTATGAGTTGGGTTCCCTTTTTCACCCATACCGTGTTCGTTTGGTCTTTGGGCAAACCCTTGACATGTGCTTTCCTGTAATCTCGAGGAAGGCGGTGTTTCCATGTAGCGGCATAGATGGGGTTCGGACGCTTGTGTCTCACCGAATCGGTGATCACGCCAGGTATCTGCACGTACCTGTACGCTCGTGCACCGTCACAGTGCAGCAGGATTTTCCGATTCTTGAGATAACGGAACCCTATTTGCTTCCATTCTTTTTTGGATATGGGTCCCGGAGACACAGCAGAGCCCTTGCCCTTCCCCTTCAGCTTGACAGACGTTGACTTCACTCGCATTTTGACAAGGGTGAGGCTCTTACGGTTGCCGCGCTCGAGCAGACCACAATACTGGAACCAGGTCACTTGTTTGCCTGATTTCTTTCCACGAACTGTGACCTCGTCGACTTCAGCTTGAACCCAAGTTCGAAGATTGCCGAAGAGCCGAGCTTCTTGTTGTCGTTGAACATAAGCCATTACAGCTCTTCTCCATCTGGCAGACAGAGTTTGCACCGCCCTTGCTCCAAGGCCCGTCAGCACATGAATCTTGCCAGTGTCCACTCTAGTCACATTGCAGAAAAGAACCAGGACCTGTTGACGCAAAGAAATGAATGACTGGCCCCATCCAGTACAGAAGAATGGATGCCGTGCATGTGGAAGCACATACTTGTGACACGTCTTCGCTTGACATCTTCTCACAAATCCTCGCTTCTTGTGCTTGAACAAGCCTGACAACTTCCCTGTTCTGCAATGTGGACAGCGTGTGAAGTTCCACAAGATTCCCAGCTTTAAGAGCAATTTGATGAGCCTGTTCTCGGACATCTGCACCAAGTCCGTTAGAGAGCAACACCAGTGTTGGGATCGTAGCTCGGCCTTCTTCGCATTATCGAGCTGCTGATCTCGTGGCACGTAGGGAACGTGATCTGGCTTTGTGGACTGCGATTTCTGAGAAGGCTTTCGAAGCACCAGTCGCAACATCCCATGCTTAGGGCTCGGAAACTGCTTCATATCGCTCGTCTCAGAAATGTAGAGCTGCGTCCGAAAGCGACAAAGGGCTGCTATCGAGATGGCTGCGGCAGCAGTGCTGGATGAAATCGATTTCGTGCGTTGAGTACCACAGCGACATCGGTGTCGAGCCCGCGCAATTTCGACAAGACTCTTTTGCATCAGTGCACGGTGCGTACACGCCGGAAGCAGTCTGTACAATATTCCGGCCAGAGCCTGTCCTAGCACTGCTTTCGATGGACGGAAATAGGACATTCTTGAAGCGCAGGGGTTATCGGCCTGCAATACGACAGCTCCTGCTCGCTCGTTGCCAAGAAGCCGTGAGCGGATGTGTATCGAAAACTCCAACTGTACATCAAACATATAAGCGAAACTAGACATAGCGCATGGCAAAGACTCATTCTGCACGACAGCCAAGCTAGCGCTTACATCGCAATCAAGCTGTATACCGTAGAAGGTTATAGAGTCAGAGAGTTTGTCACTCTGCAATATGACAGCCTCTGCTGGCTCTGCACGACTCAGAAATCATGACTGATTGGCTGGCTTGCTCTTGACCCTGACACGTTTACTGGTCGAGTTGGTGAGGGCAGATTTCAGAGCGGCGCTAGATATGTTCGCGTATTGCATCAGGGCTGCCTCATATTCAGGCGGTGAAGCTGAAGAGGGACAAGTGAAGTTGTAGCTATCTGTGGCCGCATCGAAACTACCCAGAATTGACGGAGCAGCTTTGACAACAGCGCGAGAGTCCCCAAGAGAAGGCTGTTGCGTGAGCTGGTCCTTCGACCTCTGAAGGTTGTACACGCTTCGTGACTTGATGACACAGGTTTCTGCCCCCTCTGACGAAGCTTCCGCCTTGAGGAGCAACCGACGAAAGAATTCAGTGTCAGGCAGTCCGGTGTGCTGTGCTTTCGGCTGCCAATCTTGATCTTTGTTCGAACTCTGTCCCGTCAAAGCAAGAGCAAGCTGATCCTCGTCAGCCATAGGCCTTTTCCGCTTTCTCTCCGCTGAGTCGGCTTCGTTGAGCGTTGAGAAAGCAGACGACTCTTCCTTACCAGCCATGATCGCCACCACGCTCTCTAGAATCTCCAGCAGTCCAAAAGCCCGTGCAACCACATCCGCATTGATCAGGACCGGCGCCTCTGGATTTTCCGGCGGCGCCGACTGCTGCCAAGCAAGATCCCAGAGCGCCAAAGCCTCACTGGCCCAAAACCCAAGGAAATCAAAGTCGAAACTTTCAGAATCGACTACCTTATATGAGCACCAAAGATTGAAAAGTTTAGTTTGCAGTTAACAAGAAGCCGAAGCAAGCATGGCAAGTTTCCACGGACACGCGCCCATCTGGGCACCCTGACCCACGTCACCATCTTCTCGAGATTGAGCCACCATAATATTAAAGTAACACGCGTAACTTTTGAAGAGTTGCTTGCCGCTCGCTGAGAACTCAAGAACGCGGCGCTCCTGCTCAAAGATCTCAGTGAGACGCTGCGCTGCCGGGCGTAATTCAAGCTCTGGAGGAACGTCTACATCTCTGTCTGCCATGGACCACTCTGGCTGAGGACCGTCTGGAGTCTGGCGAAAGCGAAGTTTAGTGACAACGCCGTCTGGCAAGGTGTAAGGCCAGCCCACTGCATCGGGAAAGAAACCTGCGTCCGTGAACTCAGCAACACCGTCGACGAGGTCGTCCTCGTGCTTCAGTTCCACTGCTGCCTTCTCAGGACTCTCCAAGCAGTTCAGCCGCAACAAATCAAGCAACACCCTGGGGAGTGCGCAGTACTCCACTTTGGCATCCAAGCCGACAGACTCGTACTCCTCATGCGGTTGGATGGGCTGCCCACTGGCAAACAGGAAGCGAGCTTTTGTTTGGCATCCGTGGTCGCCCCGAAGCCCGCGAATCATCTCCACCGCGACGCCGGGATGAAAATTGCCGGCTAGGGCTGTGTTGACGCTTGGAGAGCGCAAGCCGCCGAACGATCCACAGCTCTTCGTTTCGAAGGTGCTCACGCCCGTTTGCAGCAACCTGTTAGCCCACCCAGCATTTGGAGTTTGACCAGAAACATCAACGCCTCCAGACATCTGTTTCTTTGCGGCGGAACCTGGACTGTCCAAGATGCCGAGTTCCATCAGAAACTCATATGCTTCGTCAAAGAGCAACAGCGTAGAAAACCAGGTACGCCCTCGCAAGCCTTCCCCACTTGCAACGGCGGCTTCGGCTGCAGAAGCAGTAGCGGACGCGTCAATGCCTGGCAAATCCTTGAAGGCTTTAGGATTGTTCTGCACAAAGTTGAAGTCACCACTGCAGCGCTCCTTGCAGCGCTCAATGGTGCCGCCAAGATATGCCACTGACCATAGACTTAGTCGAGCATGTCTGTCACCCTGTGCCTCGGCTGGAGCAGCCAGGTCTTGCATCAGCGTGTCTTCGTGCCTGCCGTCTTCTTGTACTGTGGTAGTCTTCACCTTGGCCTCCGCACTCTTGTCCTGGAGAAGTCGGCGAAAAGTCTTGCGGACGTGTTGGTCTGCTACAGACGCGAACACCTCCGCAATGGATGCAAGGCCACTTTTGCGCGTCTGACTGTAATTGATGTTGAGAATCCACAAGGCGACCGGTGAGAGCCCGCCCCAAATTCGAAGCAAAGCTCCGTTCGAGGCTACCACGACACCAACCAGCGCGTAGAGAAAGATTGGCAGAGCTGGATGGCTTTTGCGAACAGACTGAAGATGAATAGCAGCGTGTCCACGTTCCCCCAAGATCCGCTGTCCACTGGCAGCCCACTCCTTCTGCACATAGGTGTAGACGTTCGTCATCGTGGAAATGTACTGCTTAGGAGGGCTCGACATGATGGCGAGAGTCCGTTCCAAAACTAGAACTGAAATTCTAAATTTACACAACCCTGCCTGAATCCCAAACCTAACCCTAAACTTAATTCGAATTTTAGGTTTAGGGGTTCAGGGTCTAAGAACCGTCCACGCACCTGCTTGTTGAGATTTAGGGTGCGACATTTGCCCCCGTGCCCGCGAAACGTTTGCAGGACTGGCAGCCGGTCTTCCCTGTCAAGGCTGGAGCCAGAGTCATTCAAGGATTTGCGGCAGTCCAGGGTTTCTGAGGTTCGCAAGCGGCCTGGTTCGTGGGCCTCGGAGGGAGAGAAGGTGCAGCCGGCACTTTCAATGCTCCAGGGTTCACGGGGTTTAAAGGCAGGACAAAGTTTAGGGTTTAGGGTCTAGGGTCTAGGGTCTAGGGTTTAGGGTTTAGGGTTTAGGGTTTAGGGTTTAGGGTTCAGGGTTTAGGGTTTAGGGTTTTTTCGCCAGCCGACCCAGACACACAATGCCGGAACAAATCGTACAAGTCGCTGCCGTCCACATGCATTGCCGGAACAAATCGCACAAATCAAGATGGCTAGCTTGAGTTGCAACAGTGTTAAAATCTTGATTACTGGTTTTTGCAGTCATGGTCAACTTTAGCCAGCCGACCCAGACGCACAACGCCGGAACAAATCGTACAAGTCGCTGCCGTCCACAAGCATTGCGGGAACAGACCGTACAAATCAAGATGGCTAGCTAGAGTGACAACATTGTTGAAATCTTGATTACTGGACACTGCAGTCCTTCTCAACTTTAGCCGGCCGACCCAGACGCACAATGCCGGAACAAATCGTACAAGTCGCTGCCGCCCACAAACATTGCCGGAACAAATCGTACAAATGAATGCTGCCCACGCACACTGCCGGAAGCAGTTTAGAATCTAGGTTTAAGGTTTAGGGACTCTAATTGTCAGCGTGACCAAGGCTAGGGTTTAGGGTTTAGGGTTTAGGGTTTAGGGTTTAGGGTTTAGGGTTTAGGGTTTAGGGTTTAGGGTTTAGGGTTTAGGGTTTAGGGTTTAGGGTTTAGGGTTTAGTTTTAGGGTTTAGGGTTTAGGGTTTAGGGTTTAGGGTTTAGGGTTTAGGGTTTAGGGTTTAGGGTTTAGGGTTTAGGGTTTAGGGTTTAGGGTTTAGGGTTTAGGGTTTAGGGTTTAGGGTTTAGGGTTTAGGGTTTAGGGTTTAGGTTCGTAGGGTCGCGGGAGGTGCCCTCGCCACATGCTCCTCCCCACCCTCTCTGCTTTGGGCTCCGCCCCGCCTCAAAGCAGCTCGGACTCTGCCAGGCAGAGGTCTGTGTTTTAGGGTTTGTGGTTACAGGGGCTCGGGAAAGTCGACCCTTGAATGGGGGAGACGTGAAACCCCAATGAACGCAAACGCAGTTTCGGTCGACTTCCTAAAAAGCTTCCCCGCAGTGATTTGCCTTACCGCAAGAAAAAAGGTCAACTTTCCATGTTGCTTGTAGGGAAAGCCGGCCACTGCATCTGAGGTCGGAACCTGAGCAGAAATTATGATATTATATCTGTATATATATGAAATATATTGTATATATTAAACAGTATTATAAATACTATATTTAGTTTACATTTATTTCGTATATTATATTATATACATATTGAATATTATACATATAATATAGTATAATATAATATAATAATATATATATATATATTTATTTATTTGTTTATTTTATATACATATATATATATATTATATTATATATTGAAATTATATATTATATTATATATTGTATATATTTATATATTATCTATTATATTATATATTATCTATTATTTATATATTATATATTATATATTATAAATATAATTATATATTATATAATTGGGTATTAATATTATATATATATTATATATATTATAATAATATTAATATATATTAATATTATATATATGCATTAAATTATTATATATATATTATGTATAAATTATATTATATTATATTATATCTTATATTAGATATATTTTATATTATATTATATTATATTATATATATGTATATTCTGTTATATTATGTATTATAATATAATATATTATATTTATATTATATATATATATTTTATATTATTATATATATATTATAATATATATAATATATAATAAGATATATAATAGATATAATATTATAATATATATTATATATTATATATTATATATTATATATTATATATATTATCTATATTATATATATATATAATATATTATATTATTATAAATTATATTAATTATAATTATATATAATATATATATTATATTATATATTTATATCTATTATATATATATTATATATATAATTTATATATTTTATTATATATTATATATGTATACTAATATTATATTATACTATGCTATATTATGTTATGTTATGTTATGTTATATTATGCATATTCTAAAATATTTTTTCTATCTTACATATATATTATTTCATATATATATATATTATTATATATATATATATTCTATTATACATAAAACTTATAAATGCAACATTAAACATTACTACGATGTGGTAACAGGGCCTTCTTATGCAAGTAAGAGAAATGTCAATGTTCGTGGCATTACAGACCTGACGGACTATTTAAACTCTCCAGAGACATTTCAAAACCTTCATACTTTTCAAACTTTTTAGAAATTCCAGAAATTCCAAGCTTTTCAAACATTCCAGACATACCAGACTTTTCAGACATTTCAGATATTCCAGACATTTCAGACTTTTCAGATGTTTCAGGCATTCCAGACGTTTCAGACTTTTCAGACATTTCAGACTTTTCAAACTTTTCAGATATTCCAGACATTCCAAGCTTTTCAAACATTCCAGACATACCAGACTTTTCAGACATTTCAGATATTCCAGGCATTTCAGACTTTTCAGATGTTTCAGACATTTCAGACGTTTCAGACTTTTCAGATATTTCAGACATATGTTGGAAGCGTTTGGAATGTCTGAAAAGTTTGGAATGTCTGAAAAGTTTGGAAATTCTGGAATGTATGGAATGTCTGAAAAGTCTGAAAAGTTTGGAACGTCTGGAACGTTCCAAACGTTTGGAATGTCTTAACATTTTGAAAAGCTTCGAATGTTTGAAATGTCTGAAACGTCTGGAATGTCTGAAACATCTGAAAAGTCTGAAATGTCTGGAATATCTGAAATGTCTGAAAAGCCTGGTATGTCTGGAATGTTTGAAAAGCTTGGAATTTCTTGAATATCTGAAAAGTTTAAAAAGTCTGAAATGTCTGAAATGTCTGAAACGTCTGGAATGTCTGAAACATCTGAAAAGTCTGAAATGTCTGGAATATCTGAAATGTCTGAAAAGTCTGGTATGTCTGGAATGTTTGAAAAGCTTGGAATTTCTTGAATATCTGAAAAGTTTAAAAAGTCTGAAATGTCTGAAACGTCTGAAATGTCTGGAATGTCTGAAACATCTGAAAAGTCTGAAATGTCTGGAATATCTGAACTGTCTGAAAAGTCTGGTATGTCTGGAATGTTTGAAAAGCTTGGAATTTCTTGAATATCTGAAAAGTTTAAAAATGTCTGAAATGTCTGAAACGTCTGGAATGTCTGAAACATCTGAAAAGTCTGAAATGTCTGGAATATCTGAAATGTCTGAAAAGTCTGGTATGTCTGGAATGTTTGAAAAGCTTGGAATTTCTTGAATATCTGAAAAGTTTAAAAAGTCTGAAATGTCTGAAAAGTCTGAAATGTCTGGAATGTCTGAAACATCTGAAAAGTCTGAAATGTCTGGAATATCTGAAATGTCTGAAAAGTCTGGTATGTCTGGAATGTTTGAAAAGCTTGGAATTTCTGGAATATCTGAAAAGTTCGAAAAGTCTGAAAAGTCTGAAATGTCTGAAATATCTGAAAAGTTTAAAAAGTCTAAAATGTCTGAAATGTCTGAAAAGTCTGAAATGTCTGGAATGTCTGAAATATCTGAAAAGTCTGGAATGTCGGAAACGCTTGGAATGTCTGACAAGTTTGGAAATTCTGGAACGTCTGGAAAGTCTGGAATGTTTGAAATGTGTGGAATGTCTGAAAAGTTGAGAATGTCTGGAACATCTGAAACATCTGAGAGGTCTTGAACATACAGAGTGTCTGGAAGGGTTGGTATGCTAAGAATATATTCAAAGCGAGCTAACATGATAAATATTTAAAGTAGTTTATGTTGTTAAACGAAAGCCTGGTGGATCACAGAAGGCCCTGTTGCCATATATATATATATATATATTCATTTATTTATATTTATATGTGTTTATATGTGTTTGTAAGTGTCTATATATATATATATATATTTATTTATTTATATATACATATATATACTTATGGATAATTATATATATGTCTATAATGTATATATACATATAGCTTTATGTATATTTATATATTTATGTATTCATGTACTTATGTATTTGTGTATTTGTGTATTTATGTATTTATGTATTTATGTGTTTTTGTATATATGTATGTATTTATGTATTCATATATTGATATATTTACATATGTATATATTTATATAGTTATGTATTTATACATTTATGTATTTATATCTTTCTATATTTCTATATTAAAACAAGTTTCATATGCTTTGAAGCAAGCTTGCACGGCTTAAAAAAAGCGGGGGGGTTAGGGGGGGGGCGCAGCCCCCCCCCCCCCCTTTCCAAAACGCAATGCTTGCATGATGGGTTTCAAAAAAAGTTTCATATGCTTTGAAGCAAGCTTGCACGGCTTAAAAAAGCGGGGGGGTTGGGGGGGACGCAGCCCCCCCCCATTTGCAAACACAATGCCTGCATGATGGGTTTCAAAAAAAGTTTCATATGCTTTGAAGCAAGCTTGCACGGCTTAAAAAAAGCGGGGGGGTTGGGGGGGACGCAGCCCCCCCCCCATTTGCAAA
>CAJNDS010002836.1:60297-160027 GCA_905221605.1 Symbiodinium natans
GGGGGGGGGGGGGGGGGGGGCAGCACCCCCCATTTGCAAACACAATGCCTGCATGATGGGTTTCAAAAAAAAGTTTCATATGCTTTGAAGCAAGCTTGCACGGCTAAAAAAAAGCGAGGGGGTTGGGGGGGGCGCAGCCCCCCCCATTTGCAAACACAATGCTTGCATGATGGGTTTCAAAAAAAAGTTTCATATGCTTTGAAGCAAGCTTGCACGGCTTAAAAAGAAGCGGGGGGGTTGGGGGGGGCGCAGCCCCCCCCATTTGCAAACACAATGCTTGCATGATGGGCTTCAAAAAAAGTTTCATATGCTTTGCAGCAAGCTTGCATGGCTTAAAAAAAGCGGGGGGGTTGGGGGGGGCGCAGCCCCCCCCCATTTGCAAACACAATGCTTGCATGATGGGTTTCAAAAAAAAAGTTTCATATGCTTTGAAGCAAGCTTGCACGGCTTAAAAAAAGCGGGGGGGTTGGGGGGGGCGCAGCCCCCCCCATTTGCAAACACAATGCTTGCATGATGGGTTTCAAAAAAAGTTTATGCTTTGAAGCAAGCTTGCACGGCTTAAGAAAAGGGGGGGGGGTTGGGGGCGGCGCAGCCCCCCCCATTTGCAAACACAATGCTTGCATGATGGGTTTCAAAAAAAGATTCACATGCTTTGAAGCAAGCTTGCACGGCTTAAAAAAAGCGGGGGGGTTGGCGGGGGCGCAGCCCCCCCATTTGCAAACACAATGCGTGCATGATGGGTTTCAAAAAAAGTTTCATATGCTTTGAAGTAAGCTTGCACGGCTTAAAAAAAGCGGGGGGGTTGGGGGGGGGGGCAGCCCCCCCCATTTGCAAACACAATGCTTGCATGATGGGTTTCAAAAAAAGTTTTATATGCTTTGAAGCAAGCTTGCACGGAAAAAAAGGGGGGGGGTTGGGGGGGGCGCAGCCCCCCCCCCATTTGCAAACACAATGCTTGCATGATGGGTTTCAAAAAAAAGTTTCATATGCTTTGAAGCAAGCTTGCACGGCTTAAAAAAAGCGGGGGGGTTGGAGGGGGCGCAGCCCACCCCATTTGCAAACACAATGCTTGCATGATGGGTTTCAAAAAAAGTTTCATATGCTTTGAAGCAAGCTTGCACGGCTTAAAAAGAAGCGGGGGGGTTGGGCGGGGCGCAGCCCCCCCCCATTTGCAAACACAATGCTTGCATGATGGGTTTCAAAAAAGTTTCAGATGCTTTGCAGCAAGCTTGCACGGCTTAAAAAAAGCGGGGGGGTTGGGGGGGGCGCAGCCCCCCCCATTTGCAAACACAATGCTTGCATGATGGGTTTCAATAAAAGTTTCATATGCTTTGAAGCAAAGCAAGCTTTGCACGGCTTAAAAAAAGCGGGGGGGTTGGGGGGGGCGCAGCCCCCCCCATTTGCAAACACAATGCTTGCATGATGGGTTTCAAAAAAAGCTTCATATGCTTTGAAGCAAGCTTGCACGGCTTAAAAAAAGCGGGGGGGTTGGGGGGGGGCGCAGCCCCCCCCATTTGCAAACACAATGCTCGCATGAATGGGTTTTAAAAATATTCATATGATTTGAAGCAAGCTTGCACGGCTCAAAAAAGCGGGGGGGTTGGGGGGGGCGCAGCCCCCCCCCCATTTGCAAACACAATGCCTCGCTGGCTGTTTTTTTTTTTCTCCTTTTTTATCGGGTTCCTGGCGTCCTCCTCGCTGGCTTTTTTTTCTCTCTCTCTCTCTCTCGCTCTCTCTCTCTCTCTCTCTCTCTCTTCTCTCTCTCTCTTCTCTCTCTCTCTCTCTCTCTCTCACTCTCTCTCACTCCTCTCTCTCTCTCTCTCTCTCTCTCTCTCTCTCTCGGTCCTCCTCGCTGGCTGTTTTTTTTTTTCTTCTTTCGGGGTCCTGGCGTCCTCCTCGCTGGCTGTTTTTTTTTTTTTGGTTCTTTTCTCGGGGTCGCTGGCTGTTTTTTGTTATTTTTTTTCTCTTTCGGGGTCCTGGCGTCCTCCTCGCTGGCTGTTTGTTTTGTTTTTTGGTTCTTCTCTCGGGGTCCTGGCGTCCTCCTCGCTGGCTGCTTTTTGTTTTTTTTTTCTCTTTCGGGGTCCTGGCGTCCTCCTCGCTGGCTGTTTGTCACGTCGTCCTCCCCGGCTGCAAGCTGCCTTCAGCGACACAGAGCCACCTTGCCCGCCACAAAGCAAGGTTGGGAGCCATGGCTCACGGACCCGCCCGCCAAATCATGCACAGCACCACAGACTGAGAGACTAGTAGACTACGCCGACACCCTCATCCTCACCGCACACCTCGGAGATTTTTTTTCCAGGCATTAAGGGCCATTTAGGGTCTGCTGGTATTGGGTGACGGCGTCACCGTCAACCGACCTGCAGTTCAAGCTGCAAGGAGTCCTCTGTGTCTATCTGGGGTTTTGGGCTCAGTGGAGCCGATGGTTTCGTGGGGGTCACAGCACTGTTCATGGTCGGAGGAGTTGCATCCTCGGGCAAGATATCGCCTGTTCCAGCTGGCAGCAAAGCCATGTTAACGAAGAGGCTGATGAATCAAGTGATAGCTTTTGTTTGTAGAAAATGACACCAAAGCCGTTGCTCCTGTATTGCGCTGTAGACAATCTGAGCGTTGGCGCAGTCCCATTTGCAAAGACCCTGCTCGCATGATGGCTTTCAAGAAGACTCACAATTGAAGCAAGCTGGCGCGGCCTGGTTGCGAGAAATGCGGCCATTGCAAACACCATCTGCTATGAAGCCAGCGCGGCTTGAGCGACTTTAAATATGCGGGAAGGGGGGGGAGGGGGTTGAAAGGGGGGGGTTGAGGGGGGGTTGATGGGGGGGGTTGGGGGGGGGGCCCACTTTCAAACGCAATGCTCCCAAGATGACGGTTGGGGAACGCGGGGTTGGGGAGGGAACTGTCTTCGGGTCTGGAAGACTCACACTTGAAGCAAGCTTGCACGGACTAGTTGCGAGGGGCGTAGCCATGCGCAAACACCATGCTCATGATGGGTTTCAGAAAGACGCATATGCTTTGAAGCAAGGCTTGCGCGTTTCTAAGAATGGAGGAGGGGGCTGGCACGCCTTTGCGGGGTTACATTGCGCTACAAGCCATGTCAGACAAGGGCTTCAAGAGCAGGAGCTCGAGATGATGCGCTAGGCCGCTAGGCTGTTTGCAGCACACAAGTACAAAGTCGAACTGAAGATTTGTTTTCCGTCTGTGCAGTGCTCAGTCGGCAGGCTTCCTAAGCTTTTCGCCCTTGCTCTCACGGTAGGCAAACCAGGCTACGTGCTTTCGCGCGTCGCCGTCTGACTGGAGTCGCTGCGCGACACGCTGCGCCGAGGGCGAGGACCCTTGGAAGGCTGATGAAGAAGCCTCGTCAGAGCACTCCTTCGCTACACGGATCCAGACACGAGACAGGAAGCACAATCTGAGGGCGGGACAGCAGACGGCGAAGGCGCAGCTTGGGGGACCTGTGTAGCAGGGAGCACTGCGCAAGGCACACATCTGGAAGTGCTTCTGTGACTTAACGAAAGGCAGAGCGGTGAGCAGCGGCAATGATAATCTGAGGGCGGGACAGCAGACGGCGAGGGCGCTCGGGGGACCTGTGCAGCACGGGACTCTGCGCAGGGAGTACTATAAGCATAAGGCGCTTGACAACGCCGAACAAGGGCGCGTGTCTGGAAGTGCATCTGTGACTTCTGAAGGCAGAGCGGTGTATAGCGGCTGCGCAGCGTTGCTGGAGTCGGTGACCTATGCAGCAGGGGACACTCCAAAAGAAGGAAACCTTGACAGCGAACTGGATGTAAGCCGAGCACGCATTGCGCTGGTCGCGACACTTCCGAGAGATGGACCTGAGTGATACTGGGCATGCGACTAACGTCACTGGACAGTTGCAACCGGGAAGCCTCGGCAGAGCGCCCCTTCGATACACGGATCCGGCCGCGAGACACGCATCACAATCTGAGGGCGGGACAGCAGACGGCGAGGGTGCAGCCTGGGCGACCTATGCAGCACAGGACTCTGTGCAGGGAGTACAAAAGGTGCCTGGCAATACCGAACAGAGCACACATCCGGAAGCGCATCTGGAGCGGCGCGCAGCGGCAATGACAATCTGAGGGCGGGACAGCAGACGGCGAGGGCGCGGCTTGGGGGACCTATGCAGCAAAGGACTCTGCGCAGGGAGTACAAAAGGTGCCTGGCAACACCGAAGAGGGCACGCATCTGGAATCTGGAATCTGGAAGTGCATCTGTGACTTCTGAAGGCAGAGCGATACACAGCGGCTGCGCAGCGTTGCTGGAGTCGGCGATCTATGCAGCAGGGGACACTAGTAGAAGGAAGCATTGACAAAGAACTGTACATAAGCCGAGCACGTCTTGCGCCGGTCGCGACGCTTGCAAGCGATGGACCTGAGTGACACTGGGCATGCAATGAACGTCGCTGGACAGTTGCAAGACCTGTTGCAGGGCAACCCCGGAGATGAGGGCCGGGCGTCGGCTTGTGAGCGAGCCAAGGCGGTCTTCAGCGCGTGGGACTCTGTAAGGGTAAGGCCAAAGATGACGTGCAGGTCCGAGTAAGTTAGCTCTGTCAGGGCAGCAAGCGTTGCCTTTTGACGAGCAAAGGCGGGATGGTGGTGGCCCAAGCCCGCGTCCAGGAGAAGCGCGCGGACAGCTTCTGCGTCTGACTCCGGCTGGTGTATTGCTGCTGGCGCAGGTGCACAAGCGCCGGGATCAGCCGCTCTTTGGACAAGGGGTCCCGGAACCAGAGGCGAGTCTGGCGGTCCTGCCCCGGGCGCTGAAACGCGTGCATTCTTGCGTGGACGGCCGGGTTTCTTTTGGTCAGGCAGGTCGACCTGGTTGATCTTGCCCTCGTGCTGCAGGCAAGCATACATGTGCTCACAAGGCCCCCAGCGCGCTGAGACATCGCACAAGAAGCACAGGCAGAAGTTGTGTGGGTTATGCCCGGTACCTTCATCGGCGCCTTCAGGGAGGCTGACGTATTTATCTTATATAAACTATATATATTCTAGATACTTTGTGTATATGTATATACAGTACGGTACAGTACAGTATTGTGTCCTATAGTATAGTATAGTATAGTATACTATATACTATACTATACTCCAGTAGAGTATACTACATATATATATATATATATATATATATTTATCTTATATAACCTATATATATTCTAGATACTTTGTGTATATGTATATATATATAGACATACGCAGAGTAAATTTACTATAATATACATATTTATATATATGATGTACTATATATATATATATATATATTATGCTTTATATATACTATGTATATTTATATTTTTTGTTTGTTGTCTGTACTATGTATACCAGATATACTATATCTACTATATATATATGCTCACCCCCCCCCCCATGATCTAGGTCGAAAGGCCTTTCGGGCCCATCGAAGCGAGATTTAAACCTAAGTCGGAATGAAAATTAAAAGGCCACTGGCCTCATTCGTAGTAAAATTTTTTTAGAAATCTAAATTTGCCAATTAAAAGCCGCACCCTATGAAATCCTCTTCTGGGGCCTGCCTGTCCGTAACAAAATCTCACAAGAGCTTTATATGCAGAGGTTACAGCCTCAGAAATCCTCATCTGGGCTTCCTTCCTATTTTATTGAGAAAATGCTTCTACATAAGAAGCCCACACCCTACGAAAAGAATTCTATACTTAAAGGCCACACCCTATGAAATCCTCTTCTGGGCCCTCTTAATGAAATTTCAGTAGACTTGTGTCTGATAAAGCCACAGCTTCGTTCGTAATTAACCCAAGTAAAAAAACATATTAAGAGGCCCAGCCCCAAGACATCCTCTTCTAAGCCTCATTGATTAATACCTATTTAGAACATTTTTGTTTTTCCCACACCCTGTGAAATCTTTCGCTGGCCCCATTCGTAATGAAACGCAATTTGATTTCATATTGTAAGCCCACACCCTAAGAAATCCTCTTCTGGGCTTCGTTCGTAATTGAACCCAAGTAAAGCAAGTGTATATTCAGAGGCCAACCCCAGGACATCCTCCTCGCAATGAAACCGAGTTAGAATTCTATATTGCAGACCATACCCTATGAAATCCCTTTCTGGCCCCTATTTGTAATGAAGATTAATTAGAATTCTGTATTACAAAGCCACACGCCAAGAAATCCTCATTAGACCTTCGTTTGTAATTAGACTTATTTTCGATTTGCCAAGATGCTTGTATTAAAAAAAGCCACACCATTCTGGGGCCTGTTCGTAACAGAATCTCGTAAGAAGTTTATAATTCTAGGTAAGAAGCCCACACCCTAAGAAGTTCTGACCTAGGCTAGGTTCGTATGTAACTCTTGGACAGAAATTTATATCATGAGCCCCCATTCGTATTTGAATGTACTTACAATTCCATATTTAACCGCTAGACCCTATGAAATCCTCTTCTGGTGCCTATTAGTGAAATGTCAATAGACTTGTATATGATAAAGCCATAGCTTCGTTAGTAAATTAAACCCAAGTCAAACAAACAAATTAAGAGGCCCCGCCACAAGACATCCTCTTCTAAGCTTCATTGGTTAATACCTATTTGGAATTCTATTTTGCAGACCACACCCTATGAAATTCTCCCCTGGCCTCGCTTCATACTACAATGTTATTTGAGGTTTGTATTAAAACGCCACACCCTAAGAAATCCTCATCTGGACTCGTTTGGAATTCCACTTAAATTGAATTTTAAGTTTAGAGGCCACACCCCTTTGGACAGAATTTAGAAGGCCACACCCTAAGACCTGTGTATGGTAAAGCCACAGCTTCGTTCGTAAAACCAAACCAAGTAAAACAATTAAGAGGCCACGCCCTTCTAAGCCTCATTCGTTACTACCTCTTTGGAATTTTATTTTACCGACCACACCCTGTGAAAGTCTCCTCTGGCCCCGCTTCGTAATGAAATGTAATTTGAGGTTTGCACTAAAACACCACACCCTAAGAAATCCTCAACTGGACTTCCTTTGTGATTCCACTTACATAGACGTTTAAATTAAGAGGCCACACCCCAAGACATCCTCTTCGAAGCCCCACTCTTTTTTAAGTCGAATTAGACTTTTGAATTGCAGGTCCACATCCCCAAAAGAACCACACCCTAAGAAACCCTCTCTATTTCTTTTTTTTTATTACTTTTCATATCAAGACGCCACATCCCAAGACATCCTCTTCTAAGCCTCATTCGTAATTAAATCTAATGGAACTTTACATGTTAACGCCACGCCCTGCATACCGAATAGGCTGAATTGCAAAAAAAAACGAATGGTGGGTGTGTTTGTGTGCTTTTCTCTGTGTGTGTGCAAGGCAGTCACATTAGCAGAAACAACGTATAACAGTACACATTCTTTATACAAGAAAAGCACTTTTTGCAAAATTTGCGAAAAAAAAACCAAAAATCCAAAAATCCAAAAATTCAAAACCATGGAGCCGGGAGGCCGCCTTTTTTGGATTTTTTGGTTTTCTCGAGGTTTTTTTGGTTTTTTTTGGAAAAATCCAAAAAAAACCATGTGTTTTTTTGGATTTTACTTGCTCCTGGCCTCAAAAACCTAAAAAAACACACGTTTTTTTTTGGATTTTGAGTGAAAATCCAAAAAAACCCTCGTGTTTTTTTAGTTTCTGAGACCAGGAGCACCTGAAATCCAAAAAAACACGAGGGTTTTTTTGGATTTTCACTCAAAATCCAAAAAAAAACGTGTGTTTTTGAGGTTTTTGAGGCCAGGAGCAAGTAAAATCCAAAAAAACACATGGTTTTTTTTGGATTTTTCCAAAAAAAAACCAAAAAAACCTCGAGAAAACCAAAAAATCCAAAAAAGGCGGCCTCCCGGCTCCATGGTTTTGAATTTTTGGATTTTTGGATTTTTGGATTTGTGTCAAATTTTGCAAATTCTGCAAAAAAGAAGTGTTTTTTGCATACAATTCTGTGTTTATAAGCCTGTCCTATGCAAATAACTCATAGACATGTTTACCAAATTGCATTTTCATGTGTTTTTTGGGTGCTTTTTTATGTGGTGATGTGGAAGTAGTGCTAAACACACGCGTTTTTCACTATTTACAGGTTTTCTCGCATAGGACTAGACGTGCAAAAACAGGACATCGCCTAGCATAGCCAGCATGTCATTTTAATCGGTATTTACGAGGGTTTTTATAGGGACAAAGCAAAACCTAGATCATGGGGGGGGGGGTGACCATATATATATATAAATATATATACATTAGCGGGTTTAGGGTTCAGGGGTTCAAGGCTTCGGGGTTCAGGGCTTACTTTCGTTCTTTCTTTCATTCTTTCATTCTTTCATTCTTTCCTTCTCTATTGTTGGCTTCCTTTCTTTACTCCTTTCTGTTGTTTGTGTTTCCTTCTTTCTTTCTTTCTGGCTGACTTTCTTTCGTTCTTTCTTTCCTATTCTTTGCCTCCTTTCTTTACTCCTTTCTGTTCTTGCCGTCTTTCATTCTTTCTTTCTAGTAGTAGTAGTAGTTTCTTTCTTTCTCTCTCTCTTTCTTTCTTTCTTTCTTTCTTTCTTTCTTTCTCTCTTCCTTTCTGTCTTTCTTGCTGTCTTTTTTCGTTCTTTCTTTCTTCTTTCTGTCTTTCTGCCTGCTTCTCGTTCTTTCTTTCTTTCTTTCCATATACTATGTATATTTATATTTTTTGTTTGTTGTCTGTACTATGTATACCAGATATACTATATCTACTATATATATATATATACTGTATGTACAGTATCTCCTATATATATTATTTATATATACTATAAACGCTATATGTATACTATGTAGACTATATATCGAGTATATATTTACATACCATATATTTCTTACATGTATGTCGTCCATGAAATAAGTATCTATATGTATATGTATATCTAGTCATATATATATATATAGAACCCGTAGTATGGGCCCTTAAACGGGGACCCTGATATACCCCTTATATCCCCTATACGAATTAAGGGCCCATACATCAGAAACCTTTAAGGAGGTAAGGGACCATACTAAGGGCCGATGGAACTACCCATAGCCAAAGGTGATAGGGCTTCGGAATGTTCTGTTGTCCACCCCAAACTCTAAACCCGACGGCTCAGGCACGTCTGGGCCCTCACAAGTGTCGGGGTTTAGGGTTTGGGGTTTTAGGGGGCAGGGATTGGGGTTTAGAGTTTAGGGTTTGGGGTTTGGTCCAGGGTTCACGGATTAATTAGGGACTAGCAGGCATACGCACTCTGAGAGTCCTTCTCGAAGACGCGGAGGCCACCTAAGCCAAGAACCATGGTGCTCTTTCCGACTTCCTCGTGTTCCTTCAGCTCGCATCAGTGCCGTCCTTCTGTCCCTTAAACCCCAAACAACCCGAAAGTCTACCAAGCTGAGGTCCCGGGCCGGCGATGACCCGCAGCTTTCGCTTGGCCCCTGCCGCCGTGCCCAGGAGCAGCAGCCGCGCGGCGGCGCGAGCCAGGAAGATGAGCTGGCTGCCCTCGCCTTGGGTGGGGCCCACCCTGAAAGGCCCCGTTTTACCCAGAACCCCCCTACACCTGGGGGGGCCGATGTCTGTTGCAAAAGCGTTGCAGAGGAGCCGAAGCCACGATAAGGATTCTTACACGGGAGGGGGGGGGGGGGGCCTTTGGGGCTTTTGAGCTGCAGGTGCCTTAACACCTAGGAGCCCCAAGGTGCAAGGCTTCAACCTCCCAAGGATGCAAAAAGTGGGGGGATTCGGATGCTTCCCTACTTGAAGGCTCACGGGTAGCGACAAGTGGGGTCATAAGTAGGGACTCGAACCAGAACTGGTTTAAGACCTTATTTATATAGGGTACACTTATTAACCCTACTTGCTACTTATGAACCTCCAAGTAGAGTGGGTGCGATGGTGCGCTGGTGCAGCTCATGACTCGATGAGGCCTTACCTGCCCTGATAGCTAAGAAAGATCTGAAAGAGCTTCTACACCCTTCTCGGTAGCCCAGCAACCATATTACAAATCAGGGCACCCTGTTTTGGGCTGACTACTTTATAAGGGAACCCGGAACCCAAAAAATATATAAAGTAAAGGGCACCACTGGGCTACTAAGTCTTGGTAGCAAAGGAGCAGACCCTGAAACCCCAAACGCCCCAATAAACTTACATCCAAGCGGCCCCAGTGTGTTTGCACCAGCTCCCCTTTGGCATCTAGCTCCAGATGTCGGCGGCTGAAGAAGAGCCTAGGCGTTAGGGTGTAGGGTGTAGGGTTCAGGGTTCAGGGTTTAGGGTGTAGGGTTTAGGGTGTAGGGTCTAGGGTGTAGGGTTTACAGCCGGAAACCATGGTACCCTTGTTTTGACAATCTGGGCTTTACAAGGGAGGTGAAGCCAAGGAGACATGCGTGGGTCCTGAGAGGTTGGGGGGTACCAGCACGTTCTCCCAGGACCCTGCTGTCGCGAACCAATGGTCCTAAGACTGACATCCACAGGCTCCTATACTACCCTTCTACTTGGGTAGGGTGTAGAATCTAGTGGCGGATAAACAGGATCCCCAGGAACTGCATCTTGTAGCGAGCCGACGTCCGTCTTGCAAGCCCAAATGCCCTAAACCCCCGAAACACCCGAACCCCTCAAACCGAAACCCTCAACCCTAAACCCCCACAAAATTCCCAAGCCCTACCCTGAGCGCAAGGAAGCTAGCAAGGGCTTCTGAAGTCAGGTGCTGCCCACCACGGCTTGGGGGTTTGGGATTTTAGCTTAGAGAGTTTAGAGTTCAAGGCTCCGCAGAAGTGCAGGCTGGACACTCCTCCGGGAAGTTGTCGTGCAGGCCGTAGAAGCTGCGCAGTGAAGCAGCCTCGGGTTGAGGTTTAGGGTTTAGGATTTAGGGTTTAGGGTTCAGGGTTTGGGGTTTGGGGTTTGGGGGTTTGGGGTTTGGGGTTTGGGGTTTGGGGTTTGGGGTTTGGAGTTTAAAGAGCTGCTGGATGAGTGTAGAAGTGCATGCTGGGCACTGGACAACCCACCGAGGCCCAAATCCTAAGCCCCCAAACCCCTGCGCATGTATGGGGACTGCGTGTAAGAACTTGAACCGGGACAGTAGGGATAGGGAGTCTCAGGTGTCTGGCTGGCCTCGCAGGCTGAGTAGAAGCCCCAACCCTATGAGAATCCAGCCCGCCCTCCTTCCTACGTGGAGGACATGTCAGAGCTGCGCGTTGGTTATCTGCGGGGTGTGTAGTGACTCTGCACGTAGACATTCTTCAACATGACCATCCTTGTCTTCAGTTCTGGTTGGCAACTTTCAGAAGCTGAGAAACACGCCGAAACCCAACAAGCAGTGCAGATCACCACCTAAACCCCTAAACAAACATCAGCCTAATCTCAAAAGGCCAGAAACCTTGATCCATCCCAAGAAACACTTCGCTGAGCCCAGAAAGACCATACACCCCTTGGGCTCAAGGCACCTGAAGGCCCATTGCAGTCACTAAATCTCCCGGCCTGCCTCGCGCCACGTAGAACTCGAAAAGCGAACGCCAAAATAAGCCCCCCAAACCGCACAGCTGCAACAAGAACTCGGAAACCTGCATAAGCCCTAACGCAATACTTTTGTGAAACCCTAAAGCCCTCAACATCCCTAAACTCTATCAAAAGACCTAAATCAAAAATCCCCAAAGCCCCCGAACCCTAAACCCTAAACCCTAACCCCCAAAATCTTCAAAGCCTCCGGGCCCCGCCTGCTCCGGCGACTCCGCAAGGCGCTCGTAGCGCACGATCTCCCGCGACAGGGAACCCGATTTCCTGGCCGCGCTTCAGCAAAACGCGGGTCAGGGGGCTCAGTTAGGGTTTAGGGTTTGGGGTTCAGGGTAGGGTGTATACAGGGTTTAGGGTTTCTGGCTTAGGGGTTCACAGGGCTCCTGGGGGGAGGGGGTGGAGGAGACTCAGGGGGGAGGGGGATAAGGGGGCTTTGGGGGGTTTGGTGTTTCGGAGTTAGGGTGCATTTCAGGAAAGTCTTGCGAGGCTAGGGCCTCATATTGGCAAAGGATCCCATCCCCTTGTGTCAGGCAACTGCAATTAAACCGGGTTATAACTTCATAACCTTACTTCGGGTACTTATACCCCTACTTATAACTGCTCACGAACCTCGAGGTTGAGGGTTTGAGGGTTTAGGGTTGAGGGTTTAGGCCTGGCCTGGCTCGTTCGCGCCGCGCCTCGGCCTTTTGACGCTCCTGTCAGCATCTACAGGCGGGGCCTCTTGAATTCAGGGTTTAGGGTTTAGGGTTTCGGGTTTCGGGTTTTAAGGCTTCTAGTTGATCCTTCGCTCCAGGAGATACGACCGTCACGGGTGGAGAGGGCGGGCCGGGGTGGGGTTACGGCGTTGGTTCTTAGAGGTTTCGCCTACGCTCCAGAGAGCCCTTCCTAGGTCTGAACCCCGCAGCCCTAAACCCAAGACCTGCGCTGCTCCCGGGCCATTCCCGCAAAGCCCCCTGAACAGATCGCTGGGGTGGCCTACGAAAAAAATGAGGTTCTGGGTTCTTTGCGGCCAAGGCTTGGGATGCTCCCCCTTATACTGGCAGTCCTCAGTAGGGATTTTTAATAGGGGGCACTTTATGCCCTATAAGAGAGAACATCCCAACCCTAAACCCTGCACCCTAAAACCAACTGAACATCCCAAGCCAAGGCCATGTAAGGGAGCCACAACAACTCCCTCCCAGTTCGTTCACCGGGGCTCCTGCTCGCTGCGGCCGCTCTCGACAGCCTAGACTCACTCTCCGCTTGGCAAGTGGGTTTAGGGTTTAGGGATGAGGGTTGAGGGTCTAGGGCAAGCGGGTTTAGGGTGTAGAGTTGAACCTTAAACCCTAAACCGCCCTGCACCAGTCCGCTCCCAAATCCTAACCCAAACTCTTTCTGAATGCCCGACAGACGTTCCGAAATGGTGCATTGAAATAAGGAATCTTCATACTGAACCAGAGCCGCGGCATCAGCAAGGGATACCCTGTAAAGGATAAACGCCCAAACCCCCGAGCGCTGGAACCAGAAGGAGGATACACACACCTAGCCGACCAATGTCTTCACGTCCTCGCCCTGCGGATCGGTTTAAGGTTTGGGGTGCAGGGTTTCGGTTTAGGGTTTAGGGTTTGGGGTGTGAACCCTAAACCCTAACCCGAAATCCTAAACCCTGTGGGGTTTAGTTGGGGTGCCGGGATTCGACGCGGGATTGAGGGTTTTAAGCTCCGAGGCCTCGTCTGTGACCTCAAAGAAACCCTCAACCAACACCCTAGCTGGCCCAGCAAGTGGGCTTCCTAGTAACTCCTACGAACCCACACCCCACCTCCGAATTCTGCCCATAAGGCACCTTGTTCTAGCAACAACCTATATACCCAAAGAGGGGCAGGCTTCAGGCAAACCCTGCAAGCCCAGCCTCTTCCAGCTTCTTGAGCTGCTTCTGCCGCTCGGCCTCTCGTGGCGGGGGTGGTGATCCCCAGGCGTTTGGGGTGACCCAGGGCTGAAACTGCTAAAGGTTGTGGGGGCGGGAGGGGGGGGGGGCGGGGGAGGAGATGTCCGCCCCTTTTTTCCAACTAGTTGCGCACAGATGCTCGCCACATGTAGTGTGGGATTTTATGCTTGTGGTTTAGGCAGCGACACTCACAAACAGGATTCAGAGTTGCAGCCGCCACCCACAACCTTAACCTGAAGCAGACTCGGCACCCATACGAGAGTACGAAAACTAGGGGGACCCCCATAATAGCAGGATCCCCTCATAATAAGGACCCCAAGAAGGTGCCCCCTAATATCGCCAGACGGCCTTGTTGACGCTATCTGTCCAGCCGCGAATTGCTGATGCACTTTCCCGATTTCCCCGAAGATAGGGCCGCCTACTGCACCCCAAGATACAACATGTCCCTTGTTTCCGAAAAAACCCGCAATGGAAGGGTAACCCAATTTTGGCGAAACGCCTTGTTAGGAATGCGGGCCTCCTCACCGTCACTGTCCACATCGCTGTCGTAGCCTCGCTGCAGCATGCTCAGGCAGCCGTTAGCCCCACAAGCTGCAACTCAGCCCAAAGCACCATGGCTCTACGGCCCTGCAGCCCCTCAAAACTTCAAAACCCTCAAGCCGACAAGTGCCTTCAAAACCTTGGGGCCTGACCCCCAAAACCGGCGCCCACAAAATACTCCGGAAAGGCGGGTAGCTTGCTGGATGTTCGTGAGCAAGGCATGTGAAAAACTTGGTGTCCTATGCAGATACTTGTAAGTCCGATGTTCCCTAAAAAATTGTTCAGCTTAAAGGTTCATGGGTAGTTACAAGTGGGGTTATAGGTAGGGTCGCTATGGTTGCAACCTTATTTAGGGTATAACTACCCATGAACCTTCAAGTAGTTCCTTGCGAGGAACCAGGAAGGTCATTGTCTGGGTGCAGTCTGCCGTTAGATTGCCTTGCCAAGCCGCCCAGCGCTCGATCCTCCGGAGTAACAACCGCAATGCCACAAGCCCTACTTGGAGGTTGATTGGGGTACTGAAAAGATCTGAAAAGTAGGTCTATAAGTAGGGTAACTGTGGTTATAGCCTTATTTAGGGGTACTTAGAACCCCACTTAAAAGTACCCATGAACCTTCAAGTAAGCACGCTCCGGAGTGCAACAGGTTGGCCCCGAATCCGCGGAACCCATGAGGCAGCGCCATCAACGGCAGACCCTATGCCCTAGAGGCCCTGAACCCTCCCCCCCCCCCCCCCCCCCCTCCCCTCTCGGCTCCTTCTCCGGCTCCGCTTTCTCTGAGCTTTTGTGCCTCTCGGGCAGCTCGGCAGTCTTCTCAAAAACCTCAGCTGGGGTTCTCGGAAGCACCCATGCGCTTCTTACGACAACAGCCTCAACTTGACTTGGCTCACCCCCACCCCCCACGTGGCGTTTGACTGTCCACAAAGCCATCTGTTGTTGCTGTCTTTTAGGGGCTTTAGGGTCGAGGCTTCAAGGTCCCAAACATCGGGCTCTGTCGTCAGCACTTGAACTAACAGAGTGCTCGGGCACAAAGAAGTCAAGGCAAGGGGCGGCGATGAAAAAGCCTGGTCGAAGTCAACTCGTGGCTTCGGCTTGAGCTTCCCGGTTCTGGTTGGCTTCGTGGTTTCCTTGAGGCAAAGGGTTTGGGGGCTTGTATGTGGGGGTAGTTCTCTAATTACATTGGGGCCCCTTTTGGGGTCCCCAGTCTACGGGACCCAAAAAGGGCACCCTAGCTATGTAGAGAACTACCACATGTGCCAGCCGCGCAATAATGAAGGGGTGGGCGCCTCCCGTGTCGTTGTGGTGCGGGAGGATCCGGATGCACCGGGGCAGCTGCCGGCTCTCGGGCGCGTCCTCCGCGGGCGCGAAGACACCTCTCTTGCCAGAGTGGACATACGGCCAGTTTGCGGCATGCTGGGCCCCCCCCTTTTTGCAGAACAGACCCTTGTAGGGCGCACGATAAGGGGCCCACAAATTAGAGAACTGCCCCAACCTCAACTGCAGCTGTGTAAGCCGAACTGCGCTGGCTCCAGGTTGATTTTTCAGACTTTAGCTACGGGTGGGGTCTGTCATGGCCCATGCGTGCCTGGACGCAACTTCGCCCCAGCTGCCTGTGCCTGATCGGACAGCTTCACGGGTCTTTGACGAATGTCGATCATATGGTGACTGCTCTCAAGCTCCCGAACATACCTGCGCGACCGTCGTATAGGGCTCCGTACAATCACGGGAAGCAGAAGGGCCCCTCCCCCTTAACCCAAGCCCTCCAGAAATCCGACGCCCTTTGACTTCTGTGGCCTCCCTCTATACTCCAGAAGAAGGCTTAAGAAGGTACTTACACCTGGGGGACAATCGAACCCTCAACCCTCAACCCCAAACCCTCAACCCTCAACCCTAAACCCTAAACCGGTGTTGGGTTACCGGTAGGGTCTTGAAGACTCGTTGAGCCTCTGCATGGCTCGAGAAGATCTGCCGCTTGCTGGGATGCGCAACCTCGCAGCCCGCTTGGAGGTTCATGGGGTACCTTCTAGGCGGGGTTATTTGTAGGGTGGCGATAATTATACAGGCTTCGAATCTTATCTAGGTCCTGCTTACAGCCGCTTATAGCCTGATTTAGGGTACTTAGAACATGAAGCTCCAAGAACAGCTGAGGGCTTTCGGGAAGCTGCCGCAAGTTGCCGGGGACTTGGGCTTGAGAGTGTTTTGTAAGCCCTCCAACCCAAGAACAGGCCTGGAAAGCCACAAGCGATACCTGGCAACTGTAAAACCCCAGACCCTCAGCGGGCGGATGCAAGCGTTGCTGGAAGATGCTGTACCATCCCTTTTTTCTGGCACATTCCTGATGGCTCAGACAAAACAGAGGCTCCGAAATGAGAACCGGCTTCCTGCCTTCCACCGGCGCAGCCCCTGTGCCGTCTTGAGCGGCGCGAGCATGTCGCGCGCCTCGACGAGCACCTGGGCTCGGGAGGGTTGAGGCTTTGGCTCGGAAGAGAAGTTGAATCGTTGCACCCCACGCCCGCTTCCCAGACCTTCCTTTTGTTCTGGCTGAGCATGGAAGTGGACCCTCCCCCCCAACGTCAGAATCAGGGCCGCGTCCCATGTCTACCCCGGCCTGTCGCCACGCTTGTGGGGGGTTTTGGGCTTAAGGGCCCCGGCAAGTCTTTACGGCGGAGGGTTTTTAATGACACCGTGTTCTACGTTGCGTGCCTGCCTTTCGGTCCGTGCTTCCTTTCTGGGTTGCTTGTATTCCGCGTGGCGTGGAATGTGCATTAACATCCTTTCTACGAGCCACATTCATAGAGAAGAGAGAGCGAGATAGAGAGGGAGAGCGAGCGAGCGAGCGAGCGAGAGACGGACAGGGAGAGAGAGAGAGAGAGACACTGTTGAGAAGAATGCCGCCCTTGACTTTCCGCCGAGGTTACCGTATGTTGTGGGTCCTTCTCCGGGCCCCTTCCCCGCACACCCTATAGGGGTCGAGATGCCACGCAGCCGGTTCGAAGTATCTCGGCCACCACCGCCTCGTTCTCCACAGGGGACAGGCTGCACGTGCCTGGGCCGCAAAAGCGTTGGGTGCACGGCTGAGAGGAAGTGAGATGAAGCCTTCCCAAGTGGAGGATTCGGAGAGCTGGGCTTTAGGGCTACGGCTAGGGTTTTGGGGAAGGGAAGCTGTAAGCTTGCAGCTTACAGGATGCCCATCCCATCCCACACGGACTGGTGCAGGTGCGCGTCGATCTACCCTCTGCCCGTTTCGGTGGTTGTAGGCCTTCAGGGTTTTAGGCTCCCCGAAGGCCTCCTAAGATGGGGCATCCCTGAACTTACGAATCATAAGCCATTTCTTGCCGTCAAGCCTAACCCACCCCAGGCCCACAAGCCGTGGGATTTGCCCAGGGGCTGTAGACCATGCGCCCACCCACGCGCAAGAGGCGGACGGCGCGCAGGGCGACCTTGCTCAGTTTAGGGTTCCGGGTTTCCGGTTCGGGGTGCATCTTGCATCTTGACAGAGGGTTTGGAAGAAGGTGTCATGGGTCTTGGGCCGCCAGTCACTCAGAATGCACGAACAGCAAAGAACAGAACGAATTCGATTTAGAAAAGAATGGAACAACATAGACATTGGGATACCATGCATTCATTAGATATCGCAATATCAATCTGGCAGATGCATACCCTCCCCCCCCCCCCCAAAAAAAAAAAAAACTAATATATATATATATATAACTACTACCCTAGACCCTAAACCCAAGACCCGAAACTCTAAACCCTAAACCCCAAACCCCTGAACAGCCCGAGCTGCGGCCAACTGTGACGCGTGCAGCTCCAGACCCAGCTTGGGGGTCCACTCCTGGGCCCAGAAGAGTAGCTGGGTGGGTTTAGGGTTTAGGGTTCACTCAACCATAAACCCTGAACCCTAACCCTAAACCCTAACCCCCCCCCCCCCACCACCATCCCTAACAGGCCAGGGACCCGCCAGAGGTGCGGTGACTTGCGGAGCGTTCCATCCTCAGAGCAACAGCGATTTAGGGCTTCAGGGCTTTTTAGGGGTTTAGGGTTTCGGGCTTGAAGCTTTGGGTTTTTTGGGTGCAAGGCTTTAGGGCTTCAGGGTGGTGATCTTCAGTTTCCATGTTTCGGGGCTACGTTGTTCTCCTCCGCCGGCCCCAAACGCAAAGCAAAGCACAAGCAGTAACCTGTTTACGGGGGCTATACTCCATGTGGGGTACACAAAGGCTGCCCCTATTTGGGCAAAGCGCACATCTCGAAGACGTGTGACCACCTTTTTGGCAAGCCGCCGGTCTTGGTCTGCTGATCTACGTGCTCTTGGAGCTAAGTGGCATGCCAGCGGAACAGCAATACATCGCTTTGTGGTTTAGGGTTTCGGGTTCCCGGGCTTTGCGGTTTAGGGTTTAGGGTTTAGGGCTTAGTGCTACCCTCTCATTGGCCAACGTTCTGCAGGTGCAGCAGACAGCAAGATGCGACTCCCTAGACCATACAGGCTGTGTCCGTGGGATAGCGCTTCTTCAGACATCCTGGCGGACATTGCTGGGTGTTTTTGAGAGTGTATTCCTCATATCCGCCGCTGGAAGTCGGGCAGCGGCAGCAGATGTAACCCGACGCCCAGCGCCACACCGGATCGCCAAGTGCCTCAACCTTGTACTTCGTGATCTCTTTACATATCATCAATAACACATAATTGCAAGAAATCAGTCGTCAAAAACACGTAAATGTAGAAATTGAAGGTTGGGAATTGCATGGAATTGCTCTTCTTCTTAAGCTCATTGAAGGATTTTCAGCACACCTGGCCTGGGCCTGCTCCAAGCCCACGGAAGTCTGATGCTTGCCTGCTTCCTCTTGACTCCGCAATGAGACAGCAAGAGAAGCCAAATAGAAAGACATGGCCGCAAAGAGCAGGCGACGCATCTTTCGAATGGATATGGCGCTGGGATTGGGACAGACAACGGCTTGAGCATCCCGGCGCCACTCTCTGACATGGGGGTTTCCGATGATCGGGGTACCTTTTTTGGAGGGGGGTCCCTTTATTTAAGGGGGGATTCGATTGCCCAAGTCCTCCGGCGGACATTTGCAGCTTCTACTGCTGCGGAATTTTTGCGGCCAGAACTTCTCGGACAAGACGGATCGGGGCTTCCGGTGCTTGGGCAACGGCAATGGCAAGAGATCAACTATAGCACACTACTTGTCACAGGTCTGGTTGTATGTGCCCGAAATAAGGGTATAACCAGACAGACTTATAGTTACCCTACTCATAACCCCACTTCTACCTACCCAACCCCAAAGCTTGGGCCCTGAACACCCCAAAAACCGCCAAACCCGCAAATTTCCTCAGCCCGGCGGGATCGCACTCTAAGCCCCCCGACGCTGGAGCACATCACGTCGCACAGAATGCGGTCGAAGAAAACCTCTTAAAGAGGCCGGGACCCATAGGTGCTCGGGGGTTTAGGGTTTAGGGTTCAAGGGTCTTAGGGTTTTAGGGCTTTGGGTTTTAGGGTTTCAGGGTCTTAGGGTTTCAGGGTTTCAGGGTTTCAGGGTTTCAGGGCTTCAGGGTTTCAGGGTTTCAGGGTTTCAGGGCTTTAGGGCTTTAGGGTTTTAGGGTTTTAGGGTTTTAAGGTTTGAGGGTTTTAGGGTTTTAGGGTTTTAGGGTTTAGGGTTTTAAGGGTTTCAGGGTTTCAGGGTTCAGGGTTTAGGGTTTTAGGGTTTTTAGGGTTTTAGGGGTTTAGGGTTTAGGGTTTCAGGGTTTTAGTTTTTAGGGTTTTAGGGTTTTAGGGTTTTAGGGTTTTAGGGTTTTAGGGTTTTAGGGTTTTAGGGTTTTAGGGTTTTAGGGTTTTAGGGTTTTAGGGTTTTAGGGTTTTAGGGTTTTAGGGTTTTAGGGTCTTAGGGTCTTAGGGTCTTAGGGTTTGGGTTTCAGGGCTTCAGGGTTTAGGGTTTTAGGGTTTTAGGGTTTTTTGAGGGTTTTTGTTTGGGTGGTTTTAGGGTTGTTGAGGGTTTTTTGAGGGTTTTAGGGGTGTAGGGTTTCAGGGTTTTAGGGTTTTAGGGTTTTAGGGTTTCTGTCCTGTGAGGGCGGCTTTGGGTTTGGGGTTGGGCTTTGGGGTTTACTTGGAGGTTCATGGGTAGTTATAAGGAGGGTTATAAATACCCTAAATAAGGTCACAACCAGTTGTAATGAAAGTCGCCGTACTTATAACGCCACTTATGACTACCAGAGTCTATTGAATCGACATTGACAACCCTAAACCCTCAACCCTGAAGCCTATATAGAAACTAGAAGGGATACTGGGTGCCGTCAGCCGGGAAGGGGACGCTGATCGAGTTCAACAGGTCCTACAAGCCCAACTGAACTACAAGGGGGAGCAGCCAGGTTCCTCTAGTCCCATGAAGATACTGTGTTCCTTTGCCACTTCCCAATTCGGGTACCCAGAGGCACCTCGTGGCCCTGTTCGTCGCGGAGGCTCGGGAAGAAGCGCGCGTCGTGGGAGGTGAAGAGCACCAGGGGATAGAGGGATTGGTGCCTGGAGAAGCAGAAGCTCTGAAACCCTGCTGGAGGACTTACAATCAACAGCTCAGAAGCTCAAGACACAAGGGCTCAAGGCCCAAGCTCCAAGGGATGCAAGGCCCCAGAACAGAGCACCTTCTACAAAGGCCTGGATGGATCATCCATTCAGTCGGAACCCCGACTCCTCAAGATTCCGCAACCCACCCCAACCCACCCCAACACACCAAAGCCCTGAGTACCCTGAAACCCCAGCCAAAGTTCGAAGCTTGCTGGTGCTCTACGTGCACAAGCCTCGCGATCTGGTGCACGAGCATGCCCGCCCGGTCCGTGGAGATCTCGTTGGCCACCACGCAGCCCTCGTCTGTGGAGTAGTCGATTCCTCAGACTAGGGTTTAGGGTTTAGGCTTGAAACATCCTAGACCCTAACCCTGAACCCAGGGCAGAGGGTCGAAAGCTGTCCGTGAGTGCATGCTGGGTACCTGGCTTTGGAATTCATATCCCAAGAACCGAGACCCTAAACCCTAGAACGTTTTGAAGGGCACTCGGCCAAGATCATCAAAAACAGCAGCTCAGCAGCTCTCCAATCACCTCCGAAGCCTAGACTCTGCAAACCCCCAACCCCAAACCACACACGGGTTTAGGGTCTATAGGGTTTATCTTTGGAGCAGAGGCTTGAGCTGATTTCGGGAAGAGATGCATGCCAAAGAATCACGTATGCACCGTTCCCTGCCACTCCAAAACATACATACAGGGCTTAGGGTCTAGGGTTTAGGGTTCAGGGACCCTAGAAACCCCAAAACATCACGCAGGCGGCGGCCGTGCAAGAAGCGCTGGCAACGCTTCGTGGTCTCGCTGGAGATTGCCTCCAGTCCCCTGCCGCGGATTTCGGGATTCTCGGAGGGTCTTGGGACCCGGGACGGCGGCATCCGCGTGAAGTCTGAAAGAGGTCTGGAATTTTTTGGAGAAGTTTTAGGGGTTTAGGGCGAAACTCGAAAAAGCACCCCTGAGCACCTGCCCCATTTCTGGAAGTTCGCCTCAGCCAGAGCTGCTGCTCAGGTTCTCCGCGGGTGGCTTAGGGGACTTTACGTCGGAGGCATACTTCTTCTGCTTTGTTGTAGGTCTAGAGGGCTTACAGCTTAGGGTCGGTTGCACACGCAGACGGACAGAATGACGTCCGTTGGCCATGTGTATTATTGAGCTGATGCTGATCAAGGGTGGTATTGCTGCCAGAACTGAATATTGCCTGCGTACCCGCAGAACGATACGACCGCCAAAGAATCCGCCAAGGCCTCAGCCCCAGGAGTTGTCGTGTCGCGGCCGTTTTGCCTGGAATGGGTCGCCTGTATAGCCGACCCGGCATCGCGACAGAAGGCCAGGAGCACAGGGGCCGAAATTGCTGCCTTCTGGACCATGTAGGGAGCTATGGGCCCCTCTGCGCCTCCCTGTGGAACTTCCACAGACACTCCCGGACCTTATGTGGGACTTGCTGAGGACCTATGGACCCTATGGGCTCCCTGTGGACCTGCCCCTGCAACTGACTCGCAACACCCCCTGATTCCTGATTCCTTTGTGGACCAAGATATTGCACTATGGACCTCTTATGGCCTCCTCTGGCCCTCTTATAGCCTCCTATGGACCTGCTGAGCACCTCCTATGGAACTTACTGCTCCTGACCCCTTCGGACCCCTGGTTCCATGGCCCCCTACAAACCGTCTTTTTGCACCTGGACCTCCCATGCATGTCGTCCGGATTCCCGCAAAACATCTTGAGCCCCTACAGTATGACCTATCCATCTATGTACCTCCCGCGTGGGCCCCTCATCATATACCGCCTTAGTCTGCAAGACCCCATGGGCTCTGCCAAGGATGAAGCTACAAGTGAACGCTCTGGGGTTCAGGGCTTCGGATTCAAGACGTTCGGGCATGGCGCTTGGGAGCAATCCATTTCCTGAACCCTGCAGTCGTGTGGCCCTGCCCAGCTGGACAAGCATCTGCGCTGTCTTGCCTGAACCGGGGATGATTTCGGCTTGACCCATTTGCCCACTGGGGCGCTGGACAAGCTGTGCAGGGGAGCAAGGGCTTTGCTGCTCCTGAAGTAAGACATGTAACTCGGTTCAGAATCAGAACGAAAAGAATTTCAGGTCTATGCCTCAATCGGGAACCCCACGAACTCTTCACGACCTGATACGGAAGACAGCGGAAGGTCCTGGCATTGCTATCAATCATCGAGCCCTGCTCACCAAACAAACCCTGCATCGAACTAGGCCTCGCCTAGTTGCTTTGGCTCCGGATTGCTCTGTAGGCTTCAAGATTAGACTCGGAGCTTCAGTCAAGGGGAGGGAGGGGGTTGGGACTGCATGGGGCTGCCAGGAGCTATTTAGGGTTAGGATAAACCCGAACCTATACCTATACAACCTGGGCTTTGCGGGCTTTGTAGGGTTTGGGATGTGCAGGGACTAACTCTGCCTAGCGGCTGCCCGGGCTGGCACAGGTGTCGAGGCAGTAGTGGCCCGCTTGAACCTGGAACCCAAGACTGTGCACTCCGTTCAGAGCTTCGGGTGTTGGGACGGATGCCAAGTGCCAGGCGGTCCAAGTTGACTTCATGCTACAGTATTGCTGCCAAGAAAGGCAAGGAAGGCTTGGGGACCTCAGGAAATGTAGTAGAGGGCCGTTACATGGTGCTTGCATCATTCTCAGCAATCTGCGCACTTGTTTTCATGTCTCTCAAGCCAAGATCTCATGAGCATGCATACGGCGAGATTCAGACCGGCACGTTAGGTCTGCTGCGCGCCCCTTGGGGCACCATCTTCCAAGCTACGCCGCAATTGAATGCCTGCAGGTCTAGACGACCGCCAAAGCGGGTGCTTCCAGCTGGTTGATCCCACGGAGGTCTACGTCGAAGACCAGGTCGGCCCCCGGCGGAATGGGGCCTTTACCTGCATCTCCGTACGCCAGGGCAGCCGGGATGTGCAGCGCCGCTCGCTCTCCGAGGCTCATGTGCTTCAACGCAACCTCCCAACCACGGATAACCTGCGAGGCGCCAAGCTCGAAAGCGAACTTGCCATGGTCGAAGAGCTTGCCGTCCATCAGGTACCCCGCATACTGCACAGAGACCACGTCGCCAAGTCGGGGAAATGTCTTAGCATCACCTGCCCGCACCTGCTTCAGCCTGAGCCCATCCTCCAAAAGGAGGCTCGCAGGGCTTGCCGGCGGTGCAACGGTCATGTTGCTGGGCTTCGTGTCCAAGCTCTTGCCCACGCCAGCAGCTGAGTCCAGGATGGCTTTCATGGTCTCATCATCCGGTATCTGTCCTTGCTGCACCTTCTCAATAAGATCCGGGCTCAAGATCTTCTTCAAAGCGCTTGGGCTGTTGATGACTTGTGACATGGCCGGATTCATTGCGGCCAGCTGCTGCACCATAGGGTCTTGCTGCACAGCCTTCATCAGCATCCCAGTGTCATTGCTCAACTTCTGGATCTGCTCCTTCACGCTTCGGTTCTCAAGCTCGGTCCTTAACTGCGGGTCGATGTAAGCTGCGGAGAGCTCGCCACTCACGCCGCTCATGTCCATCATCTTCATCAACTCATTTGCTGGCATCCGGTCTCCCTGACCCAACGCCCGGAACACCTTGCCCCAAGGCTCCATGCCTGGCGGGAGGGCTCCGCCATGCGCCAAGTCCTCTAGGTTGAAGCTCTGCAGATCCGGCGTCAGAACCTCAGCGCAACATCAGAGAGCGCAAGCGATGGCTTCACGCAGACTGCACAGATGAACCTCAGCGCATGCTACACACTTGATTCAGGGCAAGCAGCTGCTTTTTGCTCCTTGGCCACCACCACTCCGGAAGGCGCGAGCGCATGCTGGAGCGCGGAGACCATGAAGGGGGAGAGGATCAAGAGCCCACGGGCCATCAGAGAGGGCGCCATTGAGAGTGCTGCCTTCAACTCGCACGCCGAGGGAGTGCTCAACGGAGTCGCGGCTAGCTGCTAGCTGATCGAGCCCGGGAGTTTCCACACAAGTGTCGAGGCAGCGGTGGCCTGCTTGAACCTGGAACCCAATAATACTCCCACTCAAAGCGCTAAACCCCGTTCAGAGCTTCGGGCATCGGGGCGGATGCCCGGTGCCAGGCGGCCCAAGTTGACTTCAACTTCTGAAAATCCTCATGCTCCTGCTGCTACTGTATTGCTGCCAAGAAAGGCAGGAAGGAATCGGGACCTTAGGCAATGTAGTACAGGGCTTGCATGACGGCGAGCAGCCAATCCGATGGCGTGGCCCTGTTGCCGAAGGTTACATGGTGCTTGCATCATTCTCAGCAATCTGCGCACTTGTTTTCATCTCTCTCAAGCCAAGATCTCATGAGCATGCATACGGCGAGATTCAGACCGGCACGTTAAGTCTGCTGCGCGCCCCTTGGGGCACCATCTTCCAAGCTACGCCGCAATTGAATGCCTGCAGGTCTAGACGACCGCCAAAGCGGGTGCTTCCAGCTGGTTGATCCCACGGAGGTCTACGTCGAAGACCAGGTCGGCCCCCGGCGGAATGGGGCCTTTGCCTGCATCTCCGTACGCCAGGGCAGCCGGGATGTGCAGCGCCGCTCGCTCTCCGAGGCTCATGTGCTTCAACGCCACCTCCCAACCACGGATAACCTGCGAGGCGCCAAGCTCGAAAGCGAACTTGCCATGGTCGAAGAGCTTGCCGTCCATCAGGTACCCCGCATACTGCACAGAGACCACGTCGCCAAGTCGGGGAAATGTCTTAGCATCACCTGCCCGCACCTGCTTCAGCCTGAGCCCATCCTCCAAAAGGAGGCTCGCAGGGCTTGCCGGCGGTGCAACGGTCATGTTGCTGGGCTTCGTGTCCAAGCTCTTGCCCACGCCAGCAGCTGAGTCCAGGATGGCTTTCATGGTCTCATCATCCGGTATCTGTCCTTGCTGCACCTTCTCAATAAGATCCGGGCTCAAGATCTTCTTCAAAGCGCTTGGGCTGTTGATGACTTGTGACATGGCCGGATTCATTGCGGCCAGCTGCTGCACCATAGGGTCTTGCTGCACAGCCTTCATCAGCATCCCAGTGTCATTGCTCAACTTCTGGATCTGCTCCTTCACGCTTCGGTTCTCAAGCTCGGTCCTTAACTGCGGGTCGATGTAAGCTGCGGAGAGCTCGCCACTCACGCCGCTCATGTCCATCATCTTCATCAACTCATTTGCTGGCATCCGGTCTCCCTGACCCAACGCCCGGAACACCTTGCTCCAAGGCTCCATGCCTGGCGGGAGGGCTCCGCCATGCGCCAAGTCCTCTAGGTTGAAGCTCTGCAGATCCGGCGTCAGAACCTCAGCGCAACATCAGAGAGCGCAAGCGATGGCTTCACGCAGACTGCACAGATGAACCTCAGCGCATGCTACACACTTGATTCAGGGCAAGCAGCTGCTTTTTGCTCCTTGGCCACCACCACTCCGGAAGGCGCGAGCGCATGCTGGAGCGCGGAGACCATGAAGGGGGAGAGGATCAAGAGCCCACGGGCCATCAGAGAGGGCGCCATTGAGAGTGCTGCCTTCAACTCGCACGCCGAGGGAGTGCTCAACGGAGTCACGGCTAGCTGCTAGCTGATCGAGCCCGGGAGTTTCCACACAAGTGTCGAGGGCGGCCCAAGTTGACTTCAACTTCTAAAATCCTCATGCTCCTGCTGCTACTGTATTGCTGCCAAGAAAGGCAGGAAGGAATCGGGACCTTAGGCAATGTAGTACAGGGCTTGCATGACGGCGAGCAGCCAATCCGATGGCGTGGCCCTGTTGCCGAAGGTTACATGGTGCTTGCATCATTCTCAGCAATCTGCGCACTTGTTTTCATCTCTCTCAAGCCAAGATCTCATGAGCATGCATACGGCGAGATTCAGACCGGCACGTTAAGTCTGCTGCGCGCCCCTTGGGGCACCATCTTCCAAGCTACGCCGCAATTGAATGCCTGCAGGTCTAGACGACCGCCAAAGCGGGTGCTTCCAGCTGGTTGATCCCACGGAGGTCTACGTCGAAGACCAGGTCGGCCCCCGGCGGAATGGGGCCTTTGCCTGCATCTCCGTACGCCAGGGCAGCCGGGATGTGCAGCGCCGCTCGCTCTCCGAGGCTCATGTGCTTCAACGCCACCTCCCAACCACGGATAACCTGCGAGGCGCCAAGCTCGAAAGCGAACTTGCCATGGTCGAAGAGCTTGCCGTCCATCAGGTACCCCGCATACTGCACAGAGACCACGTCTCCAAGTCGGGGAAATGTCTTAGCATCACCTGCCCGCACCTGCTTCAGCCTGAGCCCATCCTCCAAAAGGAGGCTCGCAGGGCTTGCCGGCGGTGCAACGGTCATGTTGCTGGGCTTCGTGTCCAAGCTCTTGCCCACGCCAGCAGCTGAGTCCAGGATGGCTTTCATGGTCTCATCATCCGGTATCTGTCCTTGCTGCACCTTCTCAATAAGATCCGGGCTCAAGATCTTCTTCAAAGCGCTTGGGCTGTTGATGACTTGTGACATGGCCGGATTCATTGCGGCCAGCTGCTGCACCATAGGGTCTTGCTGCACAGCCTTCATCAGCATCCCAGTGTCATTGCTCAACTTCTGGATCTGCTCCTTCACGCTTCGGTTCTCAAGCTCGGTCCTTAACTGCGGGTCGATGTAAGCTGCGGAGAGCTCGCCACTCACGCCGCTCATGTCCATCATCTTCATCAACTCATTTGCTGGCATCCGGTCTCCCTGACCCAACGCCCGGAACACCTTGCTCCAAGGCTCCATGCCTGGCGGGAGGGCTCCGCCATGCGCCAAGTCCTCTAGGTTGAAGCTCTGCAGATCCGGCGTCAGAACCTCAGCGCAACATCAGAGAGCGCAAGCGATGGCTTCACGCAGACTGCACAGATGAACCTCAGCGCATGCTACACACTTGATTCAGGGCAAGCAGCTGCTTTTTGCTCCTTGGCCACCACCACTCCGGAAGGCGCGAGCGCATGCTGGAGCGAGGAGACCATGAAGGGGGAGAGGATCAAGAGCCCACGGGCCATCAGAGAGGGCGCCATTGAGAGTGCTGCCTTCAACTCGCACGCCGAGGGAGTGCTCAACGGAGTCGCGGCTAGCTGCTAGCTGATCGAGCCCGGGAGTTTCCACACAAGTGTCGAGGGCGGCCCAAGTTGACTTCAACTTCTAAAATCCTCATGCTCCTGCTGCTACTGTATTGCTGCCAAGAAAGGCAGGAAGGAATCGGGACCTTAGGCAATGTAGTACAGGGCTTGCATGAGGGCGAGCAGCCAATCCGATGGCGTGGCCCTGTTGCCGAAGGTTACATGGTGCTTGCATCATTCTCAGCAATCTGCGCACTTGTTTTCATCTCTCTCAAGCCAAGATCTCATGAGCATGCATACGGCGAGATTCAGACCGGCACGTTAAGTCTGCTGCGCGCCCCTTGGGGCACCATCTTCCAAGCTACGCCGCAATTGAATGCCTGCAGGTCTAGACGACCGCCAAAGCGGGTGCTTCCAGCTGGTTGATCCCACGGAGGTCTACGTCGAAGACCAGGTCGGCCCCCGGCGGAATGGGGCCTTTACCTGCATCTCCGTACGCCAGGGCAGCCGGGATGTGCAGCGCCGCTCGCTCTCCGAGGCTCATGTGCTTCAACGCCACCTCCCAACCACGGATAACCTGCGAGGCGCCAAGCTCGAAAGCGAACTTGCCATGGTCGAAGAGCTTGCCGTCCATCAAGTACCCCGCATACTGCACAGAGACCACGTCGCCAAGTCGGGGAAATGTCTTAGCATCACCTGCCCGCACCTGCTTCAGCCTGAGCCCATCCTCCAAAAGGAGGCTCGCAGGGCTTGCCGGCGGTGCAACGGTCATGTTGCTGGGCTTCGTGTCCAAGCTCTTGCCCACGCCAGCAGCTGAGTCCAGGATGGCTTTCATGGTCTCATCATCCGGTATCTGTCCTTGCTGCACCTTCTCAATAAGATCCGGGCTCAAGATCTTCTTCAAAGCGCTTGGGCTGTTGATGACTTGTGACATGGCCGGATTCATTGCGGCCAGCTGCTGCACCATAGGGTCTTGCTGCACAGCCTTCATCAGCATCCCAGTGTCATTGCTCAACTTCTGGATCTGTTCCTTCACGCTTCGGTTCTCAAGCTCGGTCCTTAACTGCGGGTCGATGTAAGCTGCGGAGAGCTCGCCACTCACGCCGCTCATGTCCATCATCTTCATCAACTCATTTGCTGGCATCCGGTCTCCCTGACCCAACGCCCGGAACACCTTGCTCCAAGGCTCCATGCCTGGCGGGAGGGCTCCGCCATGCGCCAAGTCCTCTAGGTTGAAGCTCTGCAGATCCGGCGTCAGAACCTCGGCGCAACATCAGAGAGCGCAAGCGATGGTTTCACGCAGACTGCACAGATGAACCTCAGCACATGCTGCACACTTGATTCAGGGCAAGCAGCTGCTTTTTGCTCCTTGGCCACCACCACTCCGGAAGGCGCGAGCGCATGCTGGAGCGAGGAGACCATGAAGGGGGAGAGGATCAAGAGCCCACGGGCCATCAGAGAGGGCGCCATTGAGAGTGCTGCCTTCAACTCGCACGCCGAGGGAGTGCTCAACGGAGTCGCGGCTAGCTGCTTCGAGCCCAATGACAGAGTTCCCAATCGTGAACGCCGACTCCGCCCCCCCAACCAAATACTCTCTTGTGCCGAGACGCATCTAGCAGAACCACTGGCAGCATCGACACCTGCAGGTGGGAAATGGCTTGGGGGGATTTAGGGCTTTGGGGAGGCATCTCTTTGGGGAGGGGAGGGGGAGGGGAGAGTCGGAGGAAAGCAAAGAACTACCAGCAAGCCCCGTGCGCCTCCTCCATGCGATTGATGGTGCCCTGCCGAGTCACAGGTGGACATTTGTATTTCTTGCAGCGTACCTACAATCTCATTCTCGTGCCTCGCGACCGACATCGATTAAGGCCCCTAAGCCCTTAAGCCCCTCGCAGCCCAACAAGCCCTAAGACCCTGCAAACCCTGAAGTCTTACCAAATATACATGTATGAAACAGGTATACATAAATACATGCATACTTGTCATAGATGTGCCTATTTTAAATACATATGCATGCACGTACACATATCCATATACTGTTTTTTGCATCCGATGTACAGATCCACCTATATCAGACACTTTTTGAGGCCCAACCCCAACACTGACGTAGGGAGCCTTGGCCGTGTGCTCGATGAGCATCTTGTGGAGGGGCTTGAACCTCGCATCCTCGGATGTCGCATGTGGGGGGGGGGGGGGGGGCAAACACCCCAACCTCCCCGAAACGCTTCAACTCGTGCAGAATTCGCGCAAGATGGGAGCATGAGTCCATGAGCATATGCTCTGTGATTCGCTTCGCCTGCGCAAGGACCATGTTCCTGCAAAAAGTCCACAAAACCTGAACCCTGAACCCTAAATCTCACGGAAAAAGATGTAGGTCGGTCATAGTTCCGCTCCCCCTTGCTCAAGCCCCAAAGCGTCCTTCCGCAGCACCGTCTTGGGGATGTCCACCTGGGTTCTCAAAATGCAGGTCAGTAGTCAGCAGAGCCGGCACGAGCCGGCGATGCACGTTGCATGTTCGTGACTGCTCCGACTCAGCGCGTTAGCTGGCCCCAAATTGCATTGGTATTCCCCTCACATCCTGCAAAGAGCATGTTCGAGCCCAATGCCGTGTACAAATTCGTACAAATTCTCTTGGGCAGGGCACGCGCCACCCCAGCTCGTCAGGCATCCACGGCAGAGGCCGTACGCACAGCCTCCACTAGTTTGTGTGCCCGAATTCCTGTGCCCTTAACTCTAAGCCCTACATGGCCGTTTCAGACGCTGGGTAACCCAGGGTTTGAGTCTGCATTCCAGGTTCAGGATGCGAGCTCTCCCTCAGGAACCCAGAACTCTGCTTCTTGCATGCTGCCTGCTACCTGCTGAGTTACGACACACAACCCAGGAGTAATGGGGATTGTGGGCCCCCAAACTCCCAAAACCCTACGCCCCAGTGCAGTGCCTTTGGGGGTCCGGAAGGTGGCTTACCGACACCCTAAAACCCTAAACCCTAAACCCTAAACCCTAAACCCTAAACCCTCAACCTAAACCGTAAAACCGTAAAACCCTAAACCCTAAACCCTCAGTGGTTTTGGGGGTTCTGAAGGTGGCTTCGCTCCCCAGCAGCCTTGGCTCCGACTCCCCGCCGTCGGTGTCCGAGTTGGCGGCGGCTGTGCGAAACTGCTGCAGGGCGCCTCGGTCAAGAACACACGGGGCTCAGGGGCTTCTTTCTTTTCTTGTATAAATAAATAAATATATATATATATATATGAATATGAATTTGAATATGTGTTTTTTTTTTGTTTTTTTTTTTTTGGGGGGGGGGGGGTGCGAGTCGGGGTTGGGTTGGGGCTTGAAGATTTCTTGTTTTTGTTTTTGTTCTTGGTTTTTTGTTCGGGGGGGGAAGGGGGAGAAGGGGGTGTTCTTGAATTGGGCTTGCTCTGGTCTAAAAGACGAACCTGGGCCTACTTGCAGATTCCACAAGCTGCACACACGCAGGGTTTTGAAGAACACCCTGCAACAAACGACCTCGTGCGGCCCAAAAACTGCGAACTTTGGCTGCGTCCCGGTCCGTAGGTGTGACCCACAGTGTGGAAGGAAGAGGCTGGCGCAGACCTTGTGCAGTGCAAGGCAGACAGTCTGGTGAAAGGACCCGTATGCAGTTTAAGGTGCATAATAAGGGCCGGGGCGGGGTGGGGCGTCGCAGGGTGTTTTCAGAGTGCCCCAATCTGCACTCTAAGATCGACACTGTCCAGGAACGCCTCCCAGTCAGCACCCTCCTGGGGAGTTCAGGGGCAAGAAGCCGCAACCCCCCCCCCCGAAGGCCAACGCCTCACTTGTAACTACAAAAGTTTCTCACTTGTGACTTTAGGGGGCTATAAACTATGAATTTGGCTCACTTCCGAGTATAACCAGGAGGGCTTGATAAAAGTGTGGTGCTCATGGGAGGGGCCGGGAGGGGGGAGGGGAGGGTGCTGGGGTGGATAATAACGTGATCACATCACACATCACACCGGAGCATCAAGCAATGAAGTGGTTCGTTTACATGTGTCCATCCAGTTTCCAACACTCCCAACGAGCCAGAAAGGCATGAAGATTTCAGAGCCCTATGCAGGGCTTTGGCTGTGAACAACGCCAAGAAAGGTACAAACGAGCATGACGCATTTTGATCCTTATGCAGGGTTTTGGCTCTGAACAACAACGAGCAGAACGAATTCAGAGCCCTATGCAGGGTTTTGGCTGTGAACAACGAAAGAAAACAAGCGAAACAAGCGACAGAAAGCAAGAAAAACACAAGCGAGCCCAAAATAGTCACCAGCGAGTAAGGACCCCACCTCAAAGGACCTGCGAACTGGCAACTCAAACTCTAACCCTACTTGAAGGTTGGGTAGTTATAAGTGGGGTTATACGTAGGGCAACTATACGTACCTCCAAGTAAGCTGCCCGAACCCTAGCAGACCCTGGATAAACCCTTAAACGCTGAGCCCCTAAATCCTAAACCCTAAACCCTAAACCCTAAACCCTAAACCCTAAACCCTAAACCCTAAGCCCAAACCCTGAACTAAACCCTAAACCCTAAAACCTAACCCTAAACCCTAAACCCCTAAACCCCTAAACCACTCAACCGCAATCTGCAGCCACCACCCCCCGCGCTCTCGTCCCGGCCTGGATGAGCCCGCCTTCCACCTTAGGGGGGTGCAAGTTCCGCTTGGGTTTGGGGTATAAGGTTTAGGGTGTAGGGTCTAGAGTTTAGGGTTTAGGGTTTAGGGTTTAGGGTTTTGGGGTCTCGGGTTCAGGATCTAGGGATGCCGCCGCGGGGTGGGGAAAGTCACATGCTCCAGTCGACTGGGTGTGGGAGACTTGGAGACCAGCCGTACTCCAGCAGATAACAGATTCATGGTAGAATACATGTATACTAAGTATACTGCTGTAGTATATCGTATACTATGAAGTAGCTTGTCAGCTGGTCAAGTGAACCGAGAATCCCAATGAAGTTTTCCTTTTGTACTGACTTCAATGACTAACGCAGCATCTCATGATTAGGACCTGTACCACGAACCTGTCTCTCGCAACAGTCTAATTACATTCTAAACTCAACTCTGCGGTTAACGACACTTTCGACTGTTGCATCTCAAGGATAGGAATGGCCGTTACTGAAGGACCTAATACTGTAGCGCTTGAACGTTTGACTGCGACAAGCCACTTGTCCCTGTGATAAATTTTCTGATTATCTGTTTCCAGGAGTGAAGTCCAGGATGTGTATGGCTCCTCTTTGGGACCCCGCTCTTGATTTAAGACTTTCGCCTTTAAACCTAATAAACCTTCCAGGGACTTCGTACTGCCGGGGCTGAGATGCGATACTGAGCCCGGAACCAAGTTGGCGAAGTAGAAACTCTCGAAGGCTCCATTGCGCTGTCGCGGAGGACTCCCAGATGGCCTTGGCAAGCGCCACGCTGCATTCCATCACGCAGAAAGCCGCGGATTGCGATGACACAACCACTGCTTCTCTCCTTCCACTTCGCTCAGCACGGCCATGAAAACATATTAAAACTATAACAGCACCGCAGCTGGCTTTCTTGTACAAGTTGCTCAGTCTTTAGGGCTTGCGCACAAGCGTCCTTTGCACGAGCCAACGCGAGAATCGGGAACGTTGAGTGGAAGAGCAGGTGGCCCCTAGAAGAGGGCTCTCTACAAAAGAGTAAGTTCGGGCAGCTTGTTCTGGTGCCTGCGCTGGGAATCTGGCCCTGCGCCCGGCTGCGATTCACCTCGTCTTAGGAGAGGTGTTGGGACGCTTTTGGGGCTCTGCTCAGGATACAGTCCGCGCCATGGTGAGGGGTTTGGAATACGGCCCTAGGTGGGTCAAGAACGCGCCTGCCATCGTGCTCCAACCTTGCATACTACCCACACATGAAACATTTCAGCGTAGATGCACGCCGCGATACCAGCTCATCAAACATCTCATGTTGGGATGTTCCCCTTTATACTAACAGTCCTTAATAAAAATACAGTACCCCCCTACTATCCCCTACTATTATCCCTATTAAGTTGTTAAGGGCTGTTTGTCTAAGGGGGAAGATCTCAGGTCTCATGGTTGATGGTGCAGCCATGCAGCTTTGCTCCGTCTCAGCGCACATCAGGTCAGATCAGCGGCAACGCGCTGTTGCCATGATACGGGTGATGATGTGCAGAACCATAAGCTACAAAGCCCGCGAAGGTTACTTGCTGTACCGGGATGGGTACAAGGACCCGGAACCAAAGCTACGTAGTCAACTCTCTTTCTTTCCCTCTCTCTTTGGGTGTATGTCGGTCTAGGCATATGCATATGCATCTGAGTGCAGACGTGTATTTTCAGAGGGGCACCTCCCAGATTTTAAAGGCATGACCACGTGAGCCGAGGAAGCCTGATCCTGCTGCTGGAAGCTCCTAGCTCCTTTGAAGTGGGCGGCTCTCTAAGTGATGGTCCCTTTTGGGGTTCCTCTTCCGATACAGAGCCCAGCATGTAAGGGTAGCCACAAGAGCGGGACCATAACCTAGATGTCAACTTGCCACAAGACCCCTGGTTCGATTTGGACTTCAGCCCTGTGAGGCATGGGGATGTATTCGTCTCTTTCAAGCATTCCCCCTGAGGGCAGATCACCAGGTACATCCTCGAAAACGTTCACCTGCGTTGCTTCAGCATGCGAACTCTATGGGCCTTGCACACCTTCTAGACTCAAGCCTGGGGATGTTCCCCCTATACTCACAGTCCTTCGTAGGGGGGGGGGGGTACTATAATCCCTATTCCTGCTAGTATAAGGGGGGAGTATCCCAAATCTAGCCTTATGTAGCGGTACTCTCCCGTAAAGTTAGGGGATAGGATTAGGGGGACCCTTGGGGATATAGACCCTCTGAATAAGGTCCCTGTGTAAGAGAGCCAGAAGAGGGCCAAGAAGGGTTCCCGTTTAAGGGTCCCTAAACCCCAAACCCTAAACCCTACACCCTACACCCTACACCCTAAACCCTAAACCCTAAACCGACCCTAAACCCTAAACCCTAAACCCCTTATCCTACCTAGGACAAGTGCGGGTTTCGGATCCTTTTCGCGCCAAGCGCCTCGAGCAGCTTCCCCGGCCGCGCTCGCAAAGGGACCGCGGGGGGGGCAAGGGCTGCCAAGGGCGTTTGAGCCCCCCAGCTCTTCGTCAAAGGGTTCAGGGTTCAGGGTTCAGGGCTTAGGGTTCAGGGTTCAGGGTTCAGGGTTGAGGGCTCAGGGTTTGGTACCTGTAGCAGGTGGCCCGAGCCAGCACTCTAGGATTTCAATCCCTGAATTCTTCCGAAGGACCGAAAGAGTAGGGGTTTCTGTAAGGCAGCAGGGGCTCTGCATCAGGGCGAGATGTGTGGCACCAGTTGAGATGGTCCTTGTCAGGGGGTGCATCCCATGTCCTATGAAGTGTTGCATTACAGTATGGACTCCTTTCGTAGAGCCAGGCGGCTGTGGAAAGGATGGGGTGGCCACTGGGAATCAACTGACACCTCGGGCTCTAAGCGTCGAAACAGGGAGACATTGGCTGCACTTACACCGCTCCTTCCAGGACGCACTGGAAGATCACTCTGCATCACCCCAGCCCGATCATTGAAATGCGCAAATCTCTGTTCATTGCCTCGCGAAGCAGCTTGTCCACCCAAAAAAGGGGGCAGTGCCTGCAAGCCAACGATGGGAAGCCTGCCCGGCGCAGTTCGCCTTGCGCAGGCTCTGTAGGGGCTATAGGAGCTCACCTTAGAGGAACACTACAAACTACAAGTCGACGGCACATTGGCCATCGATCCGACGCGCGCGCTTGCCGCGCATAAGCCATCGGCTTTGGCTGACTTCAAAACCTCTGGATAAAGAGCCCAGGCCCTCGATGCCCTTTGGAGCCTCCAACCCTATAACCCCCCCCAAACCCTCTGAAACCCCCAAGCCCCCTAAACCCTAAGACCCTAAAGGCCCTAAACCCTAAACCCTTCAGCATCACGACGTCCACGTGGTGTGGGGATGCGGCGCAGCCCCCTGCCTTGCTGGGGAGCATCATGGGCCAGCGTTCTCTAAGTCTAGGGTGGGGGGATTTGGGTCGAGGGTCGGGGGTTTAGGGTTTGGTCACCCTTTTGTAGAGCTTAGGGTTTGGATGGGGTTTAGGTTCTCCTCTGAGGAACTTCATATCAGGGAGCTTTGACGAAGAGACCCGTACTATCTTGGTAGCCCAACAAGCGTATTCTGATAAGGCTACCCTTTTGGGTGTTTCTTCGCAAGGGAAGCCAGAACCCGCAAAGGCAGAAGGGGGCAGCACCGTGGCGGTGGCCTACCAAGTGAAAGAAAGCCTCCAAAAGCCTCCAACGGCCCCGTGATGAACCATGAACCCCTAAGGCTGAACTACTATTTGCTTAACCCCCCCCCTCCAAAAAATTAAAAATAGAATGATGCATCCCTATATTGCCCTTACAAGGAAGAATACTATTATTGGCTTTTTGTTTTTGGAGGGGGTTCTTAAGCAAATAGTAGTGAACCGAGGCCCCCCACGTCAGGCAAGGCGTCTCCCTCTTAGCCCGCGGCTGCGTTTGAGGGGGCTCCGTGTGGAGGTGCGCGACTCCGTGGATCGCGGGCGCCTTCTCAGGGCTTTTGGGGGGGGGGTGTAGGGTTTAGGCTGGAGGGTTGAGGGTTGAAGGTTTAGGGTTTGGGGGGTTCCCTAAATGACCTTAAGAGCATGACTACACCCTCCCGTAAGCCCTGAACCCCCCAAAGTCCCCAACCCCCCAACCCCCCAAAACCCCCCTAAACCCCTGCATCTCCAAGCGCAAGCCAACATGAACCTCACCGGGCCTCCTCGGCCACACCGCTTTGGGCGGGCCTCAACTCCGACCTCGCGGGAATCGCGGGAGGGTCGAAGGCCTGGGGTTTAGGGTTTGGGACATGACAAAAGCTCCATGGGTATTGAGCATGCAAGGACTCTATCTTGTTGCTTTGCACATGTTACTGTCTTTTTTGAGATTGATCTAGATTCTAGATCGTACCCTAAACGAAATGGAGGCCTCAAACAGGCCTGTACTCCGGATCCCTGAACCCACCCACCCAACCCACACTACGCACCCACCCACCCACCCACCCACCCACCCACCACCCACCCACCACCCACCCACCACCCACCACCCACCCACCCACCTACCCACCCACGCACACGTGCTCTTCTTTTTGCAGGTTCAAGTGCGAAATCGTCTTCCAGGTGTGGAGGTCTATCATACAATTGGCATCGTTATGAAGATGATCATTCTTATATAGTAGTAGCCGTTCCACCCTCTTTAGTAGGGCCCCCCCCCTATAAAGTCAAATTTGCCGGACCGTGTGACTGCTTGAAAGTGCCCAGTGGGATCCGCCATTAAGGCAATTCGTGTGTGGCACGCCTTTAAAATCAACGTTGCTCCTTTAGATTCACACACACGGTGCGCAGGGAGTTTACAGGAGTCTGTCTACAGTAGCGAAGAGAAGTTCCTGGCGCTGCTGCGAGAAGGACCACCGTATTGGGCCCAAGATCGGAGGCATGAAGCGCTGGCCAGCGCAGGCGCGTTTCAAGATGCTCTCCTGCTCCTCAAAGCCCTAAACCTTAAACCCTAAAACCCAAACTCCCCCATCCCCCGCCTGCGCTGGGCTAGGGCGCCCTCCACCTGTGGAGACACTGCCGCCCAGGCCCTCAGCGTTCTACAGCGAGGAGCCCTACGGTGGCCCGTTGAAAGCCTTACAACCAGAGGGTTTAGGGTTTAGGGTTTAGGGTTTAGGGTTTAGGGCTTAGGGTTTAGGGTTCAGGGTTTAGGGTTTAGGGTTTAGGGCTTAGGGCTTGTGTTATAGAGCCAAAGGGCAACAGCAACCTGTGTGCCAGGCATGCAAAAAGCTGGAATCTCCAGCTCCAGGCGCGCTTTTGGCCCGCGAAAGTGCGCCAGGGGATGCTGGCGGCCTTCGAAACGAAGGGACGCTGTGTGGTGGCTCTACCTACACATAGAGCCAAAAGGCCACAGAAACCTCTGTGCCAGGCGTACGAAAAGCTGGAATCTCCAGCTCCAGGCGCGCTTTTGGCCCGCGAAAGTGTGCCAGGGGATGCTCTACGGTGTTGTAGAGCCGAAGGGCAACAGAAACCTTTGTGCCAGGCCTGGGCCTGCAAACCCTGCGCTTCTTTTCGACTTGACCCTAACGATTTACGTGACTTCCGACGTCATTCACTACATAGGTTCCGACGTAATGCCCTACATACTTTTACATATCCTCAGTTAAAGAGGCTGATATCTGGTATAATCCCTAGATAACTATACGATAAGGACCCCCCCCAAAAACCTGTTCAAATTATTCAGGCCCCTCGAAGGCCGCCAGCATCCCCTGGCGCACTTTCGCGGGCCAAAAGCGCGCCTGGAGCTGGAGATTCCAGCTTTTCGCATGCCTGGCGCAAAGGTTTCTGTTGCCCTTTGGCTCAATAACGCCGTAGAGCATCCCTTCGTTTCGAAGGCCGCCAGCATTCTTTGGCGCACTTTCGCGGGCCAAAAGATTCTTAGACTATGGGTAAAACGTAGCACCCATGGAATTTGTTGATTAGAGAAAAGTAGTTTCAGAACTCGTTGTGTCGAAGAACCAAAGTCTCGACTTTCAGAGGAAAGTAAAATTGTTTCTTCATAGACCACCTCCTGTTTCATCTGGAATAACCACATACTTCCATTTATGCCACGATGATCACGATGTTGTAAAGCATTCATATGGTTACATTGCAGTTGCTATATGGTGCTTTTTTGGGTGGCTGCAAAACGGTTTTAAACGGTTTTGGGGCACCGTAAATGGGGTCAAAAATCCAAAACTATTCAAAACTATTAAAAACGGTTTTAACACGGTTTTGCCGGCGCACTGGGGCGCTCCAAAACGGTTTTAAACGGTTTTGGGGCAACCCTTTTTGTACTCTTCAAGATACACGAAAAGTGGCTCCGCAGCCAAGTTTCACCAGCCTAGAGCAACACACCTGCATAAACCCTAAACCCTAAACGACGTAAACCCTGAAACCCAGCCCCGAAGCGCAAGCCCTCCAACCAACCTTTTTAATGACCACCGCCAGGCGATGGTCATTAAACCCTAAACCCTTTCCCTTTTAAGGTGGGTTTAGGGGGTTTAAGGGTTCAGGGTTGGAGGACCTAACCCCTAAAGCCTAAGCAGCCGCACCGCGGCCGACATGGAGCAACAGTGCTTAAACCTAAGCCGCTTAGCCCAAAATTCCTAAACCCGAGACCTAAACCCAAGGTTGGCTAAGAGCCCTGACACTGTTTAATGACCACCGTCAGGCGATCCTAGAAGCCTAAACCCCAAAACACCTAGAAACCCCAAACCCCAGCCCCGAAGCGTAGGCCCTCCAACCTTGTTAATGACCACCGCCAGGCGATGGCCATTAAACCCTAAACCCGAGCCCCAAACCCGAGATCTAAACCCAAGGTTGTCTAAGAGCCCTGAAACCCTGTTTAATGGCCACCGCCAGGCGATGGGGCAACCCTTTTTGTACTCTTCAAGATACACGAAAAGTGGCTCCGCAGCCAAGTTTCACCAGCCTAGAGCAACACACCTGCATAAACCCTAAACCCTAAACGACGTAAACCCTGAAACCCAGCCCCGAAGCGCAAGCCCTCCAACCAACCTTTTTAATGACCACCGCCAGGCGATGGTCATTAAACCCTAAACCCTTTCCCTTTTAAGGTGGGTTTAGGGGGTTTAAGGGTTCAGGGTTGGAGGACCTAACCCCTAAAGCCTAAGCAGCCGCACCGCGGCCGACATGGAGCAACAGTGCTTAAACCTAAGCCGCTTAGCCCAAAATTCCTAAACCCGAGACCTAAACCCAAGGTTGGCTAAGAGCCCTGACACTGTTTAATGACCACCGTCAGGCGATCCTAGAAGCCTAAACCCCAAAACACCTAGAAACCCTAAACCCCAGCCCCGAAGCGCAGGCCCTCCAACCTTGTTAATGACCACCGCCAGGCGATGGCCATTAAACCCTAAACCCGAGCCCCAAACCCGAGATCTAAACCCAAGGTTGTCTAAGAGCCCTGACACCCTGTTTAATGGCCACTGCCAGGCGATGGCCATTAAACGCCTAAACCCTAAACCCTTTTGTTTAATAACCACCGCCAGGCGATGGCCATGAAACGCCTAAACCCCAAACCCTTTTGTTTAATGACCACCGCCAGGCGATTGTCATTAAACCCTCAACCCTCAACCCTCAACCCTGTGTTTAATGGGCGCCCCAGAGCGGCCATTAAACTCCTAAATTGCAGCACCACCCCTCCCCCCCCCACCCCCCACTCCGGGCCTAAGGCGTAAAAACCAAGCGATTTTGTATCAATTGGCTCCTGTAAGCAATCACGAAAAGGTTCACGCAAATTTTCTATAACACAAAGTTTTGTGTGATAGAAAATTTACGTGAATCTTTACGTGATTGCTTACAGGAGCCAATTCATTTACGTGAACATTTACGCGATTCCCTACGTGACTTCCGACGCCAATTTGCTTGCCTGACATTTGCCCCAACTTAAAAAGGCTGATATCTGGTATAATCTAGGGACCTTAAGGGAATACATCACATCATTATGGCACCCTTTTGGGTGTGTTGCTTCGCCTTAATGGAGCCAGCGTCCCCGAACCCCAAAGGGATGGGCTTCCGAAGTGTCAGTATAGTGTGTAGTGATGACATCCTGTATACACACACACACACAGAGGAAAACCAGGCACGGCGTGAACAAAAACCACAATCACGACAAGCCAACCCCAAATAGCTGCCCTGACCATTGAAGTCCAAGCGTCCGACATGCAAAGATTTCTCGACGTCACTCCTCACAAAAATGCAACCTCGAAGCCCTAACCCCCCCGCTGGCGTGGCAAGTGGCTGGCTGCTGCTCGCAGCGTTGCACGTTAGCAAGCGCCTGGGCTACATGGGCTTTGCCGGCCTGGGCCCCCAAATGCCCAAACCCCCTCTTCACTAAGGAGCCTGAAAAGAGTATACCGGCTAGTGGACGTGTGCCATGTACCCCTGAGGCTTTCGAATGAACTACCCTGAACACAAAACCCTAATACATACTTAGCTGCCCCGAGACCCTGGGGGTTTAGGGCTTGGAAAACTCAGCACAAGAACCCCCACATAGTTTCGGGCATTCTCCTGAATGAAGGGGGAGTTGGGCACTCTTGGTGCGAGCCTCACTCGACATGCCTAGTCACAGTTCTGCCAGCCCATGTTCTAGACATACCCTGCCATACACCCTAAGACCCTCTGCCCCGCCTGCCTTTTCTCCAAGACTCACCCGCAAGCCTCCCAACTACGTTGAGATAGTTGTCGAGAACCCTACCTGTTTGAGGGAAGTTGTGTACCGTGAACGTTGTGCCCAAGAATGCTATCCTTTTTTTGCCCGAGCCCCACGTGCCAATCCGATAAGCTCCTAACTCCAACCCTCCTAAAATCAAACCCCTACCCCCTGAACCCTATGAACCCTTCTGACCCTAAAACCCTGAACCCTATGAACCCTTATGGCCTATGACAAACACCAAACACAAGAAGAGACTGAAGAACACCCAGGCCAAATATCAAACACCAGCGGAACCCCTGAGGCCCTCTTAGGGTAGTAGCAAGGGCCCTTGGTATGGACCCTTCTTATCGGGAACCTCCTATACACCCTAGAAAACCTGCACAACCATATGCACACAAATAATGTAACTGCCCTTAGAAGCTTTAGGGCTTAAGGCTTAGGATCTCCTCTCCATCCGGGTCCCTCGCAGGCGCCCCCCCTCGGTTTTGCCGGTGCCCACAGCACCGAGACAAGCACCGTCCTCGTGGGTTTCGGGCTCCAGGCCTAAACCCTCATCCCTCAGCCAAAAACCCTACATCCTGAACCTGACTACTAAACCCCAATCCCTAAACAGGTGGGAACGTGCAATGGCATCCCTTGCCAGGAGCCAGAAGAGGCATCGGTACCGAAGTGCCACGAGAAAGTCTTCGAGCTTTGGGCCGGCGTTTTAGAGCGTATTTGTTTCAGGATTTAAGGCTCAGGGTTTTTGGATCCTTCATGGCTAAGCTCTTTGGCCAAGAAGTTGCTAGAGGCACCTGCCAGACCAAACCAAATGCTTCGGAGTTTGGGGATTTCGGGGGGCCTGCGCCCCCAACACCCGAAGCGGTCCTCTTTGGACGATATGACGCCGTTTGACTGGTCAAAAAGCCACAGCCTTAGGAACATGAGATCGGAATGCGCTGGCAACCGGCGATGAAAGAAGATGGTCAGTAGTGGAGATTCTACGTCTCATCAGAATCATAATCATAATAGTATTGATAATGATTGTGGTAGTAATCAGCATAACTAACAATAAAGAATACTATGATCATTATAACAACAATAACAATAACAATACTGCAAATTCCCTAACCCCTTAAAATATGCCTGAAGCTGTGCCAGGCGTTTCTGATGGACGGATTAAATTAGGAGTGGCGATGCCCCCGAAACCCTAACCCCTAAACCCTAAGTCCAGCCATGGAGCTGGCGAAAGTCGCTCGTGTTGCAGTCTTCCATCACCACCTCATGCAAGGACTCCGAGTGAGGTACGAGTACCCAAATCATAAGGGCACCCTATTGTTCTTCCTGTTTCCGGGCGGTTTGCTCTGTTACAAACACCATATCCCCTAAGCCCTCGCGTTTGGGATAGAGTTTTTGGGGTAGAACCCGAACTTTCCCGCAGCTAGATATGCAACTGCAAGGGCGGTACCAACCTAGAATGTTGAGCTCTTCCGTTTCGGGATGAGTGAATAGATCGGTTCCTCGATGCCTGGGGGTTGATCGAAATCATGGGCCTGTGCCTGGCTGCGGTTGCGTGTTTAGAGCTTAGGATTTGGGGGTTTAAAGGGTTGAGGGTTTAGCGTTTTCGGTCCTACAAGAACCAAAAAGCCTGAGAATCCCCTCAAAACCCCCAAACCCCAAGGCTACGTCCGGCCTCAAGATCCGAGCTTGGGTACTTTATGACCCCATCATAACTGTGCTTACAAGGCCCCCAAGCCCTCCAGGCAGGCTTAAGTAGACGAACAAATGGGGATATAACTACCCATGAAAGGCTCTGGCCCTGAGTCGCAGGCCGTAGCGAGAGCTCGGCAGTGGTACCCCTTTGCCGAAACGCTGGCGCCCACCTGCCATTGCTTCGGGCCCCAAGGAGCTGTCCGACAGGCCCCCTTTGACATCCCCGCCGACCCTAAACCCTAGCCCCCCCCCTTCCTCCAAGAAACTCTGAGCACCCGACAGGTTTAAGCCAAAGTTCGCAGCGCCCGAACTTGTGGTACTCGAAACCTGGTGGGGCTCAGGACGACTCCCCTTGGCCCCTTTGCTCCATGAATTCATGAAGGTGATTATCAAGGTTATTGATTTTGAAACTGTAGCCATCTCAGCCCCTCATTCTAACCTCAAGGCCACACCCCCACGCGCCACCTCACATCACCATGCTTCCATGATCTCACGAAGGCCTGCACCGAATTTCGCTGCTCCCCACAGGCCTGTGCAGTAGCCGGTGGCCATGGAGCACTGCCGTTGGCAGTCCTGTTGTGGGCCCATCCCTGCTTTCCCAAACCTCAATCTCCCAAATCTCGACTTGCAAACCGTGCATGACAGATCCGGCGCCATCTTCAGGAGATCGCATCCTAGATGAGGGGCAGAGCGCAAGAACAACTGAGCACGCCATGACTTGGGCCTGAAAACGTCCATCGCGGATGCCTCAAAACCTAATCCCTGAACCCTAAACCCCCCAGAGTCCTCCTTCGACTCCGCGACAGTCACCTTGAAATAGGATGCCTGGTTGTCGCCTCCAACAGATGCGTGGCTGTTGGAGCCCTAAATTGAGTTACCGCAAGCAAGCCCTACTCCCTACACCCTAAACATGCCAAATATATATGTTACGGCCACTTATCTACCCGTGGTCTACAGCGACTTGTGTGTATGAGCGGCCACGACCCTAATCCCTAAACTCGCAACCCTAACCCCCAACAAGGGCCTGGAGACTCCCCGCGACAGACCCGGTCGGAGCCGCCATCTACCGGCTCGAAGATCGCCAGCGTGGGGTCTTCCTGCCAGATTGGGGGCTCAGTTGGCTTAGGCCTTGGGTTTAGGGTTTAGGGTTAGGGTTTAGGGCTTAAGGTTTAGGAGTTAGGTTGAGGGCTTAGGGTTTAGATGGGTTTCATGGGTTTAGGGCTTAGGGCTGAGAGCTCTGGGCCTGAGCTTGGGGCTCTGGAGACCACGGAAATCGAAAAGGAAGCCTTGGAGTTCCTGATCTTCTTGGGCTTCATCTGCGCAAAGTTTAGGGTTTAGGGTTTAGAGTTTAGGGTTTCGGGTTTAGGGTTTAGGCTTTGGGCTTTGGGGTTTGGGGTTTGGGGTTGAGGGTTGAGGGTTTCCTTGCCTTCGGAGGAGTACCTTGAGTTGAGGGCAGATCACCAGACCCTAAACACCAAGCTGCTGGAACCCTAAGCCCGACATAGCCTAAGGCCAGCTCCCCCCCCCCAACACCCCCCCCAAAACCCTAAACCCTAAACCCCAAACCCTAAACACCAACCCCAAACCTGGAATCCCTGGGGCTGGGGCCAGCGAGGCCGTGTAGCAGGTGAAGTTGGAAGCAATCACGCCGGTCTGTACCTGGGGGGGCGGGGGAGGAATCTTTGGGGTTCAGGTTTTGGTTTAGGGTTTAGGGTTCAGGGTGCGTAGGGTTTCGGAATCTATGGGGTTCAGGTTTTGGTGTAGGGTTTAAGGAAAATTCCAGGGTCTTTGAGGTTTAGGGGGGAAGCGCGAAGACAACAAACCAAGCAGGACTTCAGTGACAGGTAAACGTGTTCAATCTGTACTTCATTTTTTTGGGGGGGGGTTGGGGGGGGCAGGGGGGGGAGGGAGGGAGGGGCGGATTGTTAATGCATCTTCGGGAGGCCCTACAGGTTTTCGCGAAATGGGGGGGTTTCCGACATTAAGGGGTACCTTGTTGGGTCCTTATGACAAGGGGATCCTACTGTTTGGGGATCTATCTTGGGGGTCCCCCATCCTCGTAAACCCCTGCAGATTAAACTTAAACCCCTAAGCCTCAACTCCATGTCCATGCTTCCCTAAGCCCTAAGCCCTAAGCCCTAAGCCCTAAGTCCTAAGCCCTAAGCCCTAAGCCCTAAGCCCTAAGCCCTAAGCCCTAAGCCCTAAGCCCGAAGCCCTAAGCCCTAAGCCCTATGTCTTACGCCCCAAACCCTAAGCCCTGGCCCAAACCCTAAGCCCCAAACCCTAAACCCCGAACCCCAAACCCTAAACCCCAAACTCTAAACCCTAAGACCAGGCCAAAACTTCTGTCTGCGGATTGCGGCCCATGGCCAGGCCTGTGCTATCGGGCACACGTCTAGCGTTCAGGGCTTGAGCTGAAGACCCCCAGAAACCCTAAAGCCTCCGGAACGTCTAGCGTTCAGGACCCTGAGCCCTGAACCCTTGCATCCGAAGTCCCAAAACCCTAAACCCTAAACCCCAAACCCTAAACCCCAAAATCTGCAACCCCCCGCGCTGCCACCTGAGGCCCCGGGCAGCTTTGGTCCAAACCTCGCAGCGCCTCATCTTGGGATTGAACTCGATGCCCATGCAGGAGGCCCTGTCAGGCCGGTTTTAGGGGGTTAGGGTTTAGTGTTTAGGGGTTTAGGGGTTTAGGGCTTAGGGATTAGGGCAGGAGGGTTGTGGGGCTGTGGGGCTTTGTGGGCTGCAGGGGTTGTAGGGTTGCGGGCTTGGGTTGTGGGGGAGCCCGTGGTCCACGTGGGTCTTGGGTTACGGCTCCCTAATGGGAGTCCATATATAAGTGGACCCCGTGTTTGGGGTTTAGGGCTTACGGAGGCTCTGGGAAAAGTCTGAGCAAGTGCAGCAATTTCTTAGGAATCGGGCATGCGTGGAGGTCGCCATGAACGTACTCCTGCCGACCCCGCAGAGCCTCTCGCTGCAGTAGCCCTGGCAGGTCTCCAAGGCATCCACACCCAGAAACGGGATGTAGTTGTCCCGGGCATTGTCACCTGAGCTTCACAACGACCTCTGCATGGGATTTAGGGTTTAGGAAGCTTAGCGTGTTTCAACCGGATAGACGTGATCCACAACTTCCCGGTGCTTGTACGGATGTTAGCTGCCTGCGTCAAGAAGGGGACCCAAAGAATGGCCCAAACAACAGCCCACTTCCACATGAAAGGGTGGTTGGATAGAATTGGTCGACGGAACAACGGGAAACCAGAGTCACGGTTGGTGTCTCTGTCTAAGAATTTTTGCACCTCATTTTGCGTTCAAGACGTTCACTATTCTTCTTGCCAAGCTCTCCACTGGGATGTTCCCCCCTTCTGCTAACAGTCCTTACTGGGCATTATAATAGGGGGTACTCTAATCCTTATAAGGACTGTCAGTATAAGGGGGAACATCCCAACTCTCCACACTCATGCGACTTTGAGTGCTGGGCACCCTCGGCTAGGGTGCGGACGCCAGTCGGTGCCTCGGCAGGCGATGTTCTCACCGCCGCGAACAGGCGTGAAGGAGAGCTTGGCCTGAAGCCGCGGGAACTTGGTTTAGGGGTGTTGGGGTGTTGGGGCGTTGGGGCGTTGGGGCGTTGGGGTGTGGGGTGTTGGGGTGTTGGGGTGTTGGGGTGTTGGGGTGTTGGGGTGTTGGGGTGTTGGGGTGTTGGGGCGTTGGGGTGTTGGGTTGTTGGGGCTTAGAAGTCTTACTAGTGTAGGGTTTAGGGCTTAGGGGGGAGGGGGGGGGGCACGTCTTGGGTCCCCAAGTCGGCCCCCGCAGCTGAGGATGCAGCTTGGCGGATGCCGCCCGCGTGCGGAGCCATGAGGCACTTGCCAAGGCCGTTCCTGCCGTGGCGCTGGAGGCCCACCCGGAATCCTAAACCGTCAAACCTAAACCTGGCTAAGGGGGCGTTGTGATAGAAACGAAAGTCCAAATTCTTCGTAATGTGCAATAGAATGCTAAATTACGGTCTGCGACTTGCAGGTCAGATGCTTCCTTCCTCTAGCTTCTGCACAGCAGGTCGAGGCTCTCGTCCCTTGTACTTCTTTCATTTTCGCATCGGAGGGCCTTGGAAAGGGAGGGAGGGATGAGGAAGAGAGAGCGCGGCAGGAGGAGAGAGGAGGGGAGGGCCCCAACAAACAAGAATCTCTTGCAGAGGATCTCAAAACCCTTAACCCCCTGAACCCAAGGCGTGTTAAGCCCGACACCCTAAACGCCCCACGTGTCTTGGGCCTGAACTGCTCCAGGGTCTCGTCGTAGAACCACGTCTGGCCAGGGGCTTTGCAGGGGTTCAGCTTCTCAAGGCTTGTAGAGCTTAGGCCTTCAAGGTCTTTAATCGCCGGGCTTTCAAGAGCTCAGACCTTGGGGGTTCGGTGCCTAGGTCTATAACACCAACCCTAAACCTAAATTTCAAAGCCTGCGCAGCAACGTTGGAAGTTTGCGGACTGAGAGCTTATAAGTCCCGGGTTTTTGGCCAGGACGGCTTGGTGCCGAAGGGCAAAGGGGGCTTGAGGAATGCTTCAGGGGGGCTTGGAGGAGGGGCTTCAAGTGGCTTCAAGTGGCTTCGAAGCCTTCAACGATGAAGCCCCCCGTGAAGGGTTCCAAATCCTTCCCGCCCTAAATATGCTTATCACGCCACTTCTTTACTTACCTGAACTGTCAAGTAGAGGTTTTGGGGGTGGGGGGGGGGGGGAGCATCGGCGCTCCTGGAGGTCGTCGCCGACGGTGCATGAACGCATCTCAAGGCAGCTCCTCGTTCCCAGTTTATGGAAGCTCCCCCGAAAATGGGAAGGGTCATCTTTGGGGCCCTGCCCCTTTGAAGGGGAGGCTCAAGGGACCCCTGTGATGTTCGAGGGTTGAGAATTTTAGGCGATCTATGCGGTTTTGTGGATGTGGGGTTTTGGGTTTAGGTTTTGGGCTGGAAGGGATGATTTCTCGTTTCCTGTAACCCTTAATCCGTAATTAACCCCTTTGGCCGGCGCTAAACCACTTAAACCCTCGAGCCCTGCAACCTTAGCACCGTAAACCTCAAGCCCCAGACCCCTGAAACACAAGAATTCTCAAGCCCAAGTAACCCAGGCCTAAGCCACCCTCTCCCTAACCTACCAAAGACTGAAACCCTAAACCCCATAAACCCTCAACCCTGAACCTCGTGAACCCTGTCAACCCTCAACCCTGTAAAGCCTCAACCCTAAACGCAAGCCTCAAGCTCTAAACCCTAAACTAAGCCCAGGGTCCTTGACTGCCCATCCTTGGCCGCGAGGCAGATGCCGGACTGTAGCCTGGAAGGAGGGAAAGGTCGAGGGCTTAGGGTTCCGGTTTGGGGAGCAAGCCGAGGGGATGAGGGCCACGGGTTCAGGAGCCAGAGCCCGCCCCCTGGCCCCCCCAAAGCAAAAACCGAGCAGAGTGCATTACCGAGACGGCCGCCAGGTCCCTAGTGCAACTTTGGGGGGAGTGGACTGCACGTGGGATTGCGCAGGCGCCTGATGTGGAATCCCACCGAGACAGGTGTCTGCGTTGTGGTGGCGATCCCATTGAAGAGCCTTGTGGCTAAGGCGCAGGGCGTAGGGTAGAGGGTTTAGGAGTTGAGGTTTGCGGTTTAGAGTCTGGAGTGTAGTTCGTGCCCTTAGCCTCTAGTTCTTATAGTAGGGAGCTTGGGAACGAGATGGTCTACGTCACCTTTGAAAGTTTGGAGTTCTGTCGTTCCCCGGCTGTCGGATTCAGGATTAGGGGGTTGAGACTTAGGATTGAAACCGAGCTCAGGCAGAAATCCTAACCCTAAACCAAATGACCGAGCGGCCACTGCTGGTTGAGGTTCTGCGGATCACAGGCTGCCAGGGAAAGCTCCGAGCCTGGCTCCGCGACGTTCGATGCGTTCTGTAGGGTTTAGGGTTTAGGGTTTAGGGTTTAGGGTTTAGGGTTTAGGGTTTAGGGTTTAGGGTTTAGGGTTTAGGGTTTAGGGTTTAGGGTTTAGGGTTTAGGGTTTAGGGTTTAAGGTTGGTCTAGGGTTTAGGGTTTAGGGTTTAGGGTTTAGGGTTTAGGGTTTAGGGTTTAGGGTTTAGGGTTTAGGGTTTAGGGTTTAGGGTTTAGGGTTTAGGGTTTAGGGTTTAGGGTTTAGGGTTTAGGGTTTTTCTCGACATGTCGCTCCCCGACGGGGCTCGTATGATGCCATGGGACCTTTGTTTCTGAGGTTTCCCATAGGACCAAGGATCTTGAAAATCCTGGAAGGTACTTTGATATTTTGTGTTGTGAAGAAGGACTTCCCACAAAGGACCCTAGCTTGAAACAACCCCCCGGATCTAACAATCTACCCCCTAAACCCTCTTGCTGCAGAAAGCAGGAAGTCCGAGCACGCTACCGCAAACCCTCAACTCTGAACCCTATGTAGCCCCCTAAACACTTGACCCCTCGCCCCCTAGCCCCCCAAAGCCTTAAAGCCCTAAGCCCTAACCCCTGAACCCTAGCCCTAAACCCTAAACCCTAAACCCTACACCCTCAAGCCCATGTAGCTCCGAGCCCCTGGTTCCCTCCGAAGGTCCACGGCCTGTGCCCGCCGCCTCCACACAGCGGCCCCACCTTCAGTTTGACGCGTATTTCGGGGATTTAAGGGTTTTAGGGGTTTTTAGGGTTTAGGGTTTAGGGTTTAAGGGTTTCGGGGTTTTAGGGGTTTTAGAGGTTTTAAGGGCTTGAAGGCTTTTAAGGGCTTTAAGGGTTTTAAGGGTTTTAAGGGTTTAAGGGCTTTAAAGGCTTTGAGGGTTTTAAGGGCTTTAAGGGTTTTAAGGGCTTGAAGGCTTTTAAGGGCTTTAAGGGCTTTAAGGCATTAAGGGCTTTAAGGGTTTTAAGTTTAAGGGTTGAAGGGTTTTGAGGGCTTTAAGGGTTTTAAGGGCTTTAAGGGTTTTAAGGGCTTTAAGGGTTTTAAGGGCTTTAAGGGCTTTAAGGGCTTTAAGGGCTTTAAGGGCTTTAAGGGCTTTAAGGGCTTTAAGGGTTTTAAGGGCTTTAAGGGTTTTTAAGGGTTTCAGGGCTCTAAGGGTTTTAAGGGCTTTAAGGGTTTTACGGGTTTTGAGGGCTTTAAGGGTTTTAAGGGTTTTAAGGGTTTGAAGGGTTTAGGGTTTGGGGGGTTTTTAAGTTTTGGGTTTGGGGTTTGAGGTTTAGAGTTTGGGGTTTCGGGTTTGGGGTTTCAAGTTTGGGGTTTGGGGTTTGGGTTTTTAAGTTTGGGGTTTGGGGGTTTGGGGAAAGAGTTGGGGGTTTAGGGTTTGGGGTGCTAAGTTTGCGGTTGGGGGTTTGGGGTTTGGGGTTTCGGGTTTGGGGTTTCGGGTTTCGGGTTTTAGGGTTTGGGGTTCAGGATTTAAGGTTTAGGGTCTAGGGTTTGAGGCTTAGGGTTCAGGATTTCGGGTTTAGGTTCAGGGCTTAGGGTTTAGGGTTCAGGTTTTAAGGTTTAGGAGGCTTTCGGAGCTTTAAGGGGGTTTACGCGAAGGCTTTGGGCTGAAGGCGCCTCGGTGAGGCTTACGTGGGTAGACTCGGGCCCCTTTGGGCCCCTGTTCAGAACAAAAACACGTCTCAAACCGCCCAAAAAGCGTCAACCCGAAACGCCTCACCCCTAACCTCGGAATCCATCAACGCGAACCCGCAATCCCAACTCAACTCAGCCCCTCAGCCCTCAACTGTCAACCCCCACCCTGGAACCCCAAACCCTGGAACCCTAAACCCTGGAACCCGGAACCCGAAACCCTAAACCCTAAACCCTAAACCCTAAACCCGCAACCCTAACCCTAAACCCTAAACCCCGTGTGAAGTCCAGACGCGGGTTCCACACAAGACCGGCCGTCTGGTCGTAGGCCTTGGATCAGCTTGTGTGGCTGTATGTTCTAGGGTTTAGGGTTTAGGGTTTAGGGTTTAAGGTTTAGGGTTTAGGGTTTAGAATTTAGGGTTTAGGGTTTAGGGGAGGTCGAGTTTAAGGTTCAGGGTTAAGGGGAGGATGCACGTAGGCAAACACCAACGAGTTGGCTTGGTTCTACAGTCCCGCGTCCCAGCATGACCCGGCAACATGCACAGGACAGAGGACTGAGCCCTTCGGCTTGGCGCAGATCCACTACAACGCTCACAGACGTGACTGCTGAGGGGCTTTTGAGGGTTTAAGGGCTTGGGAGCCTTTTTGGGGGGTGGGGGGGGTGGGGGGGGGGGGGTGGTTGCTGCGAGCTTCAAGCTGGTGGTTTTGGGGTCTTTAGCCCGAGAGGAAGTGGAGTGCTTCTTTTCCGAGGCGCGAAGTCCTGCACTTCGCTGGCGGGCTCGCAGGGCTGCACCGACAGAGCTGTCCCGGCAGCTCCTCCTGTCATAGAGACACCACTGTCTTGTTACTTGTTGGTTCTTGTGGGCAATAGCTTACCCCTGAAGTCCCTTAAAGGGTGATATAGGAGGATATAAGGTGCCTGATTCCTTAAACCCGAAGCCCTGAAGCCTATATAACCTGTTCACGACGTCATTCCTGCCTATACCGCCTGAACCCCAGCCGCAAGCCGAATTCCTAAACTGGCCCTAAACCCGAAACACCAAGGTGAAGTTTGGGACTGTAGAAGCGACGTGCCGCAGGCTTTGATATGCCTGCAGATTGGGGTTTGGGGGGGTTAAGGGCTTTAGAGTTTAGAGTTTGGGGTTCGTAGGGTTGAACCACTGAGCAAAAGAGCCCAAGACGCTTCGCGACCTCCTCTGACCGAACCGGCCTTCGCTCTGGACGCATGCCCCATCTCCCACAGACAGCCGCAGACCCGTCTGGTTGTAGGCAAAATACTGCGCCAAGCCTGGGATGCTGAGTGGCCCAAGAGGAAAGAAGCTTCACCTTTGCTTGAAGGGGGTTAGGGTATCCTGGTATCCTACAAGGCTAGTGGGTGCCGATGGCGAGGCCCCTTCCGATGTGTCCGGTCGCGGATCTAACAGCTTCGATGTCAGTGAACTGATACACGTTGCAGAAGCCTGCGCCACTACCCCAAGCTCTAAAGCAGGTTCGAGTGTGCCAATATCTACACACAGACTCCGCCGTGCTGCTGGTTGCATCGCAGTCGGTGGCAACCAATCTCAGCATAGCCGGGGGAGCTGAGGGAGTGTAACGAAGTGCGACCTACCCAGTTTGAGTCTGCGAAGTAGATGAGTCAAGCCCTCGAGCAAAAAATACTCCAAATACCTGCATAGCCAACCTCGAAACTCTGAAGGCTTAGGAGAGTTCGGGAGTGAGGGTTTAAAGGTCTAAGATCCAGGATTCAGTGCCTTGGCTGTAGGGTCTTTCGGGCTTAGGGTGAAGGGACGGCCTCAACATGAAGCCTCCAGCCCACAGGCCCTGAACAACCCCTGTAATCCCGACTGCACCGACTAATCCGAAGTCTCCTAAAACATGGAGCCAGCGTCCCCTGAGGCCCTCTCCTCTCGCCGCTGCGGGCCGCACAGCCACCGCTCCGGCGCTCCAGCAGCCTAGGGGGGGTTCAGGGTTTTAGGGTTTAGGGTTTAGGGTTTAGGGTTTAGGGTTTAGGGTTTAGGGCTTGTAGTTTAGGGTTTAGGGCTTAGGGTTTAGGGTTGAGGGTTGAGGGATGTAGGGCTCAGGGTTCAGGGTCCAGGGCCTCGGGGCCCTTTGACAGACTCTTGGAACCACAGTGCCCCTTATGCATCCCATAAGGAATTAGGGTTTGTAGAGTTTAAAGGTGAAGGGTGGTTAGGGTCAAGACATAGAACCAACTGAGAGGCTCTGTCGTCTGGCTTCGGGCTTAGGTTCGGGCGTTAGTAGAGTTTGTAGAGTTAAGGGCTGAGGGTGCATGGCTTAAGCTTTATACGGCTTATGGGCTTACAGTACTCTAGGGCTTCGGGATGGCAACCACGCTAAACCCTAAACCCTAAATCCTACACCCTAAACCATAAACCCTATAGATGATACACCCTACTGTAAACCCTAAATAAACCCTTAACCAGGCAGTCCAGGAGCCCCGATTGGCTGGGGCTGGGCCGGCCCCAGGTCGTCTCCTCAGCGAAGGGAGATTCTCATAGGCTCAAGTTTGAGGCCTCGAGGTTTCGGGTTTAGGGTTGAGTTTAGGGTTTTAGGGTTGAGTTTAGGGTTTTAGGGTTTTAGGGATTTAGGGTTTTAGGGTTTTGGGGTTTTAGGGTTTAGGGTTTCCCGGTTTGGGGCTTGGCGTCTAGGGTCGGGCGTTTGGGGCCTTTTGGGGGTGTAGAGGGTTGTTCTCAATTAGGGACCCTGTTGGGCACCCCCGTCTCTCAAGGGATTCTCAATGATACCTTGCAACATTAGGTTTCGGGGTGAGGGGGCCTCTACGTTCGCAGCGAGCAAAAGCCTGCCACTAGCGGCCACAGCTTAAACTACACAATCTACATCCATCAGAGGTCCTCGCAATCTCTTGCAAGAAGGCTCCTGGCAGTAAATCCTGAACCCGACGCCCGCAGCACCTTAAACCCGAAATCCTAAAAACTGGATTGGGGCAGTGTTACCCTAATCCTAAACGCATAACCCATCCGAGGCCGCGTCCGTCCAGCCGGTCGTGCCGGTAGTGGTGGTCGTGGTGGCCAGCTGTGTCTCACCCCAGTGCCACATCCTGAGAACAGCTAGACTAGCTGGAAACTTCACGGCTCTGGTGGCGTCCCATATGGGTTTAGGGTTTAGAGTTTCGGGATTACCCCCGGACAGGGTAAAGGATAGAAGGTATGTACGGAATTCCCAAATTCCCTGCGAAGAACTCCTAAGGCAAAGAGTACCCTAACACAGCAAAGCCCTTGTTTCTGTATTTTACCCCAGGACGAACCCCAAAACCCTTGGGAACCCTAAGCCTTACCCTGACCCTATACCCTAAAACCTTGGAACCCTAAACCCTTGAGACCCGAAATCCACAAATCTTGGGAACCCCAAACCCTAAACTCAAACTCCTGAACCCTGGAAGGGCCCCCCGGCCGCACTGGCGTTAACCCAAGGGGCTGGTTTGTCTCGGTGGTGCAGACGGCTGTGACCACCTAGGGACTTTGGCTTTAAGGTTTGGGGTTTGAGGGTTTTCGTGTTCAAGGTTTCGGGTTTCGGGTTTAGGGAGTAGGGCTTGAGGGCTTCAAGGCGCAGGGCTTGGGCTTGGGCTTGGCTTAGGCTTCGGGGGTTAGAGCTCAACTAGGGCAGCTTCGCCCGAAAGCCCCAGCACGGAAACCCTGGAATCCCTAAACCCTAAACCCTAAACCCTGAAATCCCTAAATCTACAAGCCCCGAGAGGGGGACCTCGCGAAGCTACTGCAGGTCTTCGACACAGGCGGGGGCCACCAAGGGAGCCCAACCGCATGAGATTCTCGTCTGCTTGGTATACCATAAGGGCCCACACAAAGCGAAGCTGCAGTTTAGGGTCTAGGGTCTAGAGTCTACGGTCTAGGGTCTAGGGTCTCGGGTCTAAGGTTATAGAGTCTGCGGGCGGAGAGAGTGTAAGTCAGTGTAAGTCTCTGGGTTTGTGGCAAGAAGCCTTAACAACAAACTTAGAATACCCCACAGAGCCCTAAGCCCGTAACGCTCAACCCAAGACACATTGCCCAACTAAGCCCCTGAAGCCCTTCTAGCCCCTAAGCCCTAATCCCTAACCCCTAACCCCTAAACTAAGTGAGGGGTCGCTTCCGTCGAGCGACAGACCCCGAACGCTCGGCCGAGGCCTTACAGCCCGAGCGCCCAAGCGAAAGGAGAAACGGAAAAGGTGAGGGTTAAGCCTGGGTCTAGGCGGTCTAGGGTTTAGGGTTTAGGGTGTAGGGTTTAGGGTTAGGGTTTAGGGTTACCCTAAGCCCTGAGACGACTGCGGTTCCCAGGCCCAGAGCCGAAGTGACTTACACCCCAAAACCCTCAACCCCAAACCAAGGACCCGAAAACCTAAAACCCTAAACCAACTCTCCAACCCTGAAGCACTCGAACCCTCGAACCCTCGAACCCTCAAACCCTCAAACCCTCAACCCTAAAACCTCCAAAAATCTCAAACCCTCATCCCCAATCGGTTTGTTGCCTCGTTCCACTCCACCTCCGGCCGAGGACGCACCTCCAGGCATAGGCCGCCTCTGGCATTTAGGGTTGAGGGTTGAGGGTTGAGGGTTGAGGGTTGAGGGTTGAGGGTTGAGGGTTGAGGGTTGAGGGTTGAGGGTTGAGGGTTGAGGGTTGAGGGTTGAGGATCCAGCATTGCCTGCAGTTCGTATCTCGCCAGTGACGGCGTCCAGCGTGAAGTTCCTGGCAGGCGAGTAGACAAGCTAGGCTCCGTTTCAAGATAGTGTAGCTATAATGACCTGGAGACACTATCTGAGAAGTGTGCAGGCATCCTACCCCCCTCGACCCTTGAAGGAACGAGCCCAAACCCAAAGGTTTAGGTCCAGGGGTTTAGGGCTGAAACGGGCAGCTTGACACCACTTCCACCCGCGGCCAATGTAGCAGGAACGACCAGCAACCCTCAAGTACAGCTAGGTCGAAACAGCTATGCCTGGGGTTTTGGCCCCTCTGAGAAACCTCCAGAACAACATCCTCCTAGACCCAAGAAAGGGCGAGCCATCTTGCATGCAAGAATCTGCGCTGGCTCTTCATCGGAGCAAGGCCACATAACGAGGAGCGTGCCTGGCACGACTGCTCCCAAGCCTATGAGCCCCGTCCAAGATCCAGCACGCACTCAAGACCAAACCCTGCGCATTGCATGCATTGGTTTGTGTATGGCTTAGGGTTTAGGGCTGCTGCACAAAGTGGGTCTCGTCCGCCTCCGAACTAGCCATGGTAATAGGAAGCAGAGCTACACCAGAGTAACGTAGCACACGCCTGCACCAGCCAAGCTGACCCGGAACCCTAAACCTCGCGAGCCTGGAGTCGTCTTCTCGGCAGCGTGTAGGCATCGCAAGCTCTCCTGCACTGAAGACATGGGAGGGCCGGGCGGGGAGGGGGGTGGGACCCAAGGGCTCGAGCTTGGGCTCATATGATAATTCATCGAGGTACATTTAGGAGCCGAAAAAGTTACCAATTTTCACCCATTTAGGGCTTCGGACTTAACTTAGAGTTTAGGTCTCAGGGTTTCGGGCACAGTCCGGTCCCTCAACCATCGAACCCTACACTCCCCAAAACAGCGGTCCTCCGCATTTGTCAGCTGGCCTGTGGATGGATGGTGAAGCCACTGCCTCGGCAAACAGGCCTAACTAGGAACCGGCATTGAATTCAAATGCCTTCTCTCCCATTGTTGGGGCTTGGGGGGTTAGGGAAGCAAGCCGGCTCAACACAATGTGGCGCTGCATACACATTAAGTCGTGGCCCTAGTTTGGAGTGCTTCTGATCATCGGAGGTAGTGTAGTGGAGTTTTTAACTTGTTACCAGACAGGCCCTTCATGGATCAAATAGGCTTGAGAGGTTAGAACTTAGGGTTTCCAACTTTCGCAAAGAAGCTTGAAAGGTTCGGGGGCTTATGGCTAAGGGCTTCAAGCCCTCTAAACTCTGGATTCGGCTTCTTGAGAAACCAGGCGAAGGCCGGCTAAGGCGCTCGGCAGGCACCGCCGGCAGGAAGCAAGCGTGAAGGTTCCTCAGCTCAGGCTTAAGGTTCAAGGATCAGGGGCTTCGGGCTGAGGGCTGAGGGTTTAGGCTGCTAGGGGGAAGCTTGGAGGGGCCCAGGTTTGCTGGCATGCCCTGGCTCCAACCCCAAGCCCTCAACACCCCCAAACCCGAACCCCGAAGGCCTCAAACCCACCACATGCCTCTCCTGGCCGGCCGGCCAGAATCGGTATCAAGTTCAGCGTTCAGCTCCCGTATAACCCCAAGTTCTAGGTCCTTAGTACCCCACCTCCCCATGCCCTCCCCACCCCTACCCAGCTCCAAGATTCACCGCCGCGCCGGAGCGGTTGTACTCCTCAGGGCGAGTCGTGGGGGGGGCACGGGGGGTTCAGGCTTTTTTTGCTTCAGACTTTTGGGGAATGAGGAGGATCTGTAAATTTGGTAGGTTTTCGTAAGAGAGCCCAGGAGCCCCGGGCTGCAGACCGTGAACAAACATAAGCAGGTGTCCTGATTGCGAACCGTACTTCATACTCAGACTGTGAGACTGTTTAAGGTCTACTCCCAAACCCAGGAGTGTTGGGCTCTGGTTTAAACCCTACACCCTAAACCCTAAACTCCAAAACCCTAAACCCTAAACTTTAAACTCTAATTCAAAGGAGCCACGAGCTCAAAGCTTTAAGAAGCTTTGCGGGGCTCTTGAGGTTTGGGGCTCTTGGGCTCAGGGGACTTGGGACCTCCTCGCCCTCGATCCTACCAAAACCAAGAACCAAAAAATGACCAACGTGTAGTCATCAATCACAGCGCTCCAACTAACTAGGGCCTTAATAATTAGAATAGGGTTTTAGGGGCTATGCGGGCGAAAGCCTGTCGAAGTCAATAATTAAAGAAGAAGATGTCATCTGCATCCTCAGCAATAGCTCAGAGCACTGAACAGATCTACAACTTGCTGCAGATGGATTGCAGCAGTAAAAACATTGCATCATATTTCTGTGACCAAAGGTCCAGAGTCTGTACAGGAATATCATGCGACTTAGGACATCTACGTGTGAGATTCCTAGGTTCAATCGAGTAATTAAGAAGTTTCTTGCAGCAAGCACATTCTTCAGCAGGAGCCCACACAGGTTCAAGCACATGTGTGCGGAAGTCATTTCAAGAAGCTGGCTCTGTTTGAATCTTTCAAGGCAGTCTTTAAACCTGACAAGTCTTTTGCAAGCGGCATTGAAACGCCTAAGCGGTCCAGGCTTAGGTGGAAGGGCACCACGAATTTCTTGCGCAGTCATCGAATTCCATTGTTCAAGTGCGACATGGGTGATGCAAGGGATGTTTTTGTGAACCCCTTGATTGCAATCATTACGGAGATCAAAAATCTGATCAACCCAAGGAAGGCGAAATTTGGAAGACAACCTGGGGACAGGCCAATCTTTACACAGCGGAATGGTCATAAGGCTTGCGCTAACAGTTCCAACCGCATTACAAAATTGGACAGGGGTTGTGCGGAGAACCTGCGAATTAACACAATCCGACAGACGAGCATCAACACGAATGGCTTGTAGATCAGACGCGGCTTTCGTCAGATCCCAAGCAGGGAAGAAGTAAAGACTCTCCGAGAATGCAGCTTCGGGCGGGAAAGTTCAAGCCATTTAGCCTGTCTTTCATGGCCCACTACGAGATGGCTAAGATCAGTATTATCGCCTTGATTTTGAAAAATGTAGGTAGTGAGAAGCCTAAATTTGTATGACGCCATGCCTACAAATTGACAATCGCGAAGGAAACTTGCAGAAGAACCGCCGCGCTGAACAAAAAGGGCAAGAGCTTGTGTCCAAGCTTTAATTTTGGAATAGGGTTTTGGGGGGAGGGGGGGGGCTTATTATAGTACATTTATCAAGGGACCATAAGGGAATACTATTCATATACTATTCATAACTAGTACTTATTCCGACCCCTAAATGAACCAAATCGCAAATCATCTTCTTGAATCGCAATAACAGCTATCAAAGAAACAGTTCTCGTCACAATCTCAATGGCCTTGGCCATGAGGCACTGGCCGTCCGCATACCTCAGGAAGCCCGAAGCAGTCTTCGGGGCACCGGGGTCCCTCATGGTGGAGGGTTAAACAGTCCAAGGGCTTTGGGTTTAGGGTTTAGGGTTTAGAGTCCAAAGTTTCATAGGGTTGAAAGTTTCAGGGTTTGGGTGTGGGGTTCAGGGCTACTAAAGCTTGGGGCTGAAGCTTTCGTAGGGAACTCGCATCTTGTTTGGCCCGACGCGCCCCCAAAAACTGTTGCCATGGGCCGCCAAAGCCCTAAGGCCTACTACCCCTGGTTAGTAGGGAATGGGAGAATCAGGTACCCTGCATAATCCCTTCCAGGGTTTTTGTGCGCCCGTTTTCCCGTAATCGACCCCCTCCCCCGGATGGTTTCCACCCCCCCCCCATGGTATCCCCCCCAAAACCCTGCCCGTTAACCCTAAAAACACCACGGACCACAGCGGAGAGAGAGCGAGAGCGAGAGAGAGAGAGAGAGAAACCCCTCAACCTAAATCCCAAACCCTGAATCCTAAGCCCTAAAACCTAAACCCACCAATGAACCGCAGAGGGGAGAAGGGTAAACCCGAAACCTTAACCGTTTAACCCTGAACCGTAAACCCAGCACAAACCACAGGGGGGAGAGGGGAAACCGTAAACCTATCATTACCCCAAACCTTGAACCCTAAACTCTAAACCCACCGTGAACCAATGGACCAAGGGGGTTAGAGTGAAAATCCTGCACTCTACAGCCTAACCCTAAACCCTAAACCCATGAACCATGAACCAAGGGGGGGGGGGGGTACCAGGCAGGGGGGAAGGGGGCGGCTAGTGCGGCTAGGCTGGCTCATGTATAGGGACCAGGGGGATAGAGTATATGATATAGGGTACCTCATTCCCTCATTCCCAATCAACCCAAAAGCCCAAACACCCTGTAACCCCGCAACGCTAAACACCTCAAGCCCTGTCTGACCCTAAAACCCCAGACCCTGAAGACCTTAGCTCCTACAAGCTCTGAAAACTCCAAAACACTGTAAACTGTAAGCTCTCCTAAACCCGACAAGCCCTAAAACAAAGGGTTTAGGGTACCCGCCTTAAGAGCTGTGCACATCATCCTCTGCACGAAGCCCTCAAACCCCAAAGCCTACGAACAAGCCAACCAAATGGCCCTAACCCGAAAGGACCCGCACCCCATGCAAAACCTTAACCTCGAAAGCCCGGATCCCCTAAAACGCCTCAAGCCCCAAACCCCGCAAACCCCAAAACCACCTAAACCCTCAAAAACCCTAACCCCTAAACCCCCAAACCCCCAAAAAACCAAGCCCTGCACCCCCCCCTCACCCCTGAACCCTAAACCCTACACATCTGCGATCTGGTCCCAGGTCGCTGGATCCAGATGGGGCTCGGAGGTGGCTTCGGGGCACACTGGCAGATGAGGTCCGGCGTGCCCTGGTGAGGGTTGAGGGTTCAAGGTTTAGGGTTGATGGTTTAGGGTTTAGGGTTCAGGGTTCAAGGGCTTTAAGGTTGAGGGTTGAGCGTTTAGGGTTTCGGGTCTAGGGTGTAGGTCCCATGCCTTCATTGAGGTCAAGGGTACAGGATTTCGGGTTTGGACTCAACATGAGGATCCCGATCAACTCCCTGATAGAGGAGGTTCACTTGTCGCGAGCTACCCAGGAGAAGAAAGCTGGGAAAGATGCTCGCCCTTGAAGGTTGAGGGTTGAGGGTTGGGGGTTGAGGTTTAGAGCTCAGGGTATTGAGGTTTGCCCAAAAAGAGCCGCGCCTGATATTCCTGGTTGCATCGTAGCGGAGTCAGGACTTCGCAGCCGTCGCTTAAGTCCTCCCACCTCAGCTCGAGTTTAGGCTTCGGGCGCCTCCGTCCCTTCACCGTCGTATAGGGGGGCCTTTGTGAAGATACTGTAGACAATGCCAGCTTCTGAGAACGAACTCCATGCTGGATATCAGTTCTTGTTAAGTAGATGGTGCGGATACTCAGACAAGAGCCGACACTCAAGAAGGCTGGCTTCTTCAACACACCCCCAGACATACAGAGAGAAAGAGCGAACAAGCGAGCGAGAGAGACAGAAACGTGTCGAGTCAGAATCCGTGAGAAAGCCATCAATGCTAGTCCTTTTGCACGCAATTGTTAGGCTTGCAGGTCCCTTTACCCCCTCCCAAACCCCCTCCACCTGAACCTTCAACCCGTTTTCAGCCCCCAGTGGATAGGACCCCAGCGCTGCGACGCAGAGCAGTTGGTGACTGTTGCAGTACTGCTCGCAGGTCCTGCAGAACGCCAGGAGCTCGGGTGACTTCGATTTCGACGCCCCCATTTTGTTCGAGATTTTGAGGTTTTTGAGGCTTAGAGCCTTTTCGGTTACCACAAAGGAGGGCCATAATTTTCAACAAGCCCGTTTAGGGTCCAAGGGGTGGCACCATCCGAAGGTTCTTTTGGTGGTAGGAAGGGATTTTCGGAGATGCTCAACGGCACTTGACAAAAATCACCAACATCAACCCAGCTATGCCATCCAACAGCCAGCGAGAAACAGATGATCAAGGACCGATAAAGAAAAGTTCGCGCGAGGCGGCATAGTAAAGCGACTCGCTCTCGCATGGCCAAACCTTGCGTTCCGTTCCGTTGCGGTCCGTTTCCTCTCTTCCAGCTGCTCGGGCTCGGGAGTCTCATTTAGCCCCCTCACCTCTGGACATAGAAACCCAAAGCTTCGGCTGTTGGGAACAAGGGCCCTTAACTTTCAGAACCCCCACCCCACATGAGGCAAGAGCACCTGCATCGAGGGGCTTCCAGGGCCTCTCTGATGCAGGGGGGGCCTAATTAGGGCTGGAATGTGGAGGGCACGCTATACCTTAAACCCTATACCCTACACTTTAACCCCCTAAACCCTCATTGCAATTTTCAGGTCCGCGCCTGCCCAGCATCCCCGAGGCCAGCACGGTGCAGCCATCGTCGGAGCAAGTCTGGAGAACGTCGCCCAGGGCCGCACAGGCACCTTGAAGAGACTACATACATACGTACATACATACATACATATAGATATATATATATATATATATATATATATATATAGACGTGTATATATATATATATGTATATATATATATATATACGTACACGTACATGTATATACATATACATATCTTGTGTACATGAGAAGGGTCGCCAGGGTTTGGTTGGCATTTTGGGCTTCACAGGTGGGAGAGTTCTTAAGTGGCACCACTCGCAGGACAGCCCAAACAGGTGCTTCGTAGCCCGAAACCCTAAACTCTCAACCCTTGACCCTTAAATGGCACCTTCAGTCGTCGTCGTGGTGGTCGTTGCGGGCGTTGTCGAGGTGGTCGTCGTGGTCAAGCATGGGATCTCCTGAGGACTGGCAGCTCATCTGCGTCTAGAGCTCCTCTTCCACTCCGCATTCCACCCTCTCTGGCTTCCACGGAGCCCTGCAGGTCACATGTACTCCTTCAACACTCAACCCTGGACCCCCGTACACCAAACCTCAGCCCGACCATTCCCAAAGGTGACCTCCCCGCCTCAGGGCCGAAAATTTTTAGGCTCCGCAAAACAGCCTTGATTCCCGCGGGGGGGCGGGGGTCTGATGCCTAAGCTGTGCGAAGCATCCTCGAACGATCCAGATCCGCAGAATCGGCACTCCACGTTTTTGCCTGAGATCCAGAGGCGGCGTTCACGGAGGGGCCTTTGGGAGGAACTTTGGGCCCCCCGTAAGCCCCAAGCCAAAGACGTTGCCTGCTGTAGCAGCTCCTCCCCTAAACCCACCCTGAACCCTACACAGTTGAGAAACCAGATTCCCTCAAAAAGATATCACCGTAGCTTGAGCCAAAAAGTACCCCCTGGCCACTGTTCTTTGTTACTGGTTGCCTACATTGTGCTTGTGGAGGTTCCAGGGGCGCGCGTGAAAGGTATTTGAGGGCCCAAACAAGGCAGCCGCTCTGAAGGGGGCAAGCCCCTATGAAAGCTGGATGATCTCCAGGCTTCCCAGGGTTTAGGGTTTAGGGTTTGGGGTTTGGGGTTTAGGGTTTAGGGTTTAGGGTTTAGGGTTTGGGGTTTGGGGTTTAGGGTTTAGGGTTTAGGGTTTAGGGTTTAAGGGTTAAGGGTTAAGGGTTAAGGGTTTAGGGTTTAGGGTTTAGGGTTTAGGGTTTAGGGTTTAGGGTTTAGGGTTTAGGGTTTAGGGTTTAGGGTTTAGGGTTTAGGGTTTAGGGTTTAGGGTTTAGGGCCTAAACCCGAGGCGCCATCAGCGAAACAGCCGAGCTTGCCGAAATGGCACAGCGGCTCCCAGTAATACCTTCAGGCGGGCTCTTGATTCTGTGGCCTTCTTGCGAAGGTTCGAGGTTCTCCAGTAACCGAAAGAGAAGGGAATGCGTCTCGTTACCTTGTGGCCACTCCCCGGAAACAAGTGGGACACGCCTTTGAACCCGAGGCGTATCCAAGCGCCAGACCCGGATGTTTGAGGCGGAAGCGCCTTGGACCCTCAAACCGATCATGTCTACTGCAGCCTGTATGATCACTAAAACGAACATGGTATGTAATTCTAATATTGTCTTACGATGGTTGGGGGGATGACCTCTGCCTGTCGCGACAGCTTAAGACAACGACTTGAAGCCGTGGTGCCCGATCGCGGGCGGGTTCGGAAACTCGCAGGCCCCAGCCACGCCCGTCTTCCCGGTGCAATCGTACCTTGATCCGGGGGGGTTTAGGCCCTGACGGCTGCTGCGGTTGCGGATTGGTCTCCCATGCTCGAGGAAACTGCATGTCGTGTCGGTCCATCTACCCCTCGTCCGGACCACTTGGCTGCTGCGCTACATGCAAAGACTCAGACATCTTGCACCAGACTTCCCAACCGTTTCGCGGATTTTGCGTATTGCGGACAACTTCGGGTACCAAAACGCCCACAGTCTAAAACTCCTAAAGCCCCATCTCCAAAAATCGAAAAGAAAACTACACCTCCTGGGTACGCGCAACAAACTTCCCCCAACTCCGAACCCTAAAATGTCCCTAAAACCTCAACTTTCCTAAGCTCTAAATCCAAACCCATAAACCCTATGACCTAGTAAACCCTATTGGGAACCCTATAAACCCTGCAAAATCTCTAAACCCTGTATCCTTCTTCACGACACCGACCCTCCACAAAGGCCAGAAAGCCCAACATACCCGATCAGACCCGCCCCAGCCAACCTCAAGTTCCCCCAACAACCCGGCTTAGGGTCTAGGGTTTAGGGTTTAGGGTTTAGGGTTTGGGGTTTGGGGTTTAGGGTTTAGGGTTTAGGGTTTAGGGTTTAGGGTTTAGGGTTCAGGGTTCAGGGTTCAGGGTTTAGGGTTTAGGGCGGGGTGTAGGGCTTAGTGTCTCAGACGCCATTTTTCCCCTCCCTGGTTAGCTGAGGAACCGCTTGCCCAAGTCGCAGGTGGACGCCTCCACGAGGCCACCCTTTTCCCCCGCCACTAAAAGCCTAAACCCCAAACTCTGAACTCCAAACACAAAAGTCTAAACCCTACACCCAGAACTGCTTCTTCCTTTCAGTGGTAGGGCCCAGGGGGCTTGCACTTCGTTGTGAGGTTTCGAAGAGGGTGAGGCACTTGAGGGGTTTAGGTTTATAGGGTTATAGGGTTTTGGGGTTTAGGGCGCTCAAGACCCAAGTGCGGAACAACCGTATCCGGTAAGCAGCAACATTGCTGCAGCAAACAAGGCTTTGCTTGAAGGTTGTATATCCTCTGTGTGCACGGCGCATACAACAATGCACAAGGCCAGATGTTTTGGCTGAAGACCTGGCGGGGGGGGGGGGCTCGAGATGCCGCAGTGCCGGCATGGAACGCAGCCTGTCCATGTTAACCGCCGGGCGCGCTCGAAATCCTCATTTTCCCATGCTTCATACTTGCGAGAGCACTGCCAAGGCCTCACGATATTGCAAAACCAAAGTTGCAAAAACTACTAATCGCGCCTTAGGCTGCACGGTAGCAAGCGCTGAGCCCGATACCCACGCCCCAAACCTCAAATGAACCCGAAACCCTAAACAAAAGGGGCCCCGCCTTCACCGTGGATGCCGAGGGGCCTGGGTTCTTTGCAGGACCGTCGCTCTATAGGGCCTTTAACGCCTTGACATGCCTTGACTTGGCAAAGATCCTAAGGAACACTTAAAGAACACTGCATGTCGAGTGCACGAGCCTACTCCCTTTCAAGTCCCAGTGGCAGGTCCTCGTCCCTCCTGGTGTCGGACAGCACTCGGAGCCTTGGGCGACCCGAGCAAGTTAACACCATACCCCGACCTTCCCGCACTGCCCAAGTATTCAAGCAAGGCTGCTTGAATGCGCCTTATTTCAGTGAGGACCTAAACCCTAAGTCCGACAGCCTTTGTGCGTGGAGGAATTCGGGCCCTGAACCTGACCCTCCACCCTCCTGAAACTGCCTGGGCCCGCCTCGGCACTGGTCCGTGCAGCTTCCGTCCGGGCAGCAAGGCACCTAAGGCTGGCAGAACAGAGTATTTTGAGCCCCCCGGCCCAACATGAGGCCCAAGTTCGCCTCTGACTCGCCAAATCTTTGCCCTTTTGCTCAGCTTTTTCGGTTTTGGGAGGAACGCTGGCCTCATCCCAGGACCCACAAGTGCACAACCCACCCTGCAAAACAGCAAACAACCTTGTCCCCAAACCCCCCAAACCCCTGCCACACCCAAACCCCGACGCTGCTGAAAACCCCAAGGAAGGACCCACTATCTCACATCATTCTAGGGTTTAGGGCCTTGGAGTTTAGGGTTTAGGGTTTAGGGTCTAGGGCCTTAGCGGCCTGAGGGGCCTTAAACCCACACCCCAAAGCACATCCCAGAAAAGCCCACCGGGCCTCCGATTCGAGAGCGCAAGTGCCCGGAGCCGTCGTTGTTACCTGACGTGGCGCGTCGAACTTGAGGGTGTAAGGCCTCCAACCCTACACTCCCTAAACCCAAACCCTAAACCCTAAACCCTAAACCCTATAAACCCTAAACGCGAAGAACCATGAAGCTGCGTCCGGCGGCCGACAGCGTCGTGGCGCCCGAAGTGGTGGTCTTGACCAGGCTCGAGGCCTGCTGTGCTGATTATTAGGGGTTGCGTGAGGGGTTTAGGGCGTAGGGTGTAGGGTTTAGGGTTTAGGGTGTAGGGTGCAGGGTTTAGGGTGTTGGGTGTAGGGTGTAGGGTGTAGGGTGTAGGGTGTAGGGTGTAGGGTGTAGGGTGTAGGGTGTAGGGTGTAGGGTTCGGGTTTAGGGGTCCAGGGTGTGGTGTTAGGGTGTCTAAGGTCTTTCGGCCCATGATACATTCCTCACTTGCAGAGGAGCCGTGGTAAGCCCTACCCCATTAGGCCCCTAACCCAAAACCCCAAACTTAAACCATAGACCCCAAAACCCTAAACCCTAAACCCTGTTCAAACCCTAAACCCCCAAACCTTTTCAAACCCTGCACTTGGGATGTTCCCCCTTACACTCAGAGTCCTTAACAGGGATTAGAAAAGGGGGTACTATAATCCCTGTGAAGGACTGTTAGTATATTGGGAGACATCCCAACCCAAACGCAAACCATAAACCCCAAACCCCAAACCCTAAACCCCAAACCCTAAACCACCCTAAACCCCAAACCTTTTCCCTCAACCCTGAACCCCAAACCTTTAAGACCCTGCCCTCCCGCCCCCCCTGGCGGGCCTCGAAAGCCTGCGTGAGGCACGACACGCTGGGGGCGGTCCAGGGAGCGCGGCCCTGCACCCCTCAGCGTCGGAGAGCGACATGGGATTTAGGGTTTAGGGTTTAGGGCTTAGGGTTTAGGGTTTAGGGTTTCAGGCTTAGGGTTTAGGATTTAGGGTTTAGGGTTTAGGGGTTGGGGTTTAGGGTTTAGGGTTTAGGGTTCAGGGTTCAGGGTTCAGGGTTTAGGGTTTAGGGTTCAGGGTTGCGAAAGCGAGTTGGGTGGCCACGGCAGCTGCGGCCAGGGGATTTACAGTTCCACGATGGTAAAGGAGATCCCAAAACCTTCAACCCCAAATGGCCAGCAATACGAGCACTCGGGCAACCTTCTCCGACACCCTTCAAGTCTAAGTTTTCTAAACCCTAAACCTTAAACCCTAAACCCTAAATCCTAAACCCTGAACCCTAGGCCCCAAACCGAAACCCTAAACCCTAAGCCCTAAACCCTAAACCCTAAAACTTCGCTCCAGATATCTGCGAGGAGCCCAACCAGCTCCGGTCGTCTGCGGCCGCCACCTCGCAAGGGGTAGCAAGGCTTGAGGGTTTAGGGTCTAGGGCTTGGGGTTTAGGATCTTGGGGTTTAGGGTTTAGGGTTAGGCTTTAGGGCTTAAGGGTTTAGGGTTTAGGGTTCAGGGACTTTTGAAACCTTGAACACCAAACACCAAACCCCCAAACCATCAACCCCAAAAAAGCAAACCCCGGGTCGAGGTCTCCTACTGGCTCTTAGTAGGGAATGAGGGAATGAGGCCCCTGGATGTACCCTGTAAGGGCTGAAAAAGGGCCCTGATTCCCCTCATTCCCGGTCTAAGAACCAGCAAGTGGTGGGCCTGGCAGGTGTAGTTGCCGACGGTGAGGACGACGGCCTCCTTGAGCCCACTGACTTCCTGCACAGCACTTGAAGCTCGGAGAGGGGGGGGCTGAAAGGGATTACTTGGAGGTTCATGGTCGTTGTAAGTAGGGTTTTAAGTATATACCCTTAATATAGTTATCTAAGTCATTATTCATGAACCTTCTAGTAGGCTTTAGTTCAGGGTTCGGGGTCTAGGGCTTAGGGTCGTAGGACCAAACCTAGACAGCATTAAGAATCATAATCGTGCTTAGGCCCCCTTTTCGATCATGTGGTTATCGAAAGAAATAACTTTGTGGAACCCTCACTACAAGGCGGCTTTTTCCATTGTTTGGAGGACCTCGCAGCTCTGCCGCAACACCCTGGCCGCCCGGCTCGGAGCCCATGGTTTCGGGCTGTTTCGGGTTCAGGGGTTACTTTGGGTAGATATAAGTGGGGTTTTTAATATAAAAATAGCTGGCTATGACCCTTTTTAATGTACTTAGAACTCACTGATAACTGCCCAGGAATCTGCCAAGGAGGGGTTTGGGGGGGGGAGGGAAGAGCGCCTCCAGCACGACGTCCGACAGCTCGGTCGCCATGTCGCCGCGGAAGTCGCCTGACACTTCCGCAGGGTTTGGGGTTTAGGGTTTCGGGGTTTAGGGTTTAGGGTTTAGGGTTCAGGGTTTAGAGTTTAGGCTTTTGGGTTGAGGGCCCTAACCTGGCAATTTTGTTGATTTGCGGGCATGCGGGAGGGCCCGGTACCTCTTACAAAGGAAGTGACATTACCTTGATTTGTGATTCCATGCCGGGCATCCGGTAGAATCGTTTTCAGGCAGCTCCCCGAAGCAAGAGGCCCCTAACAAGTCCAACACAAACCTAAGGATCACCCCAGCATCCCCAAAACACCTCCCAAACCCTAAAGCCCCAAAACACCCTATCCCGAACCCCAAACCCTAAAACCCCAAACCCCACAACCCCAAACCCTAAACCCCAAAACCCTTAACCCCAAACCCTAAACCCTAAACCCTAAACCCCAAACCCCAAACCCCAAACCCTTAACCCAAACCCCCAAAGCCCGAAGGCCTGCCAAGCTGTAGTTGAAGCCAAGCGCGACCACTGCGCCATACCCGCGATGCATGGGCTCCCAGAGCAGCTTGCCCGCGTTCATGCCCTGACAGGTGGGTTTAGGGTTTAGGGTTTAGGGTTTAGAGACTCACATGCCCAAGAATTCGAGAGTTCGTCTGGGGTGCTCAGCACACAGACATGCGTTCACACACGTGCCGGGGGGTCGCGGCCTTGACGATGGTGCTGTTGTTGGGCTCAACATCGTAACCAGGACCTCGGAAACAGTTTTCGAAAAGGTCTTCACGCGAGCGGCGTTATCGAAACTACTTTCGACATCCTGTCTCTGTCTCAAGCTGTTCCAACACAAAGTCGATGTCAGATCGTGTTCTGCACACAATCTGACCATTCGCGTTGAACAAGTCCGAACAACCACCGGTTCTGCGACTCATCGATGGCACATATCGGCACCGACAGGCAGAGAAGCTACTGCAGTTTGATTTGCACGCTGCTAGGGTGGCTTCTTTGATGACCAAGATCTCCGATCCCTTGCAGTCGACCTCAACGCTTTTCACTTCTTTGTGGTGAAGTGACACGCACCGGCTGTGCAAGAGCACTGATAAACCCGCAGAATGACCACGTCGTACACAAGTCACAACGAGCATCCCAGTCCTTGTACAAGTCGCAGTCATCACACCTGCTTGCGGCAACTTGCGGCAACCTGCGGCCTGCAATCGGAACGCCTCTCGTCAGCCGGGGAGTAACAATCCTTGCCACGATGCTCTGTCACTTCCATCAGGCTGCCGAAGCCCTCCTTGATGGGCATCGGAACAAAACTGTCGTCTGCCGATATGGCCCCGCTCATGCCTCTCACGCCCAAAGCCACTAGCACCGCAAGGTTCGAGTTTAGGATTTAGGGTTTTGGGGTTTTGGGTTTTTTGCGTTTAGGGTTTAGGTTTTAGGGTTTAGGGCTTAGGGTTTAGGTTTTAGGGTTTGTCCATCCCTATGCCAACACACCCCTCGCTGCATGCATGTGCCGAATCCCTGAACCTCATACACCGTAAACCCTATGTACTATTTATGGATGTGTACCTATACATATACATGTACATGTACATGTATGTGCATGTATGTGCATGTATATGTATATATATATATATACACACATATACATATACACATACATATACATGTACATATACATATACATATACATAGACATATACATATGCATATACATATACATATTTTTTCTGTGTATATATGTATATGTATATATGTATATATGTATGTATATATGTATATATGTATATATGTATATATGTATCTCCCTCCAAGAGAGATGCTGAGGCCCGGGCCCTTCAGCTGCAAATCCCCCAGGTCCGCGCTCCAGAGATTTAGGCGCCGCACCTGGCGGAGGGGGGGGGGGGGCATCTGAAAGATGAGGCTTGGGGTCCTAGGGTTTATGGTTTAGGGTTTAGGGTTTAGGGTTTCGGGTTTCGGGTTTAGGGTTTAGGGTTTAGGGTTAAGGGTTTAAAGCCTCGGGTGCTTTCAACTTTCTTGAGCTCGGATCTCGGGTTGCAGGGCCCAAAGGTCCTTCAAAACCCCAAAGCCGAAACCCATTGGCGAGGTGCTCTCAACCCTCCACAAGACCCCACCACCACAAACCCTCAACCCTTCTTGAGATTCATCCATGTATACACAGACGTTGATACCTTGCAACCCAAGACTTTTAAAAATAGATATCGCCACCTAACAAAGCCCGTGGGAACTCCCGCACTGTCCCAGCGCCTCGAGCGAGCAAGCCACGGCTTCATCCCACTCGATGCTGCTGAGGGCCTCCGCGAGCTCCCAGGGCCCCCACGCGTCCCGCGCGTCGGGCTTTCGGGGTTTAGGGTTTAGGAAGCTCCCCCGAGCTCAAGCAGAGAATCCTTGAAGGACATAGGCTTTATTAGGAAGCTCCCCGAGCTTAAGCAGAACCGCCGGAAGGTCAGCAAAGCTGCACAGCCGCTGGAGTCCAAATCCCATCGCGACTTTCACTTCTCCTGCCTCCCCTTCACAAACTTCACATCCTCTCCGGACCCCCCTTGTTGAACCTTCCCGACATCCGACACCTTCCCGGCACACATTCATGGAAAAAATCTGCTCGGCTCGGGACTCCGGGCTCTTCGGGTTTCGGGGGGTGTAGGGGTTTCCATGCTTGGGGCCTTCGGCTGCGCAACGTGGCACAAGAAGTCCAACCACGAACCCACAACATAAACGACATGAGGAAAAAATAGAACGCTGCGTCTGCGCCTCGCAACCCGTGAGATTGCTGAAGCCATTCAGGTGCTTGCTGACCATGGACCTGTGTGCTTGGTCGTTGGGTTTGGTGTGTGGGGGGGGGGGGGGGGGGCTGGGAGGTTCTGAATGAGTGGCAGCTCTTTGGGGGGACCCTAAAGTTGTAAATCCCAAACCCTCCACCCTAAACCCAACCAAAAAAAGGAACCATAACTTCAGAGCACAGGCCACGGAAGCTAGATTCCGCTCGTGCCGAAGCTACATCCTAAACCCCTTAATCTTGTTTTGGAGTCGGGGGCCCGGTGGCCAAGGTGGGCGGGGGGGAGGGGGAACCAAACTACGGATATCTCGAAAGTTGGCGGTTGGGCCGGGAATTCCTTGGACACCTGATGGGTTGGACCCAAATGCTCTTGAAGTGCCTCGGTGACCCACCGGCAAGGTTTTCAGGAATGAAAGCAAAGCTGTGAGAAAGTTACCCTAAGGTCAGCGCCCGCGGGCAGGCGCGCAGGGTTCCCCCGACTCTGAGTGCGAGTGCCGGCTCCGACATGCTCAGTGAGACTGCATGGCATGTTGACGGAGATGCAGAGATACAGCGCAGCATGTTGACAGCGATCACTTCTCTTCCAAGTCTCCTTATTAGGCTGACGGGACGTTGGGCATGTTGATGGTAAGCGTCCCACCTGTAACCCCCCAATGAGTCATCCTTCGAGAGGAACATGGGCTGCACGTAGCCCAGGTCCACCTCCAAAAGGCTCACAAGCTATCTTAGAAATTTGAGACTTAGAACCCCAAACTCAAAACCAAAGGTTTGCGAGGTCTTTTTTGGGCATCAAAGAGCAATGCGTGAACCTCCCGACTCCCCATGTTTACCCAGTTCGCGCGCACCGTGCTGATGCCGAAGGCAATCTTCTTCTCACCGGGGCGAACCTGGACACGGTGCGGGTGGCACGCCGGCACATTGAAATCCACAGCTGGCGGGGTAGGAACTCTGAAACTCGTTTTGGGGTTTGAGAAGTTTACGGCTTAGGGCTTAGGCGCCTCAACCCCAAGTCGCGCATGAGCTGGCAGCCTTCGTGAGGTTCACGCTGGAGAGCAAGTACTGCACGTTGCACGGGCCACCTGTCCCCTAAACCCTAAACCCTAAACCTCCAATCCCGAAGAGAAAACACACCCGAAAAGAACAATGGAACCCAAGATCAGAGAGTTCGGATCAATTTTCAGGGCTGTGGGATCTGGGGGTTTAGGGTTTAGGTTTAGGGTTTGGGGTTCGGGGTTCGGGGTTGCTGTGGATGCGTCGAGCAGCTTCTGGAATGCCTCTTGCTTGGGGGAAAGCTACGATGAGACCCGTCCCGCCTGCCCCACCCAGGCCGCAGTGTTGGGCCGCGCAGAGGGCGCCGCAGCCCATACCACCCCCGGCAAAGGTGGTGTTGGTGATGCGGAAGGTGAACCTCGGGAGCAGGCTCAGGTTTCAGAGGCTTAGGATTATCCTGCTGGCTCTTCCTAGGGAGAGAGGGAGTTTTTGGTACCTCATCTTCCTCACTCCCCCTACTGAGAACCCCACGAGGGTTCAGTCTGGGGCGGCTTGGGGGGGCTTTAGGATTTAGGGCTCAGGGCTCCGCAGTTTGCCCGCCTGCGCTCATTTGGGGTTCAGGGTTTAGGGTTTCGGGTGGATTTAAAGGAGGGGCCCTTCAGGGTATTGGAACCCTAAACCTTAGGCCCCAAACCCTTTGAAGGTTGAAGGGTTCGGGTCTTTTTTTCAAAGAAGGCCCTGAACCCAAGGCCCCAGTGGAGTCAATTTTGGGAATTGCTCTTCTTAATCTTACGAATGAGTGAATCACTCCAACCAGACCACACAAGATGTACTTTCACACTCGCACCGCCTGTTGCGTTTTTTGCAGTCTACGTCCACACGCCCGAATGCAACACACCGCGCCTCGAATCCCGAAGCTTCAGCTTCAGGGCCCTTCCGTCTTTACATGTAGCGATTTCCCAAAGTAGGGTTGTGCCCCTTTTCGGGGGTCCTATATTAAGGATCCGGGTGAATCTTTGGGGCATTGCCCATTTTCAAGCAGCCACTCACAGTCCACACCTCGAGTTGTCGCACATGCAAGCTTCGAATGAAGTCAAGGGACGGTCCGGCCGGGCCAGCTATGAGAGCAATCTTGACGATGGTCCGGTCCTCATACATTTCAAAAGCACCCAAATTGAAAAGACGCTTCGGTCTCCACTAGCTACAGCCTTTGACCTGGGCTCCACTTCTTCTTAGGCCGGCGCATTCGGGTCGCTGAGGAAGAGCGAATCGCGAATATGATGAGTTTTGCCTGACACGTCGACGAAGGTTCTTGGCATTCCAAGTAGCACAAGGCTTTCCACGGTTGGAGCTGACCAGCTAGTTCTAGTCAAGCCTTCCTTGACACTTCGGTTTGGTTTCAGGATGCCAGAAGTTGCTCTATTAACAAGGCCCAAGAAATGTTCATTTAGCAAAGAACGTAGAAATGCAAAGCCAGCTATTGAAACCGCATGTTTTCAGGACGCCTGTCCATTCTCAACTCGCCACACCCGATCGCCAAGCAAATCTAGGATGTGCCACGATATCTGCTACCTCTGACGCTTGATAGCTTCTGCTGAAGGCTCAGGCTCCGAGAACTGGATGCCAAAGGCAAGACCATCCAAACCCTAGACCTCGCAGTCCTACTTCCCTTGCCGACACCCTGGCTGCCCTAGCTGCCCTAGCTGCGGTCCGAGTGCCATCGGCAAAGTTCTTCGATTCCTTCCTCAGCTAGAGAGCCACCATGCGCCCAACACTCTTCTCGGAGGCGGGATTCTCCATTTCTTGGGTCTCAGATTCTGCCGAGCTTCCAGTACAGACCGTGGGCGTTGTTCACGCTCACGAAGCGCAGGAAGGCGATGTCCCCCATGGAGTACCTTTGCCAGAGGTAGGTATGGAAGCTGCCTTTGGCCACAGGGTTCTCTAGAAAAACCCTGCAAGGGGGTTTCATCCAAAATTCGGGTTCTTGAGGCATGGTATCAGCATATCATGGGCACCCAGTGGAGCCTTCACCCTGACATCAGCGGTCTCACGAGGCTCAGGCAGCAAGACTCCAGTATCCTCAACCCTACAAAAAGATGGTTTTGTCTGAGCTTCGGGCTTATGTTTGGGATTCAAAGGTTCTAAAGGGCTCATCAGGGGTCAATTTTCCTTAACCTAAGCCCTCAACAAGTATGGGCGGCTCCTGGGAAAAAGGGCTTGCAGGCGCTTGCGAGTTGAGGGCTCACGCCTAAGGCAGGCTTCGGGGCTGAGGGGTTCTTCGGGCCACTCCAAGCGGCGAAGGGCTTAGGGCTTCGCTTTTGCACGTACGAGTAGCGGGCGCCAATCTGTCAGTTTCGAACCAATTTCTCGGATGACAGTGTGGAGCATTGGAGCCCCTCCTGCGAATCTTAAACTCCAGCTATCCCTGAACATTCCACATTCCCCCATACAGCGATCGGGGGGGGGGGGGAATCGAAGGTTCGGGGAAGGGGAGGGGGGGAGGGGGACGGATAGTCAGATTCTCGTAGCACGAAGTCAAGGAGCTGGCCAACAAAGTCGTTGTGCCAGTCAAACCTTGGCTTGCTGAAACCATAAACCCCTAAAACCCTGAGTTTTTCTGGGGTTCAGAACCCAACCCCCAAAATCCTAAGGTTTGGGTGCGATAATCATTGTGAATTGCACACCTTACTTCTCACGAGTTCTCAATTCCCCATCACCTGGGCCTCGTAACCCTCATAACCTCCAAGAACCCTAACACGGTTTGTTTCAAAGCTCGCGGCCGACACCCCTAAAACTCTCAATGCCTAAGCTGCCCCGCCCCCAAACCTTCAACATGCACAGCTAAGGGCCAGCAAAGACACCTCCCAGACACCTCCCTTTAAGTCTAGGGTTTTGGGGTCTCAGGCTTTGGCGTTTTCGGGCTGTAGGACGGCAATCTGAGGAAAGTTGCTCCCTGACGGCTCCAGTCTACATGCGCCTCCAGCTGGCACGCAACTCTAGCCGAACCACTCAGGCATATTGTTGAACACCTTAAACACTACATGCGGATTTCCCTTTTTATACCCCAAATAGAACAGCATGCCCTGCAAGGGACCCCAAAAAGGGTCCCGGTAATTTTCTGAGACCCCCACATCCTAAACCCGCACCAAGGCAGCTCAGATGCTGGTCCTCGATGACATTGGCCGGAGTCACGCCGTTGTCGCGGCCGTCCTCTGTGAACTCGCCGCAGCTGCCCATGTCTGCCACGTAGCCGTTCCTGGTTTGGGGCATCGTGCACTCGACGTTCTATGCTCCACATTCCATATGGTCAGTTCTCGTGCTGACCCAGAAAGCCTCCGAAGAACTCTGGGAGCAACCTAAACCCTAAACCTTAAACCCTGAACCCCACTGCAACCGGAGGGTCTTGTCTCTCTCGAGATTGCGAGGCCGCTGGTTGTCGAGGTAAATCCTGCGGAACAATGGCTTTGGGGTCTTTAAGGTTTGGGGTTGAGGGTAGTTTCGCCAGGGCCTCCGTATGCCCCAATCGCAGTACTGGATCCTCAAGCCCCAACACCCAACAAAACCCTCAACCCTAAACTGCTTCTTTCTCTTGTGGGGAGGAGGCTGCGCCCAGTCCCGAAGCGGTTGTTGTCGTGGCAGACCTGGAGGGCTCGCGAACACCAAAAAGGGTCCTTGAGGTGCTGGTGCCTTCAACCATGGACGCGCTTTGTGGACGGAGCCCTCAACCCTACAAAGACCCTAAAAAGACCCGACTTGAAATGCCTCCAGGGCAAGCGAACGAGAGAGAGAGAGAGAGGGACCTGAACATCCTAAACCCTCAACCCTAGCGGCTAGGCTCCGAGGCAAACCAAGCCCAAGGGTGTTTAGGGTTTAGGGTTCAGGCTTCAGAACAGGTTCTTGGGTTCCAGGGCAGGCTCTAGGGTTCCAGGTTGATATGCTGTTGCCAGGGCACATTGCCCCGGAAGATCCCAAAGGGCGTGTTCTGCGGGCAGACTTTTCCCAGGGCCGCACCCTGGCCATTGAGGTAGATGGAGCCATGGGTCCAGATGCCTGAAAGTTTCGGGCTTGGGGGTTTAGGGTTTAGGTCCTCGGGTTTAGGGCTTCGGGCTTGGGGCTGAGGGCTGAGGATTCCAGTGAACGTGTAGGATTCGGTGAAGCCCCCAAGGCCGGAACCCTGAACCCCAAGAGCCCTGGACCTCAAACAGCGACAGTATGTAATTTTGATTGACGCCTTGAAACCGTTGACGCCGTGGATCTAAAAAACCAGGTTGATGCCGCGTTGTCGCCGTTGACGGGATTGAAACCATTGAATCCACTGACGCCGTTGACGCCATCGTGTCTTTGCGTCTTCACACGGAAAGTCACGTCTTCGCGTCTTGGCGTCTTCGCGTCTTCGCGTTTCCGCCCGACAAACTATTCACCTGTACGGACATCAATGCTAAAGCCCCGGACTGGTAGCCTCTGGGGCAGACAAAGAGGCTTCGGGTTTCGCGGGCCCAACAAAATTCCCGGGTAGGTTTAGGGCTTGAGGGCTGGAGGGCTTGAAGGTTTGAGGGCTTGAGGGCTTGAGGGCTCGAGGGCTTGAGGGTTTGAGGGTCTTGGCTGGGACTCCTTTGCATGCCAAACATGCCAGCCACTCTACGTGACAGACCTGGCGCAAAACCTTTCGTGGAGCCTGAAAAAACGCAGCTATGAGCCACGAAGTGTGTGTAGTCGTTGCCGTGTTTTGCATAGCATCACTGATGCTCTCTGGACGAGCGGCAGTTCTCGAAGCCGACCACGCGGTTCTCGATGAGGTTATTCGTCATCCCGATCCTGGCTGCTACCCCACAGAGCCGACAAGAGTCAGGGCTCTTCACGGGCTGAAGCTCTGCTAAAATCACCCGCCCTGTAACATGATTTAAGGTTTAGGGCTTAGGGTTTAGGGTTAAGTGTTTAGAGTTTAGGGTTTAGGACAATGCCAGCTGCAAGGCCAAGGAGCATGTAGATTCCCGCAGCATTGTTCAGTTGTACATCCCATGGCGTCGAGCACTTCTGGTGCTGAGAGCAGATGATGACGTTGTTGCCTTACGCTTTGGGTGAAGGCATCAGAAAAGCTGATCCAACAAGCGCCAATACACTTGCGAAACCCTAGTGCGGGTCAACGTTGATGTAAGTGCCTTGTAAGGCTTAGGGCGTCCGGTACCTCATCCCCACATGCCCAAAGCTCTTGGGTGCTTCGGCACCCTGGATCAAGCGCACTGAAACCACCAACCACACACTCACAGACCACCCTTCCACCCAAACGGACCTTCCAGAATATCTCAAGTGGGATCTTAACTTGCAAACGAGCACCGAAACCCCGACACTGCAAGGGCTCCCGTGGACGTACTGCTGATTGGATCCCGGGTCTCCCATTGAGCTGCTAACACTGAGCCGAAGAAGCTGATTGTGTTGAACATCTCATTGCCATCCTCCACGTACACACCTCCATTTGGGAGGGGGGGAGGGGCCTTCGGGTTCCGGATTCTGGGCCCTAAATTCGCACTAATTGGCACCTTGAACCACATAAGGGTGCATGGGTCTCGTTTGCCCGCAACTTTCTCCTTATTTTCATGTGACCAGAAAATCCATTTCCCACAGAATCCATGCGCGGCGGTGGGCATTTTCGTTTGCCAAGCATGTGTCTGTCTTGACGATCATGCCCAGAGTTCAGTGCCTGCCAAAGGATATGCCTCATGGTATAGCACGTACGTACTTCTCGTGCGGCCACCTTGTGAAGGCAATTGCCACCTGTGAACAATCAGACATGCTGTATCGTACAGCAGCTGCAGCTTGTGAACTATCAGACGTGCTCAAACTGCAGAAACGATGTAGCTTGCAGCGCTTGGAACTTCTGGACGGCCAGAGAGGCTGCTATGAAAATGTTCGGAGCATGCGGGACCCGTTCGATCCTGTGATTGTCGTTGCTGCCGGTAATTTCATTTTTGCTCATTTCATGCTTTTGCAACACCCTGCGCTGAGACCGGTGCAAAGTAACTCAGCCATCAACCCGCATGTCCCAGACTTCGAAGTGGCACAGCGTTCAACTGCCACCCAGGAATTAAACATGTACATGAGTCGTCGAAGTCCGCCAATGGTGTACACATGGCACAAGAGTGCTGAGCCTGTGACCCCACATGGTAGCACTGAAGTAGCCAGATCCGCGGTTCTGATCGTCGGAATGACTTGCGGACTCGACCGCCCTCTACGTTGCACTAGAGTTTGAATTTTAGGCCAAGACACTGAACCCCAAAGCCCCAACCTTGCCACGCCTGCAGAAGACGTGTCCCACATGACATTGCCCTCCACAAGGGAGCGGTGGGTGCCTGTGGTCCAACTTCGCTCGAGTATCGTGTTTATAAGCTGAGAGTTATGGACTGTTGAGACGTAACTTTGCAAAGCTTAGGTGTTTGGGCCATGCCGCATGCCACGTAATGCCTAATCCTGGTGCTGGTTGACAATGACGACAGACGTCTGGCAGGTGCTTCAAAGGAGAAAAGAAAAACATCGCAAACCCCAACATCCCTGAACCTATGTCGAGCACTGACCAAGCCACCGTGGATCGTGATTCCAATCTGCGCCGACCTTGTCATTGCCAAGAGCTACCGGGGGGTGATCTTGACGTGAGCCCCCTCAACTTATATATATGCAAAGGGAGAGGCGGAGGGGAGGAGGGGAAGGGGGCGGATGGGGCCAAGGGAGCTCTTCTGTGCGACAGGGCCTTTCTGGAAGAACAACCCTAAACCCTAAACCCTAAAACCCTCAACCCTAAGCCCTAAGCCCTAAACCCTAAACCCTAAACTTAACCCTACAACCCCCATTCCCTGGAAAGACAAAGCCGAGGCGCTGGTACACCGCGTTGCCCTTGAAGGTGCAGTCCGGGCATTGCCCGGCGTGGTGGAAGTGAAGGCAGTACTTTCCCATGAAGTTACGCTGGCCGCCTTTGGTGGGGTCCCATGATTTAGGGTTTAGGGTTTAGGGTTTAGGGTTGATTCTTCTTGGGGTTGAAGAAAAAGGGAAGGGCTTTCGGAATCAGAGTGTTTTTTTGGGGGCGGGAGGGGTGGGTGGGTCTTCACATTTTTGGGTACGTAAGGGAGTCTGCTGAACAAGAAGAATGGAGCGGGGCACCGAATCCAGAACAATCCTCGGGCTTTGTCTCGGGCTTCGCGGGGCCCGAGCTCACCGGCTCTGTCCCTCCCCTGAGCCCCCCAGCAGTACTCCACCCGCGCAAAGCGCAGGTCCATGACGCCGCCGTGCGCGCTGATCGTGTGGAGGCCTGGTTCATGGGGGCTGGACTGCTTGTCCGAGACCGGCACAAAGATGAGGTCCGACCAAGGGGGGACGGGCAAGGTCTTGCGTCTCCCAAACTCGCGGACACGCTGCATGCTTGCCCCGCTTGCCTTTGGCCGTCGCTTCGAAATCATCATGGTCGCCAGTGATGACGACAGAACGCTCGAGGTTCACCTGCAAGGTTGAGCGATTTGGAGCTTGGCATAAACTACCGGAGCAAGGCTCTCAGACCATTTGGACTGCAAGATCTCAGATCTCCTAAGAGCCCGAAGCCCAATCTGTGCCCTGACGGTGTTCTGGTTGCAGCTTGGTTTCCACTTCAGCAGCCATCTCAAGCCAGAAGCCCTCCACCTGCTCGCAAACATAGAGCGAACTTCGGGGATTAGGGCTTATGTCCAGGGCATGCCGTTGCATGAGGTCGTGATCCTACAAGCACAGTTTGAATGACAGGAGTGCACTCTTGAAACGGTTAACCCAGGACTCAAGGAGCTGAAGCTACAGCAACCATCAGCCGACCGTATGCCCTAGGCCCGTAACCCACCCTATGGGGAGCTAGCGCCAACGTGTGTCGTGAGAAAAAGGCGTCAAACCACTTGAACTTAGGGAGTCTTCCTTAAGAATTCAGAGCAGAGATCTCCCTGCTACACAGTCTCAGCTTCCCTCCGAAGAGCCTTGCAAGAGGCCCCTACAGACACTACCACTCCTGCCGTCCTCCTTTAGTACTACAAGTAGGCCGGGATGAAACCGGAAGAACGGCCTGGCGTTGGCCTCCCCAGTGGTCTGCTTCCAGGGGCGTGTCGAGGTGAAGCACCTCGATGCTGAGGGCTTGGGGATTGGAATGTTTTCTGGAACTTTGGGGCGGCTTTGGGGGTTTCGGGGTGCATCTGAGGTTTGGGGGGCTTTGGGGGAGCTTTGGGGACATGGGGGGGCTTTGGGGGAGCTTTGGGGGGGGGGCTTTTGGGGGGGCTTTGGGCACGACCCAAGCCCACAAGAAGCCTGGAAATGAAGCCTACACTGCCACAGCCAGAGCACGTTGGAGACCGTGGCATTGACCTCTTTGCCGTAGGCCTTGACCTCGTAGAGCCACACCCCGGCCCAGGCAGGATGCCACTCGTCGCGGGAGGACCTGGGGGCTCTGAACCGAAGAGGCCGAGATGCGACCCTCTTTCTTTAGGGCATCTCCTCACTTCGACTGGGACAAAACATCCGGATCTGCTGCCACTTGCACCAAAGTGCAACTGTCCAAACACGGCGGAAACAGCTACGGTTGCTCGTTCACTACGCCGAGTGGCACAAGCATGCAACACATCCCCATGAACTCTGCAGAACTCCGCGGCTACACGGAGTAACCCAGAAACGCATCTTCGCGCCTGTAGAGCACTGAAAGGTTAAAGAAACCCCCCACACTCATTTATGAGGACGAAACTCCTGACTTCAGGTAGAGGGCAGGCTCCTGTAGTCAGCGGTGACTCGCAGGTGCGTGCCGAAAGCAGAGCCCATGGACACCTCCTGAGGGGCCGGAAGGCTTCAAAGAAACCTTGATTTAGGGTTCTGTGGGTTTAGGGCTTAGGGTTTTACAGTTTAAGGGTTCTAGGGTTTTAGGGTTTCAGCGTTTTAGGGTTTAGGGTGTCGGGTTTAGGTCCTACAGGCCTCCCAACCTGAACCTTGCACCCTCAACCTTACAAAACCCTGAACTTGGGACTCTAAACCTTCCGTAGACCCTGAACCTCGGCTGCTAAACACGGGCTCCTCTGCTGCCTGCAAAATCATGCCCTCGCAACCCCCCTGAAAAAAGCAGAAGTCGGCGAGTTCGCAGGGCTCAGGGCTTCGTTTCCTCCAAACCACAAGCCCCTTATATAACACCCTTACAGCCCCAAAAACCCTTAAAACCCTTAAAACCCCTCAAAACCCTCAACAACCCTCAAAAACCCTAAAAAACCCGAGCAAATCCCTTGAAACCCCTGAAAACTCTTGAAACCCCCACAAAAAGCCCTTCAAGAAAATAGTCCTAGTAAACCTCAAAACCCTTAAACCCCTTAAAACAGCCATAAAGGTTGAAGGTTTGGGGTCTGTCCTGCCACCCGCCGCCGGCCACTTCCATTCGGACCTGTCTGCAGGCTCCTGGAAAGTCCTGGAATCGAGGGCCCAGGGGGCTTCGGGGATGGTTTAGGGTTTAGGGTTTAGGGTTTAGGGTTTAGGGTTTAGGGTTTAGGGGATTCGGGATGGTTTAGAAGGGTTTGGGGTTTCAGCGGGGGTACCAAGCTTTCAGGCGTTCAGGGGTTTCAGGTCAAGGGCTCCAAGACATCCTCCACATGAGCACAGATACCCGCGGCTAGCGATGCCTGCGCCCGACACCTCCCCACAAAAACCACTCAATCTCCGCTCTCAAGCAGGGCTCCCGTGTGCAGCTGTCAGGACAAGGTCCCTCACACACCGCCACCTGAAGGGGAAATCAGCGGAGCACTATCTTGGCGCAGAGCTGCTTAACTCGTCAAAATAGGGGTTCCTCGAAAAGGGGTCGCTGCGCTGGGTTAGGCCGCAAAACGCGTGTCAATCTGTCAGGACTTGTTCCGCCATTTGTCACTAAGGCAGAAAAACATCTCGAAATCACCAGAAAATCGTCCGCGAGGGAATCTACTTGAAGACACTGGGGCCCAGGCCGTGTAGATGGGGGCATTGCGATAGTTATCCCAAAGCAGCTGCACACCTTGGACATGTTGGGAGTCACAGCCGGCTTCTGCCTTGCTACATCTCCGGTTTGTGGGGAAGGCTCACGATTTCGGTCCTCCAAAAGCAGCCAGAGCATCTCGCTTTCAGACACTACCACAGCACAACTCGTGGAACAGGAGCCAGGACGTGCGCTGAGCTACTGTTCAGGGGCAATGACGTCCACATCGCACTGCAGAGCCCTTCGGCCCTCCGCTGCCCTACACCCTGAGCCCCTTTGACACTCAACCCTGCCCAGGGCTTGGGGCTTAGGATCCCCTAAAACCTCCTAAGCCCCAACCCCAAACCCTAAAACCCTGCAAGGGTTTAGGGCTCAGGGTTGGCGTGTTCGGGTCCGGCTCCGCCACTTCCCAGACGCCCACATAAGCCCAGGGTGCGGGAGACGTGGCTGGGGACGGCGAGCTGCATCTCGAGCCAGTGCTCTTCGCCTGCGGGAGGTTATTCCAAACTAGGGCTTAGGGTTGGTGGGTTTAGGCTTCACGTTTTGGGGCTAAGGGTTGAGGGTTCTCTAAGTTAGGGTCCTCGTTTGGGGTTGCTGCCTTCGAAACCCTGGACTGCGGAGTCTCTCCCAAACACGTGGGCTGAGGGCTGACATTGTGGGGCTTAAACCCCAAAAAGCCCCAAATCCACCTGCTCGCATCATGCCCCCCATGCTTGGGTTTCGGAGTTTCGCACCCCAACTGAATCCCCAGCTGGGCCTGTGCAATAGGGAGCACACCAGCTCGACCATCGAGTATCCTCGAGCCTCAGTTTTTTTGGAATCAGTCTGCATGTGGGCAAGCAAGCTTCTTGAGTCCCATGACTTCTGTGCTCAAGCGTTTTAGAGTCCAGAGTTTAGGGTTCGGGCTGTGGAGGTTAGAACCTGCATCGTTTGTACAGCCCCGAGCCCTGGCAGCCCTTGTCGGCCACGAAGCCCGTCAATCGCATTCTCCGGGGCTTCTTCGCGATCAACGCCTCGGGAGATGGAGATTCTAAAGGCATTCCAAAGCCTTATAGACCCTAAACTTCCTTAAAAACCAACAAAAGACAAAAGGTGCGTTGGGCCCAATAAAGGCTGGGCGAGTAGTGTCGTGAGATTAGGGGTGGGGATCTAGGGGTTTAGGGTTGAGGGGCTTAACTCCGTGCGTCTGGCGGCCTGCGCGGGCGCAGCAGACGTCCAGGCGCCACTCTTTTGGCGGACCTCCCCCCGTGTGCCAAAGAGAGATACGCACTTAGGGTTTAGGGTTTAAGGTTTATGGTTTCGGGGCACCCCGAATCCTTAGCCCTAAACCCGAAAGCCTAACCCTGGACCGTACAGCATCCCATCCAGCCGAAAAAAAAAAGACGGGCATCGTCAAAAGCCCACCCTGAGCTGAGGCTCTATAGGGTGGTCAATTCACAGCTTCGTGTTTGTTTACGTCGGGCTCGAGGCGCCATTGAGAGTGAAGTTAAGCTGTGGGCCTTTGTGAGGGGGGCTCTGAAGCCCTGCCTTGTTTCGCCTCTCTGCTCATGTATACCCTCAATCCTGCACAACCTGACAAGGCTTAAAAACCCTCGAACCCTAAACTTTAAACATCCCTAAACATCCCTAAACCCTCATTTTGGGACAACCTCCTCCTCCCCCCTCCCCACTCGGCGGAGGTGTTGTTTTTCTTAGGCCACGAAAAAAAAAACAAACCCCCTAAACCCTAAACCCCTCCCCCAAAAGAATCCCCAAGGCACCAATAGAGGCAATCCGGTGCTCGGTAGACTTGCCACGGGAAGTCGTGGCCACCCTGAAAAGAGCGGGCTTTAAGACGTGCTCGGCGCCCGGCCAGGCCCGCCCCGGGTTTGCAGTAGGGGTTGGGGTTCGGGGTTTAGGGTTTAAGGGTTTGGGGGGTTTGAGTTTCGGGTTTAGGGATCAGGGTTGCTAGAACTGCGCAATTGGGGGCAAGGTGGTGGGACCCGCCGCGCAGTTGAGGGCGGTTGGGAAAGCATTGAACAACCAAAACCGAAAAAACCCGCAAGCCTACAAACCCCTTACACCTCGCCTAAAGGCCCCTAGAGCCCGACAGGGCCCTGTGCATGCAAGTGTCCCAATGAGGTCGCCCACTTTCCAGCCCATGAGGTGTGGGTCATGCTTCAGAAAGAGCTGCCGGCTGCCTTCAGACCAGGGGCTCCAGGGTTTCGGTAGGTTGGGATATCTTGGTGTGGGGGGGGGGGGGGGCGAAGGTTGGTTTAGGGCCTAGGTTCTGGCGTAAGGTTGGTTTGAGAGGCTGGGCTTTTTGCCAGCCCTCATTGAGAAACTCAGGCGGATTGCTCCTCAAGTCACCTTGCTTCCATCGCAGTTGCACACGACGCCAGAAGCTTAACCTCCAAGCCCTCCAAAGTTGTCTGAAGAATCGAACTTGTATTGCCAACAATCAACCCCCACACCCCCCCCCATCGCACTGCAGTCACAGCCGACAGGGGCCTTTTTCCGCATTGCGGCTCAGCAGCGTCCATGTGCGAGCAAGCCTGGGACAGCTTCTCAGCGACACGTGCGAGGGAAGCCGTGCCTTCATGAGCTCCAAGAACTCTGAGCACTGCATACAGTATCAGCGCTGTGTGTATACATACGTGCTACATGTGCCTTTTGGTATGTACGCGAACTACTGCATCATCTATATATATATATGTATTAGTTATGTATACCGTAGAAGACTATATAGACTATAGTGACTGATAGAATCTCCTAAACGTCTCTCTCTCTCTCTCTCTCTCAGATATATATGTATACATGTATAATCCGTTCCCCCTAATATTAATACCCCCTTAATATTAAAATCCCCCCGGCCCCAAATACCGATCCCGTGTCTGTCCCTATTAAAACCCGGGGGGTTAGGGGGGGGTTAGGGGGGGTTTAGGGTTGAAAATAACCCGAAACCCGAAAACCCTCGACCCTAAACCTAAGTAAACCCTGACCCTGACCCCTCTCACAAGGCTGCAAGGCTCTGACTGTTTTTGCCGGACTGTCTGCTCCGTGCTTCTGTCTGCCTGGCTTTCAGTCAGGCCTGCACTGGGCGGCCTGACTGGCAGCCTTTTCTGAACAGCTTAGGGGTTTAGGGTTTAGGGTTTAGGGTTTAGGGTTTACAGTTTAGGGTGTACGGTTTAGTAGGCTTCAATTAGGGTTTAGGGTTTAGGGTTTAGGGTGATTAATAATAGGGTCTATTTGGGGCTTCAGACTAAAGGGTTCTGGCTGCCAGACTGGCTCTGAAAAACGTGCCCTTTTGGGTCTGTCTGTCTGCTGGTGGCCGGCTCTTGTTCCTTGGAGGGCTACGACAGGTCTGAGGTAATCCATTAGGGGGCTGATTAGTGTGACTATTTAGGTAATGAATAAAACCAAAAAGGAACTCGGCTGACTGACTGTCTGGGGGCTGCAAAACGTGCCTTAAAGGCTTCAGGATCTCTCTGTCTTGTAACAGTTTAGTTAGGGTCTAGGGCTGGGGCTACTTTTGAGGCTTACTCGACCCGTCACTGGCTGACTGACTGGCTGACTATGTCAGGCCTGAAGCACAGCAGCAACCACGAAAACGGGGGGCCGGCCTGCCTCAAACGAGCCCCCCAGTCTGTCACCCTCACGGCCAGCCTGTCTGGCCCCTAAACCCTAAACCCTAAGTCCTGAACCCTAAACCCTAATTACCCTAAGGGGTTGGGCTGATTGCAGTAGGCTGGCTGCCTGGCTGTCGTGTCTCTGGAGGTCCTCTGCAAAGCCACACCAGGCGTCCTGGGCAGGCTGTTTGGCTTCTGGAGGTCTAACTGGCTAATTACCTGACTGGATTCTCCTGTCTGGTCTCGGCACAGCATACCTTCTTGCCGATCCCGTGGAGCTCCTGGCTCGTGTCCCTGAAGCTGCGGCTGCTGGCCATCGTGCAGAAGCCTAGGTGGCTGCCTGGCGGTCTGAGGCCACCTTCGCCCTGGTTGGTGGTCTTCACCAACTGTTCCACCTTGCCTCGAGCTTTCTGGCTGCACAGGTTGTGGACGAAGCTTTTGCTGACTGCGAACTCTTTCGAGATCTGCCTCTTGACTTCTTTCTTGGACCTGCCTGCAGCAATCATGCGGTCCACATCCTTCATCAGCTTCAGCTTGCCTCTGGCCGTGACATCTGCTCGCCTCTTGCGAAGGCCTGGAGGCTTTCTGCCTGGGTTCTGCTTTTCGACCCTTTGGGCCTCCCTCCCACCCTTGTTCCTCGCCTTGGGACTGTAGCCTGCATGCCAAGCCGCGCTGCAGCCTCTTCGGCCGCCGACTCCACAAGCTGCAACCTGGCTGCAGCTTCTGCTGCTGCTTTTTGCGTGGCTAAGGGTGGGCTGAGATTGGGCTGAGCTTCTGGACTCTTGGCCTTGCCCCACAGGTAATCCAGTCTGTAACAGACAGGAATGTCACTGCGCATGGTCTCCTTCAACTCCTCAACCTGCCTGTCACGAACTCTGAAACAGCTTCTTAAGAGCGGGGGTCTGAAAGCTGGAGGGGCTCTCTCTGCTCAGCTCAGGAGTCTCAAGCTCCTGTGAGGGCTGCGACCTCACTGCTGGGCTGATGTGAGGTTTCTTGAGGCTGCGAACTCTGTCTTGCTGAAGGCTGCGAGCTCTCTGCAAGACTCTCTCTCTCGAGATCGGGCACCTCTTTCTTGCGAGGCTGCCAACTCTGTGTTTGCGAAGGCTGCGAGCTCTCTGCAGGACTCTCTCTCTCCAAGTCTGCCACCTCTGTGCCTTCTGACCCCAGCCTGGCAGCAAGCTCTCTTCTTGTGACCAGAGCTGTCAGCAACTCGGTCTGCTTCACCAAAGCCTCGACGAGGGCGTCCTGGCTGCTTTCGGGCTAATAATTAATTAGGTTGCCTCTGACTCAGACAGTGTGAGCCTCGTTGTCTGCAACCTCGGTCTGGTCGCTGGCCATGCTGCACACAGCCTCTCATCTTGCTTGAGCTGCACTGTCTGATCTCTCTCTGGCCTGGGTCTGCAGACCGGCTGGGTCAGGCTTAAGCCCAGGCTTGGCTGCTGAGCCAGCATGCTACAATAAGGACGGGCTGGTTTCTCGGACAAACGATAAAAACCCCCCTAATATTAAAAACCCTTCGGGGGTTTTTATACAAGGGGGGGGGGGGCCTTTTATATTAGGGGGAAGGGATTATTTATGTGTACATATCCAACCACCATGTATATATTGTGTCGATCGGCATACGAGGTCGACAGTTAACAACTAAGCTGGGCTTTTTGGGGGAGGCTCCTTTTCTGAGAGGGGCCGCACCAGGATTTCAGTACTTCGTCTGTAGGGGGTTGGTTCCAAGGGCCCCGTGGACGAAACATCGGCCCGCCCCCCAAACCAAGTCCTTGCCGAACGGACCCCCCCCCCCCCTCCATCAGTGGCCAAGGGTCTCCTGACCATGGATCTCCACCCGCGCCTGGACGGATCAACCACCATGAGGTCCAGGGGGGGTTGAGTGCTTCGGCCCGAATTCGGGCATAGGAATGGGAGTTGGACCGAAAGGAGATTTTTTTTTTTGGGGGGGGGGGGGGGGGGGCTCTCGTGAGCTAGAGGCGGACCAACTTGGTTCCTCGTGGCTCCCGAAATCAAGCGCAACCTCCCCTCGCTTGCAAGGAAGCGGTCTCCGAACCAGCGTGGCTTTCAACACTCTTCCTGAGTCACAAGGGTAGGGTTCCGTTTCCCCTTTGTGCGCCGTAATACCGAAACGGGACCGAGGAGGCGGGAGGGGGGGCTCCCTTTCCCTGAAACCCATCTACAGCCTTCGCTTGCTGCGGCAAAGGATTCCTGGAATCAGCCCTGGACCTGCAAATCTTGACATTGCGATGCCCTGGCTCTGCGAAGGGACCCCAAGATATATCCGGCACCCTACACCTCAACATCCCTCAACCCCGACACCCCCCCCGACGTCCACAGCCCAACAGGGCGGGCATCTTGATGTAGATCGTGGCATTCAGCCTCAACTCAGGCATAAACGCATTGGGTCTTCGGTTCAGGGAAAGAGGTTTTGGGGCTTGGGGTGCGCTTTCCGGCTCGCAGCCCCAGTTTGAATCATAGCTGCAGCCACAGGGGCAGCATGGGGTTCATCCTTGAGCCCACCTGGCGCTACTTATAGGCAGGGTTCAGCGCCCGATATGCCCCTTCACGGCGTTCGGGCTTAGGGCTCAGGGTTTCGCAGCCAAGCACAACGTGAACATTAACGTCAACATTGAGCAGAGGCCCCGAACTTCTGACCCGGAACAACAGGCCGCCGCCTTTTTGACCCGAGGGGCGTTCCAGTGCTGGCTGGTGTCTGAGGGCTGTGAAAGGGCCGTAACTGCCGGCACAAACTGAGTACCCGCCTCTTCCCCCACTGCCTGAACCCTGATGGGCGCACCTGGAAGTAGCCCCCCTCTCCCACAAGGATGTAGCTGGTGCGTAACTCCAGGTCGGCCTCGGGATGAATCCGGCTTACTGTGGGGGTGAAGCGGGGAGTAAGTACGGTGTATATATATATATATATGTATGCATAATTTTGTCCTCTGAGTAGATGAGCTTCAAGCTTAGATTTGAGATAGGAGCCATAGGGTTAGAATCTAGGGTCTTAGGGTTTAGGGTTTAGGGTTTAGGGTGGTTCGGGGTTTAGGGTACCTCAGCCTGTACAGCCCAGCTGGACATTTGGTTGCTTGTGGCCAGTTCAAGCTCTGGCGGGCTCCTCGGTGGGGCAACGCCCATGCTTGCACTAACATTGGTACAACTAGAAAAATTTACAATCCAGTGACTTAGGGTTTCGGTTTTGGGGGTTAGGGTTTACTGGTTTTTGGAGAAGCTTTTGTTGCCGGACGAAAAAGTCTCAAGAACAGACTGGCCCGGCCAATTTGTAAAGAGTTCTGCTACCCCCCCTCCCTCCTACCGACCTACAAAACGGCAATTTTCTGGTTGACGTTTGCAAAAGTAACACAAAAGAGCCGGCTCGAAAAAACCACCCAAGGTATTGTCCAACCAAAGCCGAGGACACTGTCGAGCCGGCTCCAGTTTGGTAACCCTGCTGAGTTGAGTCATTTTGGGTTTTGTGTCGAGCTGGCTCCGAAAAACCGAAGTTTCTGACCGACCAAAGCCAACAACCATGGCCTCTGGGATTTCTGGCTTTTCGGGCTTTTTCGAGCCGGCTCGAGCTTGGTGACCCTGCGGGGTTTGTTTTGTGGGCCAAAGCCCGACGTGTTCACCAACCAGATAGGCTGCACATAACCAGGACAAATGATACTGCACACGATTTATGATTCCAGGTAACATGATTAGCAGAACTAATGCAACTAAAACGATTCATACATTTACTTTCAACCGCATAAGTCATTCAACTCATACAACCATTCTCACTATTCACTATACAATTCATAGAACTATGATCCTCATTGCACTTAACATCGTCAGCACAAAATATGCAATTAAAAAATTAGAGTGGGGCGGGGCAACTCTTCTTTCTCTCTACATTCATTTCATCTCTCTCTCTCACCGGACCTCAGGAACATAAGCTTTGAGAAGGTAGATCCGGGGGGGGGGGGGGCATATACAAATATATGAATCATAATACTATGCATATACATATATATATACACAGACTTAACGTAATTCCATAGGCTGCCCGAACCCAAGGTGTAAGGCCGGCGGCCGTTCTCAACGGGCCCTGTAGAAGAAATGTGCCATCATTGGCGGCGATAACCCCCATCCCGAAACCCTTGGGTTTTAGACTCGGAGTTTAGGGTATAGGGTTTAACTCCAAGTCCAAAAACCTAAAACCCTGAACCTCAAACCCTGAACCCGAAGCAAAGGGTTGTTGGGACGCTTGACCTGCCTTGGAAGTGTCCCACTTCACTGTGCCATAGATGGTAAGCGTCCTCGGGCTCAGGAGTCTTGCGTTACCCACAGCCTTAAACCCTAAACCTCTAAGCCCTGAGCCCGAAGTAGAGTCTGCGGCTACAGGGATTACAGGCTTAGAGAGACTCATTCATTCGTGCGTTTAGGACATCACGCCAAAGCCTGCACGTCAACCCGAACCCATTCAGCCAACGCCCAGCAAGCAACGCCAGAGCAGAAAACAAGCTTGCTACACATGATCCCGGAGGTGTGCGCCCATGCTTGCTGTTGCAAAGGGTTTAGGGTTTAGGGTTTAGGGTTTAGGGTTTAGGGTTTAGGGTTCAGGGTTCAGGGTTCAGGGTTCAGGGTTTAGGGTTTAGGCTGCACATGCAAAAGGCTTGCCAACACACTTGGACAGGCATCTCGACGTCGATCGAATGGTCCAGGATCCAGGTGTGGCCAGCAGGGACCACGCAGTGCCCGTCTGGGCATGTGCTCGTCAGAGAGACGCTACTAAGCAAGTCTTCCTCGGGTGTGCCCAGATGTGCCACTGCGGCTTAATGCAACCCTTGGTTTAGGGTTTCGGGTTTCGGGCTTCGGGCTTAGGGATGCTTCGGGTTTAGGGTTTACGGTTTTGGGTTTCGGTTTCGAGTTTCGGGTTTAGGGCCACTCGTCATGGTCCTGCGGGACACACTGGTCAACTTAGGTCACGCGCGCGCTAGGTCACTGATGGCTTCGTAACGCTTGAATGCAATTATTTCCTTGATACAGGCCCGATTTCTTCAACTTCTTCAAAACACAAGGGCTTTGGAGATGTAACTGCGCCCAGGGCACACTCGGGGACTGCCAAGCCGTGACGCCTGCACAAGCAAACTCAGCGCTTGCTGCCAGCTGAACCCTTGTAGGGGCTTAGGGCTTCAGGTTGTAGGGCTTGAGGGTTTTAGGGTGTAGGGATGTGTAGGGTGTAGGGTGTAGGGTTTAGGGTTTAGGGTTTAGGGTTTAGGGATGTGCAAGGTGTAGGGGGCAACTTGTGAGCCAATGATGGGACAGTGGAAGGCACGGGGCCATGAGAGCCCGAGGCGACTGCCGGCCTCTGCTTCTTGGAAGCACAGTCGCCAGCAGTGGCCAAAAAAGCATCATGCACATGCAGGTCTTGAACTCAATAATTGGGAGCGAAATACGGGACCGCTATAATAGGCCCCCGCAAATGGTAGGATTCCCTTAGACAAAGGACTTCCCTGATTTCAGAAACCCCTATTTGTGGAGATTAGGCCCGTGCACTTTGTTTGACTTCAGTAGCGGCGGCTTAGCGAGCCACGCATGACGTGGGCAATGCCTGTTATATCCTGCTATGACAGCTGGTTTTCCTACGAATTCCCGGAGTCGCAGCAAAAGGCAGGCGCGTCTTGTGCGCGATGATGCCTTCGAGCCCAGGCGCAGCAACAGCACCAGCGAAGGGCCCTAAGGGATCTTGGGGGTTCCTGTTCAACTCCTAGCCAATGCAGCCCCCTTTCCGAAGGCACCCAAGAAGGGACCATGGCATAGAGAATGAATTGGACTAACCCCCCTTCTCTCCCCTCGTGGCCGCCCTTGGTTGGGTTTTGTTGGGTTGGCCTCTGGGCATCCTAAAGGCAGTTAGGGCCTTGAAAGGGGGTCTTGAGGGGTTGTGAGGGGGGTTCATAAAGGTTTAGGCCCTAGGTCTTCTGCGCTCCCCCCACACCCTGCGCGACCTTTTTTCTTCGTAGGCGGCACTTTGGCACCCACTGATGCTTATTGCTTACTTCCTTGTGGTGAAACACGCAAAAACAGATAAAGACGAGATCTCCCCGCAAGCACGCAGCCTTGCCCCATTCTCCACCGCCTCCGCCCCCCTTCTTCTTACATCTCACAAGCTGCTCTTTCGCCGGCAGATCCTATTCCTGGCCGAACATCGAGGTGGAGCCTTGAGCTTCAAGAAACATATACAAATCACACAAGTAGAAACGGTGTGAATATGGTGAACCACGTTGCACCACAGCTACGCCTCGATGTGCGGGATGCAACGAGATGAATTGCAGTATATTGCAGTACAGTGAACGAGGCCACTTTGCAACGTTCATCGACCCTAGGCTACGCTTGTAAGCGGCAGTTCACTTCGAAGTTCTTGGAAGTCGAAGTTGTTTTTTTGTCAGGCCTCACACTGCGAGAATGGCCAGAGGCCCGAGGACGTCTCACCCGATTCGCCCATGAGGCGGAGCAGTGTCTCCATGTTGCCCTCCGAGAAAGCATCGCCCCGGGCTGCGGAGGCGTTGAAGCCGAGCTCCCCTTCCAGCCGGGAGCGGATCTCCCGGACGCTGGCCATGGCATCCCTCAGCTCCCCCAGACGTCTGGGCACGCTGGGCACGTCATAGAGGCCGTTGATCTTCTCCTGGATTTTGGGGTGCTTGGCGATGTGGTTCTGACGGCACGCCGCGTGCATCGCTGCCCCGTAGGGGGCGATGGCCGCCGCCGCCGTGGTGATGCCCGCGACGCTGGCCCCGCAGAGGGCGCTGACGTCAAGGAAGTCGCTGCAGTGCACGACAATCAAGTTCAGGAAGGTCACCACCTGATCTTGCATGCATACAGTAAGTCCCAGATGCATTTTCTCTTTCCGGGGGGGCGGGCCTGGGGGATGGGGCGAGAACGGGGCGCGGCATCTGAGACGAGAGGCCTGGCCGATATACGCCACGGCCCCTCCAATGTCGACTGTGCACAATGCCTGGCAGGGGCATCCAAGGAGGGGATCACAGCTGAAAAGGTAGATGAGTCGAGATTTGCTTGGCTCCTGCCTCCGGAATTCCAGTGACTTTGTTCAAGGGCGACGCCTTTGCTTGCCAGCCGCACTGGCCAGAATTGACGGCGCTGTTGATGGCGAGGCCCATGTTGGCAATGTTGCTCACGACCATACCCACGTCGAGGCCGCACTGGATGCCATTGCCGATGGCACCCTCCCCGATCAACAGTCGTCGGCCCATACCGCGGACGGTCTGATCTCCAAGCACACTGATCTTGGTCGTGGTAAGGCCTCATCGTGTGCACGTACGCAACCCAAGCTACCCCAGGCCCTTAGCTACGCCCTTCATTCAATGCACAGGTCGACATTTACATCCGCATCTGCCCTTCGATCCCGAAAAGCGGAAGGAAAGAGCCCCCGAAGGCGGCCCTGGCGCTGGGCGGTGTGGACACGCAGGTGGCGGCTGCCAGGGAGGCTGTGGCCGCCAACTCGCCCATGGCGGAGACCAGGCCAGTGACACCTCAGGGCTTTCGGAAGAACTTCAGTTGGTCTTGGGAGTCTTGGGCTTTCAATCCAGGCAGTGGGGGCGCTTCTCATGTCTGGGCTTAAATTGGAGGCTTTGCCTTTGCTTTGTGTCGTGGGATCTCCTTTTATCAGGGAGAGTCTTTTAGCAAGGTTACCTCTAAAGGGTACTTCAATCACAGAACGACCGGGGGTCATGATGCTGCACGTGTCGCGCAAAGATTGCGAAGAAATCAGCGGGGCCTACAGCGCAGAGGGCGTTCACGTTGGTGGTCAGCGCACAGTTGGAGGCGGCGAAGGACAGCTTGGCGGCCAAATTGCCAACCCACGCGACCAGGATGCCACCGTTCACTTGGCACGCCAACTGGCCACAAGCATCCGGGGCTTTGAAAGTCCTAGCTTTGCTTTAGACCTAGTGCAGGGAGTTTATGGGAGGGTACAGACTCTCGCCTCCGACTCGCCATCGCGTGGTGGAGGGCAGGTCCGGATGATTGCATTGATATCATCACCCATGCCCATGACGGAGATCTCAGCAGCTGGCATTCTCAACATCTTTCAAAGCGCTTTTCAAGGCTCAGAAGGCTCTTAAAGGCTCAGATATATCTGCCCAGTTGCGAAAGCTTCGAGGACGTTGAAGGCACAGAAGGCATGTCCCGCTTCCGTGAGTCGATCCTCCTTCTTCTGAGCTCTGTAAGCCTTGATTTCGGCCTCGGAGGAACATCGCTGTTGGGACTCCACTATTCTCTCCCACGTCCTCGCACAGTTTTTGCTGCTCTTTCAGATGGGGGGGGGAGGGGGGGCAGGGGCGGGGCAGGGCAGGGGGGGGCAGGGCAGGGGGGGCGGCGCAGCGGGGGCGGGGCAGGGAAGAGAAAGGGGGGCCGGGGGGGGGGGGGGGGGGGAGGGGATGGTTCTGTCCTGGAGCGTATCAGTATCGAACTTTGCCAATTCAAGGTTGTAGCCAAGGTCTTTGAGGCTCCCAGATCCGAGATTCAGGTTTAGGGTTTCGGGTTTGAGTCAGAGCCTTAGGGTTTCAGGGTTTAGGGAATATACACAGTAACATACATGCGAGCCAAAACACAGAAGCCCAACCAGACCGTGATGCGACTGAAAGTTCGGAAACCGTGCGTTTTTCAACATCTCGCCAAAAAGAACAACCAGTTTCGCCCAAAATTCGGGCGCGAGGCTCGCGAAGCATCGGTAGGTGTAGTCGCACACAAACGCCACCAAAATGTTTAGGGCACAGCAAGCCTCCCAGTGGGGTATCTTCTCCCTGACCACAATGCTGCCAGGAGTCTACCGAGAGCATGTTGCGGGCAGCATCCTGGAACGCTTTGTCTCCCGGCACGGAGCAAAACGTGAGCAAATCGGAAGGCTCCCAAAGCAAATCGCACCAAGGCGGCACTGCTTAGGCCAGGGCGACGGGGCTTGTTGGAAGCTGTCGCACCTTGTTTCAAGTGCGCGGTTCCCCCCACGAGCCGAAGGCTTCGTCTCTTTTTGCGTTCAGAGTTGAGAGTTCTGAATCGAGTTCGGCGAGTACTTCAGAAGAGTGCCCCAAAAGTGCTCCATCCATTCTCGGAGCACGGAGTTCTGCTTGAGTTCCCATAAAACTTTGAATGGGCAGAGGCCCCAGGCCTCAGACCTCAGCAATGATGAAGACAAAAAGGACTTCCAAAAGGCATCTCGCAAAGTGTTCTGAACTTCCGGCCGAGGCTGCCGGAACACTTGTGGAAGGCTGGTTGGGAGGTTTGAACACTCTTTGACCCAAAAACAAACCGGTCGAAAAGCCATGCCTTAACGAAGTCGAACTTGTAAGCCGTGCACCCCTACCCCTAAGTCTCGAGTCTCAAGCAGATCTACCACAAAAGCCGAGAAAAGTTTCGATCGAACGCATGTTCCCCTAAACCTGGCCCTGTCACCTGGTGTGCGTCGTAGCGCTTCGCATAGTCCTGGCTGCAGTCACAAAAGGATTTTCTGAGGTTTCGTAGAGTTTGTGGTTAGGGTTTCAGGGTTTGTTGCTTTGTGCCCTAGGAATCGTAAGCCTTCTGGGTTGCGCGGGCTTTCAACGTTCGCATAAACCCTAAACAGTCCTCGCCCGCAGACTTCATTGCTTTCATGACGATGCCATCGGCAAGGCTCCTGCCACCACTTGCTTCGACTACTCGCGTCTCATGCTCCTGCAACGATATGCATACGCTACCTGACACATACGTTTTCTATGTGTACGTGCGAATCTCATTGCGTGATATATATATATATATGCTACCCCCCCCCCCATGCGCCCACGCTTCAGCATGGTTTCCAGACAAAAATACTACGTTCCGCCACCCGCGGTGGTTTTAAAAGGGGGGAGGAACTCCCATAAAACTCCAGCAGAAGTGACCTGACCAATTTGCTCGAGATTGTGGATTGCATGCTATGAGTTTAAATAGAAATCCTATGCATGTGAATAGCGTTCCTATCAGGTTTAATTGGGTTCATAGGATTCATCTTGTTTCAATAGGAATCTTATAAAAATGAAAGGGAAACCCATTAATAGGAATGAGAACCCTTAATCCGATTAAATTCTATGGTAACCCTATTCAAATGACAGAATCCTATTTAAAATTGATAGGAATCATATTACATTTGTAGGAGCCTTATTAAAATAATTCGGCAAACTATGGAAAGGTATTGGAATCTTATACACAGAAAAACAGGAATCCTCTATTTCAATCCATAGGAACCCTAGAAAAAGTAGAACCCAATTATACTTGATAGCAATCCTAATAAACTGAAGAGGGCCCCTACTAAAATTAATAGGAACCAATGGGACTCCTATAAAAAACAAGTGTGAACCCCTAAATAGTAGGAATCCTACTAAAATTAATATGAGCCTAAACCAATCGGTATCCCTTTCAAACGAATGAGATCCCTATTAAAATAAATACGAATCCCATTAACATGAATAAGCATCTGATTAAACTTGATAGGAATTCTATTACATTAGTGGGAGCCTTATTGAAAGAATTAGAAACCCTATGAAACTTTATTGGATTTCTATAAAAATAAATAGGAATCCTCTATTGACTTCATAGGAATCCTGCCAATATTTTTCGGAACCGATAAAAGTTAATAGGAAGCCTATTAAAATGAATAGGAACCCTTACCAAATTGAAAAGAACCGGTCATAATTCATAGGAATCCTTTTAATATGAGAAGGAACCTTGCGAAATGAATAGGAACCAATAGGACTCCTGTATAAGATAATATGAATCGACTTAAAGGATTGGTTTTTTTTGGACAGTACAGCGTTTTTGCAGTCCCAGGCCTCGAAAGTGCTGTACTGTCCCCAAAAAAAATCAATCTTTTTAAGGCAAAAAGTGCAAAAATGCTGTACTGTCCCAAAAAAACCAAAAAAAAAACCAAAGTTTAGAGACCTTGGGCTCCTCCAGGACCTGGAGGTCTCCAAACTTTGGTTTTTTTGGGACAGTACGGCATTTTTGCTTGTTTTTGCTTAAAAAGATTGGTTTTTTGGGGACAGTACAGCATTTTTGCAGTCCCAGGCCTCGAAAGTGCTGTACTGTCCCAAAAAATCCAATCTTTTTAAGGCAAAAAGTGCAAAAATGCTGTACTGTCCCAAAAAAACCAAAAAAAAACCAGACCTTGGGCTCCTCCAGGGCCTGGAGGTCTCCAAACTTTGGTTTTTTTGGTTTTTTTGGGACAGTACGGCATTTTTGCTTGCTTTTGCTTAAAAGGATTGCTTTTTTTGGGACAGCACAGCGTTTTTGCAGTCCCAGGCCTCGAAAGTGCTGTACTGTCCCAAAAAACCCAAACTTTTTAAGGCAAAAAGTGCAAAAATGCTGTACTGTCCCAAAAAAACAAAAAAAACAAAAACCAAGTTTGGAGACCTTGGGCTCCTCCAGGGCCTGGAGGTCTCCAAACTTTGGTTTTTTGGTTTTTTTGGGACAGTACGGCATTTTTGCTTGTTTTTGCTTAAAAAGATTGGTTTTTTTGGGACAGTACAGCGTTTTTGTTCTTCTGGGCCTAAAACATTGGTTCAGTAGAGCGCTTTCGTGCTCGCTGCCCTCGGAGGCTTCGAAATCCTAAGCCTCTAAACCCTACCATGGCACCTGAGAGGAAAAAGTGTGGGCATATGGGGGGGGGGTACCATATACATATATATCATGTCTGCACGCAAGGCTCTTGCCGGCGCCTGTTTTTGATGCTCTTCAGCCCAGCCACTTTCAGGGCCATTTGCGCATCCACGTCGGAGGTGAACAAGCCCTTGCAGCGGGAAATGACGGGAAGCCGTTGGAAGCTCAACCCCGGCGTGCAGCATCACATCACCGTGCGCCTGGATGCCAGCTGTGCCGTGGGTTCTGTGCTTACAATGCATCATGTTCTTCCAGGCCAGCGTGCCACCCGCCAGGCACAGGATCAAGGCAACTGCCACGGCCTTCACCTTACGCTCAGCAAGCTCTCCACAAGCAGCCGTGCAAGCTGTGCACATCCAAGTGAAGATTGAACACGTGACAAAAACGTGTGTCCCGGCTTCGGCCGAGGCGCACGGTGTGTGCCGTGCCTGTGCCCGTCTGGTTCGAGCCCTTCGAGCCGCAATGGCCGGACCTCAGCTGCCAGCTACGGAACAGCAGGGCCAACAATGACGTGACTGGGCCTCCTCCTCATCCTTGGACGCCATTCCTGCACTGCTGCACGACTCGGTGAGATGGACAACAGCGCGCACCAACGCAAACCCCGCACCTCCAGCAACAGAAGTCACGGCCAAGCGCCGTTCACGGCTGGGCCCCACACTGAGCCCAAAGCGGCGGAAAGCGGCGTGCTTGCTCAAAGCGGAGCAATTTGGGGGAATCTGCAGGGCGGATGAAGTCCAACTGTCCGTAGTCTGGCAGGTGGCTTGAGTTCATTCTTGCGCGATTGGAGTCGCGGGACTGGAGTGCTCGACATCTGCTGGCACACACATGCCTTTTGACTGACAGGACCAGGCACCAGGTAAAAGCTCTGGGAATTAAATGTCTCAAGACGGCTGCGCACCATCTTCTCGGGCAACTTGGCATCTACTCGGCGCTGGCTTTGCTGTTACTACGGGCACAAGGGGCACAAGGAGCACATGCTCCACGAGACAAGATCCAAATTCAGGAAGATCACGACCTCCACAGATATCGTAGCAATGGCACCTCGGACGCAAGCTGAATTCAGGGACGCTCTATGACAGTGGATTCCCTGTTGGTTAGCGCAGCAATAAGGGAAATAAGGGGGATAAGGGGGCCATCACCCGCGGCACTTCGATGCGATCGTTCACACGACCGAGGGATGTCAAGGCACATCCATGAAGTAGGGTTTCTGTATCTCACCAATATGTAAAGGGAACCATGTATACACTAACCATTAAAACAAAGACTTCATGTCCTTTCAACGTACTTCAAATGGTATAGGCAGGGCGATTCTGCACCGATGCATACTCCTTAGTTCAGGGGAGTTGGGCTCTCTGGACACTTCAGCTCTCAGCACCCGGCTATCAACCAAGCCTCGGCCACGACATGCAGAGCTCAGAAAACTTGCCCTAGGCCGCCTTTCGGCAACAGGGGGTCGGCAAACACATGACGAAACATCACTTCTTTTCTCCTGAACTTCTACGCAAACTCCTGCAAAGATCTCATCCGGCTGGATGTCACTGCGACTCAAATCTCGCATAGGGCCCGCACTCCGGCCGCTGAGCGCTGGCCGCCACCATGCATCGGGTCGGCCTGGCGGACCTGGGCCACGTCAAGACACTGCGGAGAGAAACCTCGATGAGGTGCATAGGCTTTGGGGCTTGGGGACCTCAAGGAGTTCAGTCTAGGTGGTTTAGGGTTTAGGGAGTCAGGGTGGTGCAATCACAGCAGCAGCATTGCCAGTGGATTTTGACACCACGACCGTCTTCGCGTCCTCCACCTCACCAGGCGCAGCGCAACAGCCGTTCTTGCTACTGCCGCTACTCAGAGTGGCACGCTGGCACGCACACGCATGAAAGGCACAGCGGCCTTGACACCGTACCCCTGCACGTTATTCCTCAGCAGGGTCTTCTCGTGGACCTCAGCCACCTGGATGGCGATGTTTGTGCAAGGAGCTTGTGTGTGTGTGTGTGTGTGCAAGTGTATGTGTAAGGTGTAAATGTGCAAGTGTGCAAGTGTTGCGTAGGTGCGTGTAGCTGTGTGTGTGTGTGCGCGTGTGTGCGTGTGTGCGTGTGTGTATGTGTGTGTACGTGTGTGTACGTGTGTGTGTGTGTGTGTACGTGTGTGTGTGTGTACGTGTGTGTACGTGTGTGTACGTGTGTGTACGTGTGTGTACGTGTGTGTGTGTGTGTACGTGTGTGTACGTGTGTGTACGTGTGTGTGTGTGTGTACCTGTGTGTACGTGTGTGTACGTGTGTGTACGTGTGTGTACGTGTGTGTACGTCTGTGTACGTGTGTGTACGTGGGTGTACGTGTGTGTACGTGTGTACGTGTGTGTTCGTGTGTGTACGCGTACGTGTGTGCGTTTGTACGTCTATAGGTGTGAAGGTGGGTACGTGTGAACGTGTGTACGTGTGTACGTGTGTACGTGTGTACGTGTGTATGTGTGTACGTGTGTACGTGTGTACGTGTGTACGTGTGTACGTGTGTACGTGTGTACGTGTGTACGTGTATAGGTGTGTAGGTGTGTACGTGTGTACGTGTGTACGTGTGTGTGTGTGTGTACGTGTGTGTGTGTGTGTGTGTAAGTGTGTGTAAGTGTGTGTAAGTGTGTGTAAGTGTGTGTAAGTGTGCGTATGTGTGTGTGTGTGTACCTGTGTGTGTGTGTGTGTGTGTGTGTCTGTCTGTCTGTCTGTCTGTCGGTGTAAGTGTGTCTGTGTGTGTGTGTGTTAGTGTAACTGAAAGTGAAAGTAAAAGTGAAAGTGAAAGTGTGTGTGTGTGTAAGTGCGTGTCTGTGTGTGTAAGTGTGTGTAAGTGGTTGTGTCTGTGTCTGTGTGTAAGCGTGTGTAAGTGTGTGTGTGTGTGTGTGTGTGTGTAAGCGTGTGTAAGTGTGGGTGCAAGGTGCGTAAGTGTGTGTAAGTCTGTGTAAGTGTGTGTAAGTGTGTAAGTGTGTAGAGTGTGTAAGTGTGTAAGTGTGTAAGTGTGTAAGTGTGTGTGTGTAAGTGTGTGCAAATTTGTGTAAGTGTGCGTAAGTGTGTGTAAATGTGTGTAAGTGTGTGTGTGTGTGTAAGTGTGTGTATGTGTGTGTGTGTGTAAGTGTGTGTAAGTGTGTGTGTGTGTGGAAGTGTGTGTGGAAGTGTGTGTGTAAGTGTGTGTGTGTGTGTGTGTGTGTGTGTAAGTGTGTGTGTGTGTGTGTGTGTGTGTGTGTGTGTGTGTGTGTGTGTGTGTGTGTGTGTGTGTGTGTGTGTGTGTGTGTGTGTGTGTGTGTGTGTGTGTGTAAGTGTGTGTGTGTGTGTGTAAGTGCGTGTGTAAGTGTGTGTGTAAGTGTGTGTGTGTGTGTAAGTGTGTGTGCGTGTAAGTGTGTGTGCGTGTATGTGTAAGTGTGTGTGTAAGTGTGTGTGTGTGTGTAAGTGTGTAAGTGTGTGTGTGTGTAAGTGTGTAAGTGTGTGTGCGTGTGTGTG